>OZ023274.1:64807128-65269650 GCA_964007475.1 Hybos culiciformis | reverse complement strand
AAAGTTTTTTGTTGGCTGCACAATAATAATTTGCAAGACAATCTTCCATAAAAATAGAATTAAATTATTTTTGGAAGAATCATATTTGTTGACAAACAAAGATTTTTGCTCAATAAATATTTCTTAAATTAAAAACAGATGTAAATCATTTTTGGGAGCAAAAACGTTAAAAAAGTTAAAAAAAAGTTCCGAAGAAAGTAATGAACGGAAGTATTTTAATCAAGATTTATAAAATTTCTATTAAAAATATTTTTGAAAACATTTATTATAGTGAAATCACTATCTTTATATATATATAATTTACTTTAAAACCATACATTTTTTTGAAGGTTGAATGACTAAATTTCTATTTAAATTCAATTTTTTTTTATTTTATTTTTTTTTTTTTGTATATAGATAAATTAAAAATTTAAGATTAGATAAGACGATAAATGAATTAACTAACTAATTTTTACCCATAATAGACAGAATGGCGTCATTTTATTAAATATATATTATCAATTATAAAATCACTATAAGCAAGAAATTAGTTACTGAAGAAAATTTATAAATAGATTACGGTTGTTTTTTTATTTATTAGCGTTCGACGGATTTAGTTTAATAAAAAAAAATAAGATAAAACCCAATAAAAAATGAATTGTAACTAAATAGAAGTTAAAGTCAGATTTTTAATATAGTTATAGTTATATAATTGAATAATTTTAATTTTTTGATTAAAAATAATTTAATGTACATGTCCATAGTTAAAAGAACTATAATGAAAACTTTATCAACAATACAAACAATTTTTGTTTTTATCTTATCACTTTTGTTATCACCCCTTGTATAGTAATTAATATTTCCTCTAGAGATTATTTACTTTACTTTTTTTGATTTAATTTTTTATAATATTGATTTCATAGTACATCAGACTTCTTTATTTTAATATAAATAGAATATAAAATACATGAATATTAAGATTATTTGATCTTAAAGATAAGCCATGTAAAATTAATAATTAATTTTTTTACATGAAATTGGTTGAATAATATTTGCTTATACCAATTAATTTGAAATAATTTCATCCAGAAATGTAAATAATAATTGATTGATATAAATATTAAAATTGATATTTCCTAGATATTATTCCATATATTTATAAAAATTATAGTTTTGACCACGAAATATTTAATTTCCAATATAACTTTTTCGTCATTATATCAACATTATAGCTCTGTGCTAACGTAACATACAACATAATTAATATCAACTCTATTATTTTTAAAAGTAGAATTACATTTGAGCTGGACTACACAAAAAAAAAATCATCCTAATATTGAAAAAAAATAAATAAAAATTTTAGAAGATATATTATTCATTAAAATATATAAGATCATCGTTATTATTATAAAAAAAAAAAATTCGAAAATAAAAATAATGTGCTAATTATTATAATTATTATAGGATAGATAATTTGTTCAAATATTAAATTATTATGTGATTATAAATATGTATATATAATTTTAAGCTGTATAGAAAATGTATTAAAAAAAAAATCAAAAAATTAATTAAATAAAGGTGAATGATTCTTAATCATTTTAATTTTAATTTGAGAGTCATTTGAGTTCAAATTAAAGAAAAATAATAATAATAATAAAAATATCGAAAAATAATAAAATTTTTAAGGTTAAAGAAAGCTTTTTATAAGGTTAAAAATGATAAAGGCATTGTCACGTCATTTCTCTTCTTTTTTTTTTAATGCAACCATACACACATTTAAGTATTTATTTTATTATAAATTTTTATTTTTCTAGAACTCATTTTCAGCACGTAGACCAAATATACCACTTGTAATATATAAAAATTACTATACATACTGTTCTATTTTTTATAATATAATTATCTGGCCATAATCAATAATAATCACGCAGGAGAATAGAGATAAGATTTATATAATACATATTTTTTTCAATAAATTAATTCCATATTATGATTGAATTAATCTGTCATATTAAACTAAACATTTGCTCTTACAGTCTCAATGGGTTTGGCGCATTCTGAGTTTGGGCATGTTAGCACTGTTGAATTCTTTATATGAGTTAGAGGTGTATCTTAAAACCACTGCCCTTTAAGGTAATGAATTGCTATGAAAACTTTACCATCACTCTCCTGGTCATGCTGATATGAGGGGAAGGGCTTGATACGAAGCATACTTCGAATATTTATTCTAAATACATTTCTAATTACATTTTTGATTACCTCTAAAACTTAATTAATATTTTTAAATATCTAAAATATTTTTTATTTAACTTTTAAGTATGAACTTTTAATAATGTGAATTACATACATATATTTGTTATGTATTATGTTTAATTTTTTTTTTTTGTTAAATTGAAATTTATAATAAAGTAATTTATTTAATTTTTATTTACTTATTTTTTGAATTAATAAAAAAAAAAATTTATATTTTTCAACAATTTAGTTAAAATTATACTAAGAAGAAAAAAAATAAATAAATTTTCCACTTGGAAAAGTTCTACATAATTTTCTAGTTGAAAAATTATACGTTATTTCGAAATTTTCTAATTCGTTAAAAATGAAATATGTGTTTTATTTATTTTTTCTTCTGTATATTTTTTATTTTCTAAAATTTCTTTTCCATTTAAAAAAAAAATGTAAATTGATATCTTAATATTGCATAACTTAGAAAATAATAAGAATGTTATAAAAAAAATTAAATGTTAATAATGTTATAGAGTGTAGTAAGTATTATTTTCTTCTTTTTTTTTCTTAACAATATTTTAATTTAAATATAAAAAAAAAAGAAATAGTTATAGAAAATAAAATACTTGTTCAGCAAAATTGATATAATAAATTTATTAAGAGCATTAAATTTAGCCGACTTAGCTAATAAAAAAAATAAAAATTAATTTATTTTTATTAGCAGATAATTCTCTAATCAATATTATAATAATTGCTGTTAGTTGAATTTTCTATTTAAACCAAGGATGATCATCGCCTATGCACTTGTACCACATTTGTTATTGTAATCCCACTTTGTTTATATGAATAACAAAACAGAATAGGAAAAAAAAAACCCTATGCACTTCATATACACTTCGTGCTTATGTAAGTGCATGAAAAAAAATATTTGTATTTCGTCTTCGCACTTCCCATTTAAAAAAAAAAAATCATTCGCACTTTGAATAGGAAGAAAAAAAAAAACATTTTTTCTGTATTTATTTTTTTTCTTCTTTTTTGTGCATGCACTGTAAAATGCGAAATTCTTATTTATAATATTTTCTGATCGCAATTGTGTGATTGATGTATGAATAATGTAAATAAAAATAAAAGGACTGCAGAAAATTAATGTTAATTTAAAAATTAATGTGAAGAGGATTATTTATTTGCAATCAATTTTAAAGCAATTAGCTCAGAGCTTGATTTGCTTTGTAATTATTAATCGTATTTTCAAAGTTTTCACAAAAAATTTTTAAAAATAAATTTTCAAGAAAAAAAAAAAGAAGCTTATTTTTGGATTTTAACCGAAAATTCTAGAAGAGGATGCTAAAAATATTTTAAATTACATTTAAAAATACCAAAACTTGACTTTAAGTGTAAATAAATTCGAGCAAGAGCACAATCAAGTTGCTTCATAATATGTTGCATATGTTGTTTTTTGGAAAAGTGTTTTGTACGTTGTTATTCATTATATTACAAGACGAAAAATTAATTTTTAACTTTGTATTTTTTCCGTGTATTAATAAAACATGCCAAAAATTTATGATGATGGTAGTAAATGCACGTTCAATCTTAAATTTTGGGCATCACTGATTTAAACATATACGTATAAATATATGATTAGGAATAACAATGCATGTATGCAGAATATTAATATACAATTTTTTTTGCTTTAATTACAATTTAATATCGAGATACATTTTCATGCAATCAGGTATTATCAAATTTATCTAAGAAGTAAATTAATGATTTAGAAAGATCGAATGTTTATTAACTTGTACATACTTCCGCAAATTCAGCTAGGCTATATGACGCTTTAAAGTTTTATTAAAGTTGTAATGATCAGCAGCAAAACCCAGCAAAACATTATTTATAAATGACTTGTTAACACACACGAATGTACACACACAAGAAGAATATAAAATCTAGAACTTTCGATTTATTTCGTTAAAAGAATTTCTGCTATTTTTTTATTTTGACATGTCAGGCTTGACGAAGGCCAAAAATTATTTCTGATAAAGACATACTACTATTACTATTATAATTATATTTTTAACTAGATATACATATATATATATTTTAATTAAGTCTGCAAAGTACAGTATTTTTACAAACAATTTTTATTATTTCCACTATAAATTTTTCATAAAACTAATTCAATTCATATAAAAAAAAAACATAATTTTAAAAATTGATAATAAAAGAAAATTTTAACATTAATTTTATGTTTTATTATTTATTTTTATTATTATTATTATTTTCGTTTTTTTTTCTATGCTATATTTCAGGGAGTGTTTAAAATATCTTAGTTTTTTTTTTCTAAGATTTTTACAAAATGTAATTTAGGGAATAAAATAAAGAAAAAAAAAATTATTTTTTTTGTATTATTATTATTGTAATGCCAATAAAAATGTGTAGGAAAATCCATTAAAATTAAAATTGGCTAATACTTATATGATTTATGATCATTTGATGATTGAATTACAGAGTAACTGTTAGATAAATTACAGTTTTATAAAAAAAAAAAAAAATTGTATATTTTATTTATTTTTTCATTTTTTCTAATAAAATAATAATAACAATTTTATTGTAATGGATTAAGTAACATTATTTATAGTTATAATATTTTAATATTAAAATAATAAAAATTAATTTAATATGAATAATTACAAAAAAAAAAAATGTAAATAATCAATTTGATGTAATAATTTTATATACCTAGTTTATGTGGAACATTATAAAAAATAAATTTGTACTTAATTTAATTGTTTCAATTAAGATAAAAATGTATTTCTTAGCTGTCAGCGAACAGTAAAACAGGAAAAATAAAATTAAGCTTACATGTCATGACATACAAACAGATAGAACTTAATAACATAATTTCAATTCAATAATCGTCACTTTATCCGTTCAAATTATAAAAAAAAACTTTTTTTTTTTTAATTTTTTATAATTAATAGAAAAATTAAAACTTCATTTTACTATTTCATTGCAATTTTTAAATTTTTCTCGTAATATTTTAATTAAATTTCTCATTTTATTAATTATATTACATTTTGTACACATATTTATAGATTTAATAAAAAAAGGTTACGAACTCAATTTTTCTTTTCTTATATTTTCTTTTTTATGTTTTTAAAAAGAATAAAAAATTAAAAAAAAAAATATTATGAAATGAAGGAAAAAAATATATAAAAATAAGAAATTAAGAATGCAGAGTAAGATGAAACAGAAGAAGAAGAAGAAGAAGAAGAAGAAGAAGAAGAAGAAAAAAAATACATTTTTTATTTTCTATATCATCAAAATGCAATCATAATAATCATAAACCCCAAAAGCATCGTACAGAAACGTGATGTAGAAAATAATATCGTATTTTTATTTTTTATTTTGTTTTTTCAATTCTAAAAAGTCAAGAAAAAAAAAATTCCTTTCCATCATATGTTTTTCATCAAATTTCTTCACATACATGGATTCTAAAAAAAAAAATTGTTCTTATTTTTCAATTTTTAAGCATAACTTTTTTTTTTTATTTTTATTTTTATTTATTTATTTTTACACAAAATTTTTCTTATGCCTTTTTACAAAATGCATTACACTGCAGATCTTAAATAAAAAAAAAAAAAAAAACAATAACAAAAACATCTGATCATAAAAAGATTATTTTTATATTGTAAAAAAAATAATAATAATACGGTAAGAAAACAATAATTGGCCGTATATTTTTTATTGAATTAATTCAACATAATATAATAAAATAAAAATAATAACAAGAGATTTTTCTACATTTCAAATTTTGAATTCATACTTGTAGACTATATTACACTGAAAAAACAAATAGCAGGCAAAACCCGTACATACTATCAGAAAATATTGCAGTTTTGGTTATAACTTTATAACTGGTTCTTAGAGCTAATTTTCCAACTAGTTTTCTTTTCAGTGTGTTATTTATATGTATAAGTGTGAAAAATAATTTTTGATTGAAGTTTGTCTGGCTAATGCGCCCACTCATCAACCACTGATGAGGTCAGAGTGAACGAACAATCTTTTGCTATATCTTAGAAAATTTTATTAATTTTTTTTTATTTTAACCAAGAGGCCTACTTTCCTTCCTATCTATGAATATAACCTATGTCCCAAGCCGTTTTTTTATTGACCTAATAAGTCAAAGAAAAGCATATGGCAACAAGAAAATTTGAAAACTATGTTTTTTTTGTATAAAAAGAAAAAGTATTTAAAAATTTTGGAAACAAAAAATTAAGACTTTGATTTTGTAATGGTTCTCTTACGCACATTCAAAATTTTTACATTTTTTTTACCTTATACAAGAAAAATTAAATGATTTGAAGAGATATTGTAAAACAAAGTATGTGTATATCAAAAGACTTTCTGTATCTCTATAGCCATAGCAACATGAAAAATTTATAAAAAAAAAATTTTCTTATATTAAGGCATATACATATAAGTATGAATAAATGCATATGTTTTTTTTTTTTTTGGAAAAAAAAGTCTTAAAAAAGATAAACAGAAAACCATATGATATGCGCAGTTATGCATTTAATGTTGTTCTTTAAATAATGTTTATGTTGTATATTTTTTTTTTATGTAGGTTGCATTTTTTTTTTCTTCAATTATCTTCTCTTTAAATTAAAAAAATAAAAATAAAAAATATAAATAAATTGCACTGCACTTTTTATATCACCAGATGATTTTGTTATTTAAAACAAAAAAAAAAAATAATAATAATAATGAAAACTTCATGTGAACTTATGCCGTATGCATAAATTTCTATGCTGCATGTTTTATGTATTGTGTATTTATGTTACGCTAAAAATTAAAGTATGATTTCATAAGCATTGAAAATGAGTTGAGCGCATTTATTTATACCTATGTCATTATGTTTTCTTTCAGGAGAGAATAAAAAAAATGTATATAAAGTTTTTAATTTTAGTTCGTTTATTTATTTTGCAAAGTTAGTTTTTTTTTCTTCTTCTTTTTTTTTTTGTACATACGTATGTAATCAAAATTAATAAAGATCAACAAATTTTATTAAAAAAATAAAATAAAATTCATTAAATTAAAACTGTCAAAAAAAATGAGGTAAAATGTATTTCCAAATAATTACTTTTGATGTTATGTCTTTTGAATTAATCAATTAGAACGTATGTTGTAGGCAGTAAGAGATATTAGTAAAAAAAACTAATTTTTTTAATCAAAATTTTATTGCAAATTTTATAAATTTATTTATCCGCAAAAAGATGAGACTTTGGTGATAATTAATTAATAATGAACCCAGTCATTGATTTTCAATGGAAATTTTGTCTCATATATAAATTGTTTCATATACATAATATACATATAGTATATTAGTAATCTATAAGCTGATCTACTATAAATAAATATATGCATAGTAATTTTTATTTTCTTATATATTCACTTGTATCAACGTGACTTTAAAACAGCTGTTGATACATTAATTAATATAATGATTAATAAAATAATTGATGTAGAAATAATATATTATACTCTATATACACACACATTATTTCTTATTAAATTATGAAGAACTCTTACAAGTGCAATTAATTGTAATTAAAATCAATTTTACGTACATAGATACTAAGAACAGAATATTAATATTATGCAAAATATATGTAATAATATGGAAAATAATAATACCAGAAAACATGTCAAAAAAATATGCTAATTTTAAAAAAAATATTTATTTATTTTTTTGGTTTATAACACAGAAATACGTCATTTCTGGCTATGAATATTAAAGATACAAGTTTATTTTCCAAATTTAATAAGAATATAATAAAAAATAAGAATAAGGAAAATTAAGTTAAAATAGTTAGAATGTATATAGTATAGTATTAAAAATTATATCTTCAACAGATCGGATATAAATTTTATGTTAAATTTTATATTCACTAAAGAAGTACGAGAAAAAATATTATGTGATTTTTATGCTACATAATAATGATAATAAAATATTAATTACATAATAAAATTTCAATAATAATGAATATTGTTTATTGAACTGTATTCAGATTTGAATTTTGCAATAAAATCTTAAAATGCTTTGATGAATTCTTATATGTATATATAAAATTTTCATTTTCGGAAAATCTTAAAACCATTACATGGGGCTAAGCTAAATAAATGAATTATGCACAATAAAATTACATATTTAAGTAAATATATATATATATATATTTTTTGAAGATATTTTCAAGAAAATCTGCATTTGACGCATTTATTTTTGATGTTTTTAATTAAAATAACACAGTATGTTAAGATAATAAAAAAAAAAAAAATTAAATTTAACACTTGATTAATCAAAAGAGAAATCCTTAAAATATTAACCCTTTTTTTCAAAGTAATTATTATTATTATTATTTTTTTATATTTAATGAAAATTCCAGCAATAATATACTTAATTTTAAAAACAACATTCCTCTTACATATTAAGTAAACAAAATACAAAAAAAAACACGAAAAATTCATTCATTCATCCGTTTTAAGACTTCATTTGTTTTTCCTATTTTTCTTTTGAATTTTTATTTAACTTAAAAGGAAATATATTTATTATCTAAACACCTTTACGGACTTTATAATCCTGTTGCATTTTATATATTAGATAATAAGATATACCTAAACTCCCGTATATTGAAATTAAATAAAATTTTATAAAATCCCGCACTAATAGACCTTTTTAAGCGTAAAAATATACCAAACAAGAGGATTTTTGTTTTCCTTTTTTCAATAAATAATAAAAAAATAACAAAACAAAAAACGTCTACCTCAGTAATTAAGAAGTAAAATAAAACAAAAATCAAAAAAAAAAAAAAAACCTTTTATAATGGCAAAATCATTCGTATAAAAGAGGAAAACATAGAGTATATTGTAGTAATATTCAACCACCACCCCTAAAAAATAAAACTTACCCCAATTTAATAAGTGGTTTTCCCAAAAAAAAAAAAAATATTAAAAAATAAGAAAACAATAACACAAGTTTTTCATATTTTTTTTTCACACCAAAAAATTTACGCACGACGACGGAAGATGATCTTTAGATATGAATTGCCGAGAATTGAATTTTATAAGAAAAGAAGTTTTCAAAAAAGGATTAATTAAGATTCATAAAAATGAAAGTTTTCATAAAAGTGAACACTAAGATCTTAAATTAAAATAAAAGATCTATAACTTCTGCTATCTGTTTTTTCAGTGAACTATAATTTTGGTGTAGCAACTTTTGCTACAAATTATTTGATATACATACCAAAAAATAACATAGGTAGAATTGTAATTTTTCTGCTCTATTTTTGAAGTTATAAAATACTTTGATGAAATATTTATATTTATCGCGATTTTTCTGAGAACCTTAAATTCCAGCCAGGCAATTTCAAGCCTTATTAAAGATATACGTATGTATATAAAAAAATTTATCAAAAAAAACATTATAACAAAAAAATTTAGTTTTTATTTTTCAGTACAGTCTGTCAATAATTTAATAACCCACAAAAAAAAGTAAATAAAATAAAAATAAAAAAAAAAACAATATTACACAACAAACATTATACTTTATTAATAATTCAAAAATTACATTAGAAGTACACTATATTATTGTATGTACACATAATATTTTCATTTTTTTTTTTTTGCAGTAAAGCACCCCCAACTACATCTCTTCAAAAATAATATTAATGAAATAAAAAAATTATTATAATTCTTATAAAACATTTAACCCTCAAGTGAACACGTGCATTTTACTAAAATTACAGAGACGAAAAAAAAAATGTGTACTTATAATATTGAATACTAAACAAATAACTGTCAATTATTTACAATTTTGAGTACACGTGATCAAGTCAATTTGTTGTCGATAGTCGAATGACGAATCAGATTTTTCCTTGTTTTTTTTTTTTTTTTTTGTTTTAACGAATTTATAAATTCAAAGCTATGTAGGACCAAACATCGTCCGGTTTAAGTGGACAAAAAAAAATATTGTATTTTTGTTTGAAACGTATAATATTTCGTACTATGTGTTAAAATGATACACGTGAACGATTTTTTTTGTTAATTCTTAAATTTGTTGAAAAAAAAAAAATAAAACAACAAAACCGAACCACTAGCTTGTAAGTTTTTTTTTTTTTGTTTTTTATTTATTGCTGAAGTACTTCTTTTTTTTTTATTGAACATGTCAATAACTTGTTATTAATATCATTTTTTTTTTTTTGTTTACAATCATATTTCTTTACTATATATAATAAATTTGTAGTTAAAATGTCAATTGTCATCAAATTTACAATTATCGATGGAAAAAAAAAGAAAAAGGAATCAAGATTACTTGAGGAAATATAAACATGAAAACATGATGTAGTTTTATGCAATTGTTATACAAACATATATAATATATATATAATGTTTTTAAGGCAAAACTAATCAATTGGAAAATAAATTATTATTATAAAAATGGACACAGGGATTAATATATAATATTCCCATTGTGAATACACATTTATAAAGTTTTGTCAATGAGTTGTAAAAATATTTGCCTTATTAGAGAACACAAGTTGAACAAGTTATTCTTTATATATATAAATAAAATAAATCATTCTTATTTATTTCAATCAGAGAAAAAAGCAAGAACTTTTAAGATTAAAATGTCCAATTCTCGGAGAAAATTTTAAATTTAAATAATTAAGCCAGCTAGCTAAAGAATCAGATAGCTATATATCCCTTGCTGCTATGTATATACTATAAGTCAAATCGAACTAGACTTTAGCAATACAAGATATTTTTCATAGCAATATAATTCTTACTTTTAATTTTTAACATAATTTTGTTCAAATCGAATTATTTATTATTATTATTTATATTTTTTTAATTTATTCTTCCCAGCGGAATTTACCTGCAGGACTTAAGCATATCCTATGCTAGCAAACATCGCAGCTCTCCTATATTTCCAACAACTTTTATTTTCACTGCAAACGAATAGATACAATTTTTTATAAATATAAGAATCTTATTTTAAAAATACTATCAGAAAATATATTATATACAGTATCTAAATAAAATATATCCACAAAATAAATACGTAAACTCTACAAAGATTAATAATAAGTATAGTGTACTAAGTTAATGTTCCAAAAAAAGCAACAAAAGCTCTTCAATCTTAAAAATATCATTACACTTATTAACCCGTTTAATTTCTATCTTAAAATGCATGATAAAGACAGTTTTTGTTTTAGAACGAAAATTTATTTAAGTACACATTATTCTTTAACTATTGCCGCCAGCTGTCATCGTGGATATACTTTTTGTTTATGATAGCAAACATTAAAACTGTCTTCCCAAGAATTTTTGAATTATTTTTCTTTCTTATATTATTATTTTTTTTTTTCTTTTTTGACAAATTGTAAACATCCGCAAGCTCTAATATATATCTTTTTTGTTTGAATAGAAATAAAAAAAAAAAAAATATTTTTATTTAATTTCTAATTAAAAAGAAATTAGAAAATAAACCTCAAAAAATAAATATCGGGTTTTATTTTTAATACACAAAAAAAAAATTACATGGCCCATATTTTAAATACTAATTGTTAAATATTTGAAAATATAATTTCCATTAACTTGCATGCTTCTGCTCTGATCTTTATTTAATAACAGTTTTTATCTTTATTATATATGAAAAATATATACTTATTATGTATATAATAATAAATTCTATATATAGTGAGGAAATCATAAAAAAAGGGTGTGGGAAAAAAGGGTTACCAAAATTTATGTCAAATTTCATTTTCAATTGATGATTTTGATTGTTGATGTAAAAAAAAACACATAAAACCTTTATTTAATAATTAATAATATTTGCCACAATATTATGTTTTCTAAAACTGGAAATCTGTTAAAAATAAAGTTTCACACTCAAAATGCATCTGAGCAAATCAAGTTTTTCTTCAAATATCCCGCCAAGAACTTTTAATTGATATTAAATGGCATTTGAGACTAACATATATAATATTTAAAAGCTTTTTGTGTTCTGATCTAAAAATTCTTAAAAATGTTGGCTTCAGGAACGTTTTTACTTCAAAAAAAGTTATTTTAACAGAATTCCATTGAATTTTATTTAATTGATAGTCTCAACAATAAATTTGAGGTTTTTTGAATGTGAATTATGACAAAATTATGCATCAAATTATTTACTGGGGGTATTCATTTCTTTGTCAATATTAATTATTGTTACAAGAAGGGGGCGTTTGGCAGATGTATATATTTTGGTCATATTTTTAAGGATTTGTTTTTTTTCATATTTTGAAAAATTCACTATTAAAAATAAAAAATGTAAATTAGTGGTTAGCTTTCGATTTAAAAAAAAATAAAATAAAAGGGTTATAAGAACTTATATAAAGAATATTTATTAAAAAATGAAAAAAAAAAAAAACAGAATATTTAAAGAGCTTTGTTTTTTTGTTTGTCTTGAAACGTGTCAGGCATAAGGTAGAAGTTATTAATCATATTTTTAATCTTTAGTTATTAATTAGTCATTGAAATGAGAAAAATTTGTTTTAATTTCAATAATTTCAAAACCTAGAATTTCTTTTTCTTTATATTTTGCTCAAATAAACCTTAACTAATTTTTTGACAAGTCAAGAATCCTGTTAAGATTCCAAAAAAAAAAAAAATGTTATGATTTGCTTCAGTCGCGCCAGAAAACAAAAAAACAGCTGATACAATAAGATTACCATATGATTTCAAAAAAAAAATAATTAAGCATTGAATTTTAATATGAATTGTATCAGAATTTATTTTTTTTTAAATACAGCTTTAAAAAAAGAAATCTCACGCAAATTTTTTTCATTGCATGAAAAACCTTATTACACTCTTGTTAATTTTCATATTTCGATAAAAAAAAAAATTTGTTATGTATATAAACAAAATAATAATAATAGTAATAAGAGAAAAAAAAAAACTAAATCATCAGAAAAAATAAAAAGGTTACACTTCACTTTACGCATATTTTCTTTAGACGCCAGAAAGCTGTATTTTATATACATATATACAACATAAAGAGAAATTATGCTAGGCGCCAACTAATGAATGAGCGGAAGTTGTATGTTCAAAAGAATTATATGTATATATGTATAATTTATAATATGTACAAAAGAAAATTTATCATAGTTTAGATTCATACGTTCAGATATGCTAAAGTGATTCATTTTTTTTGCTATTATATACACTGCATAAATAAAAACATAGCTTAAAGTCATATAAATTAGTTTTATTTATTCTTTCACTTTGCATTTATCTAGAAAAATTATATATTTTTTTTTTGGCTAGAAGCTTAGTTAGTCATTGCAAAAACATTTTTTTTATTATTCATAAACATAACTTAAGTTTTTTTTTTTTTAAATAGAGCATATTTTCGTTTTATGAAACATTTATTAATCATAAAATTACTTGCTGAAAATTTTTTTTTTTTTTTTTCAAAACATTAAAAACATGGGCTAAAAATAATATTTTACAGAGAAATAATATTAATGGCAATTCAGAACTCATTTTTGCAAAACTAATACTCTATAATAGTCTTCTATAACAACGTACTTCTTCTCTGCAGAAAAAATTAATATCTTCTCAATTTTCCCATATAATATTTCTGTTTACTAAAATGTATACATATAACAAGTGCTAAATTAAAAAAAAAAACAACAACAACAACTACAAAAAAAACCTTAAAAACCATGATTTATTATTAAAACAATCTTTTAGGACGTACACACTAAAAAATTATCTTAATTCCTATAAATGAAAAAATATATATATAATACATTTTTTTTGTTTTTATGTTGCTTTCAAGAATATATATATATTAAACATTAGGTGTGGGCAAATAATTCGTGCGTAAATAATAATCCATTAAAAAATTTTGTTCATATATTCAATTTGTATACAAAAAAAAGACAAAACACTTTCTTTACTCGAATGTAAAAATAAATATAATTTACCCATTATAGCATAAAAATCATAAACTATATATGTATATATTTATGATGTACTAAGTATTAAACTATTCATATACATATACCGTATATGTACATGCATGTTTACAAATATAATTCACATTAAGATTAAAAAAAAATATTATTATCGCACAAGTGATACACCAAGTTTTCTTTCTAAAAACAGTAGTAAGACGGAAAAGGAATAAATATAAAAAAAAAAAAAACAAAAAATATGTACTGAACATATATACATAATATGTACAACTTCGGCAAATTCATGAATAATTTGATAAATAAATCATTAGAATAAAAACATCTTATGGCAAAAAAAAAAAACAAAAAACAAAATAAATTAAAAGAAATCTAAAAAATATAAACCCAACCAAATATGTTGCGGAAAAATAGTATTAATTTTATTTTTATTCCATAGACATTTTAGTAAATTGTTTGACTAAGAAGTTAGTTAATAGAGATTAATTAATAGGCTTAAACTTTTCTAACGCAAATTATGTACTTGATATAAGAATATTATATGAAAATTAATGAAATATGGTCAAAGTTCAACATTAACTAACCATTTTATAAACCATTGTCGTTATAAATGCAAGTTGTATATGAGTAAATATTTGAAAAACGGGCCCAAAGGATTGAAATGATATCATCTAGAATTTGTTTTATTTCACATCTAGGTTTTCGCACAGATGTTATTTTTCACATCTAGGTTTTTGCACAAATGTTATTTATCAATTTAATAATTAATATTTAAAAAAAAATCAAAAGAATCACTTGAATACGTCTTAATCTTATATACGCACATAATCAATTTTTACGCAACAACCGATATTCGATAGTAACATAAAAATCATAATATTATTCTTGATAAATGTCGTCGTATGTAAAAATTTACAATATTAGTAGTATACAAATTATACCTAAAAATTTTATTTTATGAAAAATTTATGCGTTTTCTTTTCTATTGTCTCTATGTACATAATTTTTGCTTCAGTTCCAATGAAGTATTTTTTTTAATTTTTTTTTCTCCATTCTTTTGTAGTAAAGAAAATTTCTCAACTTAATTATTTACCATTTTAATGGGAAATGATTATTATTTATTCGAAATAATGTACAAAAAAGAATATATATATATATTTACGAATATAAAAATATATATAGATATACCATACCCAGTATATATAATAAACACAAAGTCAGTATATAAAATTTACAAGTTAAAATTCTGTAAACTTGTTATATGTACATTGTACAATTGCTAAAGAATACAAATTAAGTATTGCATTTTTTTTTTGTTCTCTCTCTAAAATAAAGTTTATTTCCATTTAATTTCTCATTTAATAATGGAATATTAATGCGTGTACTGGTTTTTTTATGAACAAACAACGTTATGCAGAAAATTTTTCAGTTTCACTCTGCTTAATGGATTTTAATTATTAAATTTTAGCAAATTTTTCACATTTCAGAATCTTCGTAGACTCTTATGGAATTAAATTTTAAGTGAAACTCTTAAATTTATAAAATGATTCTAATTATAATTGTGAATTCTGGTGAAAAAATTGATTATAGGACAAGTTGAAAATTATATTCGTTAGCAATAACATTTCGAATTTGCTAAGCAAAAAACAATTAATTATTTGTTTACTTTGTAACTAAATATATTTTCGGCAAATTGATAATTTTAATATATAGTTAGATGTAAGTTAATTTCAATCAGATTATCTATTATTGTAACATTAACAATAACATTAATAATTTAAGTTTATATATATTTCTGCATAATTATGTTTAAATAATTTTTGTTAAATTAAGAAAGAAATATTCAATTTTACCATATCATATGTGACTTTATTTTCCATTTGACTTAATAATTAATTGTATTTCTAGTGATTTACTTCCTCATGCAAATTTTTTTCTATAGCAACTTTTGAATATAAAATGTGTAGAACATTTATTCGAAAAGGGACATTACATTATTATAAATACTATGTATGCTGTACATAATATTTTTTTTCGAGAGGGTTGGTTTTGTTGGTGACTTTAAAACCCATAATAATTCATTTAGAAAAAAAAAAGAAAGAACGGTAATATACAAAATTTATAAAACATTATAAGAAACATGAATAGAAAAATAATTATATTCTTCTCTTATATAATTTTTCATATATGAACAATTTTTTGTATATACTAAAAGAATGAATAAAATTGAAAGCGTTGAAATGAAATGTCTTTTAGACACTTTAGAAAATGTCAAGAAAATTAAGTAGGTATATGATTGAAAATTAGTTAAAATGAGTGAAAATTAAATAACTGTGATGTTTGTTTATATTTTTTTTTTTGTTGCTAAAAATGGTTTGTGAAATGGTGAGTGTAGCTCTGAAATCTTCCGAAACTCAACTAACTTGATAATACATATAGTAAGAAGAAATTAAAAAAATATAAATGACAATAAATTTGTCATAACTTAGGCTCACAGAAATTAGCAATTATAAGCTATCCTTTAAATACAAGGTTTTTTAGATTTTAAGGTTCTTATACGTATTAGGACCACAAAAATGTGTAATCTATGTTGACATTAATGACAATGCAATTTTTCTAAAATCGATCCTAATATCTGACACCTCTAAGTTAGATTATATTCATGTTTGTTTACACCTGACAAAAAAAAGGTTTCTTTACTGTTTAAATTTCAAAATATTAATAGCACAATATATACTTACAAATATGTTACTGGTTATTTTTTTTTTAATCATTATTTCAAGGGTTTCACAAATCAAAAATAATATACATATAAAATTTAATAATCACTCGATAATTACCTGAAATAAAAAGAAAAAATAAAATAAAATTACTTAATTGGATTGAATTATTCGTTTCTTTATACAAAAAAAAAAAACAATTTATATGTATGTTTTTTTTTATGATTCGATAACATTTTTAACAATAAAATTAAAAAAAAAAAAAAACACACAAAATCAGAAAAACCACTTAACCATAAAAATTAGAAATGCATTTCAAAATGATTATCCTTTTTAATCAATCAATGTCATCATTGAGATTTTTCATTTTGGGATTCTTGCATTTTATTTTGATTATACCATTTTATGTTTTTTTTTTTTTTTTTTTTATTTTTTATGTTTCAGTTAATCTCCCTTTTAATTCTCGAAAAATTATTTAACTAAACTAAATTAAGGTTTTTTTTTGTTTTGTATGGCAAGAAATTTGTTGCATTAAGAAAATTATATGAAAATTCCCCTTTATTGTATAGATTGGAAAAAAATTGTTGAAAAATTGAATTCTTTTTGGTCGAATTGTTTATTTAATTTATTTTTTTTAACTTTAGGTTTCTTATTTTCGGTTTAAAATATATAAATAATCTAATTCAGTTTGTTAAATCAAGAAGATGCAGAATAATGATTAGTGTGTATGTACTATAGAGATTGATTTCATTTTTGCTTTAACCCCCTTCCAGGTTTTTAGGAATTTTAATAAGTGTTTTCTTCTGTAAAAAAATAAATAAAAATAAGTTAATTATCTTTGCCCAGACTGAAAGTTAAGGAAATAAAAATAAATTAACCTTAAATGGTTGGCCAATTAAAATAATTGAGACGAAACAATTAACTTAATGAAAATAGAAATAAAAATTAATATGGTAACAAAAAATAAATGAAGTTTGAATTTGGTTTAATTTTTAGGATTTTCTTTTGGAATATAAATTTATAAGCGGGAAAATATGATTTATTGAAGATTCAAATTTTAATATTAATTTCAGTAGTTCTAATATCATAATGTTTAAATCATATTGGTATTTATCTAAGTTTTTCGCTGTCACTCCAAGATATTAAAATTAACTTATAGAACTTATGATATACCTATGATTGGAACATATCGTAAGGGAACTACTCAAATTTATATTAAGATTTGTATCTTAAATAAGTCAAAAATGAAAAATATCTTAAAAAGAAAAATTATATAGAATTATGTTAACTAGAATATGGAAATTTAAATGAAATATTTAAAATAAAAATAATATATATTATTATTATTTTTTTTATATCAATTATTTTAATCGCGAAATGAAAACTTTTAACCTTGATATAAAAAAAAATATATAATTTTTTTTTTCACTTTATTTCTCATTTAAATGTGAGCAATTAATTTTTATTAAATGTGACAAGAAATCATAACTTCTCAACAGAGAAAAAAAAATCATATATATTATGTATGATCTTAATATATGTTATGTATGTACACATATATGAAAAACTAATTACATATATTTTTAGTATGTAGAGTTAATTGTTTATTTTGATATGCATCATTTGTATGTGAATTGTATGTATATATTATATAATAAAATTAAATTAAAAAAATAATTTAATAATTTAATTTTCTATTCAAATTTTAATTTATTGACTATTAACAATTTCAATTTTCCAATTTATTATTTTCTTTTTCAGAATATTATGCATGAAATTAGGGGAAAACATTTTTCTTCTCGGAGATTAGAAAAACAATTAATAATTATATTCTATTGAATATTATAATTAAAATATTGTTACGAGAGTTTACTAAAACTTTGTATAGTCTATATACATTTAAAAGAGTATATTACTTAGTTAGATACATTATGAATATATTTATACAAGACTTAACTATACCAAAAAATGATTTTAATTACATAAATATTTGGGAAATATATTATGAAGAGTATAAGTGACTTTTTTATTTATTTTTTTTAATTAAACATCTTAATCAATATTTCTACTAATTGAATATAATTAAAATCATTTTGATTTCTTAATTTTTATTTTATTTTTGTTTTCAACAATAAAATTTTGAAAAAAAAAAAAAAACAAAACTTTAACCAATTAACAATTCATATTGTAGAGTTAGTTAAACATAAAAAAAAAACATAAATCTTGAAACCATCAGTGTACATAACTCTTCTATGAAAAAAAAAAAAAAAATTATCTACAAGCCCATGTCAAACTAAGCCTTGGACTCTTTTACATCAAAATCTCAAGATGTTGGTATCTTTTTCTTTTTTTTTTTCATATAATAAAAATGAAACATTGATAAAATAATATTTTATTAGATTTTGCAATCGCTTGAAATTTTTTCCACCTAGTTTTTAATCTTGTTCACCCACATGCAAAAGCCTAACTAATAATTTTTTTTTTTTTTTGTATTTTAAAAGAATAAAGTTTTATATTTAAATAATATTTAAATAAAGTTTATTATTATTTTATTTTATTTTTTTGTATTTTTTATCAGAATGTTGAAAGAAAAATACAAAAAAATGAAAATAAAATGCAGTTGGAAGCCAATAATAAAACTATTCATTTTTTTTTTTTTAAGTCAAAGAGTCTCCAACTAATCAGTTGAAACTCCTACACAATTTTAAAGCTTTTTTTTATATAAAAATACATTATTATTATTTTATTTTTTTTGTTTTCTGATTAAAAATTTATGTTAAATTTTCTTGCGAAACACTCTGGGTTCAGGCTATGTAAAAAAAAAAGCAGATACTATATATATATATATAATATAAAAAAATAATAAGTTTTAAATGTGACACTTAATTTATGATATTGAAATAAAATAAGCTTTTCATACTGCACAAGTGCATGGGAAAGTTTCCATATTTTTACTTTATATATATTTATGTAATATACGACACATACATATATGATATTATATTTTAATGCAATATGCTAATTTTTTTATTTCTTTTTTATTATTTTATTTTTAAATAAATTAATAATTCATAGAAATTATTATAATTTTTAACATTTATTTATATTATTACTATATAATTTTTTTTTGTATTAAATTTCATGAAAAGAAAGTTCAAAAGAAAATTTCCTTGAAGATATTTTGACTCCAAGGCTTCCCTGTAACTTCAAGCATATGGAATTTTTCAAGTAGGCTACAATCACAGTTTACTTTGCAAATGCTTTAAATTAAAAATTGATTAAGTTACAAAAACGAAAAAAGAAAAATAATTATTCCATCAAGTAAATAAATATAGCCAGATATTAATTTAACATCTTTATGTAAATTTCTAATTATTGAGAAAGTCTGCATCAATAATTTAAAATAAACAAATTATTCTTTTATTTTTTTTTTGTATGCGAATAAATTTTTTAATTATTTTAAGTTAACATTAATTTTTTTTCAAATTTTCCAATTTTTCCGATAGATGTAATTTTTAATTGCTAATAGTTTATTTATTTTAACCATATGGTTTCATCATTAATCATCATTTGTAATTATTTTAATAATAGAGTAGAGAGAAAAAAAACTATCATTATTATGGCATTATTTAACTGCAACTAAACATTAGTTGTATTTAACTGCAGATAAATAAATATTAAAAAAAAATTTCAATAGTTTATTTGAATTGAAAATTTTCCAAAAAAGCTATATAATACTAATTGTATAAATATTTACATATGCAATTACAAAATGTTGTGGGTGTTATGTTACAATTAACAGCACGTGGAATTGACAGTAACTAGGTATTTATATTTATGTAAATATCATTTTATTTTCTATACATACTATAATGTCAAAAACAATGTAGTTACACCTAATTAAGAAATCGCACATCAATCAAAAATGTAAAATATTAATTTATCAAATGTAATAATTATTAAAATTTATATTTTATTTTTAAATAAGTTTAATTTAAGAATGTTGATTTGGATAAGAAATAAGAAAAATAGAAGAAATTTGTTTTTAAGTACACAAAAATTTGAGAGAAAGTTCACAACTGAAGCTGACGTAATTTTAATTAGTTTAATGTATAGGTTTTTTTTTGCTTGCTGTCACAGACCTTAAAAAAAAAACTTGCTTTCTATTTTTTTGATGAATCATTATTAAAAATTTAATTGCCATAATTTTTGGATTAAATAATAATCTTTATTCAAATATGCGTAACATTCACGCAAAATATACCAGTTAGCAGTAATTTTATATAAATTTTTTTTTTGTACAAAAATAATTTTAAAGCACTCAGAAAAATATAATAGAAATATTTTCCCGCAAAAAAAAAATCCTAAAATAATTAAAATCTATAAATTAATTTTTTTTTATGTATAAAATTAAGAAATTTTATAGTTTATAAATAATTTAAGAAGGAATTTGCATTTATATTTTGAAATAATTCTTGCGTGTTTAATTTTTTTTTTTATATACACGCAATTGCGTTTTTTATATATATACACAAAAAAAAAATTATATTCACAAGAACATTCTTTAGAATATTTTTATATACATATTATAGTTTTTAAACTAAAAAATTAAAAATTTTTAAGTTCCAGACAATTTGACAATATAATTTTAAGGCCGGCCGGCTGCCGGTAGTCATCAATATTAAACCACTAATTTGAATGAAAAATAAGCATGCATATATAATATATATACAAAACATATTATATAATATAATATATTTTTTCTATTAAATATTTAAATGGCCACAACACGAAAACTTTTCTATAAGAGGTTTGTAATTTTAATATACTTACTTTTATTGCATAAAATTTTATATATTTAGGTATATATAGAAAATCAAACTTAAAAGTTGAAAAAAAAAACGTAAATTTTATTTATAAATAATAAATTTTTAGGATTAATAAAATACATGTTACATTTGCTCACGCACATTAGTACATTCTACGTACAATAAATGAATAAAAGTTTAATATTTTTGATTTAATTATTCAAATTTTTTTGAATATATAAATTAGTAGTGCTTCTTACATATTTTTCACAGAGTATTGATCTACTTTTTATTCTGTACATTAAATATTACACAAGTTCTCATCGTAATTCTTAATAAAATTTTTCATGTACACTAAACTATAATAATTTTCTCTGAAAAATAATTAATTACACTACATATATATGAAATAAAAACTCCCGATTTGAAAATTAATGACAGAGTAATAGGCATTTTATTTTAAGACTCGAAAATAAATTAAATTATTATAATTCAAATTATTAGAATATATAGTGTTTTCTTGTTGAAGATACGTCATAATAATATTTCATCATGTGTAAATTTGAAATTATTTAAAATCAATTTGAATTATTGCCAAATTATATCACAACTAAATTATTAAAAAAATATATATATATATATATAATATTGTACGTAAATATATATAAACACTATTAAAATATACAGCATGATAATCAAAAATGAAAGTTCAAAGTTGTATGACAGCTAATTTAACAATATCAACTCTTATAGACTAGGCACTTTAATAAGTGTGTTGTATATGTACAATATACATGTATGAGATTTATTTTTGCTAAAATTAAGTTTTGTAGGATGTAGCATTAATATAATATGCCACAAAATTTTTTAATTATTCTAATGACATATAAAAAATAAAAATTTGTTTTATAAAAAACAAAAAAAAAAACGGAGGAGGACATAGAATTTTGACTATTTTAAAAATTGTCAGCAACAAGTCGAATAAAATAAGTTGAGAAATAAATTAATTTTTATATAAACAAAAAATTAAAAAAAAAAAAATCGTTAACACGCGAATGAAATCGATAACCATTAGAATTTCTGTAGACATTATGTTAAGTAAAATTTTCAGAGTTTCTATAGCTACTTGAGTCAAGTGTGTTTAAATTGAGTTGTTTCAATGTTAAAAGTAATCAATCCCAAAATCATAAATTTGATTCACGTCACAACAGTCAAATCTTGTTTCCACTAAATTTGGTAGGTAGCTAGGTATTCATGTGTTAATAATTTTATTTAACTTTTCATTTTTTTTTTTTTGTTTTTTGGTTCATTAGCACTCTAAATAGAAAATTTCACCTGAAATTTTAGAAAGAAAACAATCTAATTTTTATATAAATATAAATTTTTCATTAAAATTTTCTGTTTATTTTCAAATTTTCTGTTTTTTTGGCCAGATACCATAATACATTTATCTATCTATATGTGTATATATTATAAAAAAAAAGTTGGCAAATGTATAATAAACGAAAAGTTTTTACTGAAATAAAAACAGCTGGGTTCACAGAATGCAGCCAAAAAAAAAAAAAGAAAAACAAACAAATGCTTAACATTGACATTGACATCTACGGTTATTGAAGTAATTTTATTTTTCTCATATTTTTATCCACCTTATTAATAATATATACTACATATGTATTATATATTTGAATTATATTTGAAGGTTTTTATTAGGTTATTTACCTTAAGATTTTTATACTTATATTTACAAAAAAAAAAAGATAAAATCTACATAATTATAATTAAATAATTAAATCCTAAGAATAATATATCAGTCTTATTTGTGTTTTTTATTTTAGATTTTGTATATTTCATAGAATTAATAATAATTTAATTTTTGGAAATGAATGAGAAACTGACAATTATATATTTGTCATACAAGAATCTGGCTATCTCTATATATATAGAGTTAACTATGAAATTAATTTGATTTCTTATCAACAATTTTTAATGGCAAAATATAACATTTAGTCAAGGGTTGTTTTTTTTTTTCTTATCCATCATAAAATTAATTTTACGAATTTTTGATACAGCCAAGAAAATTATAATATGAATGAATATGAAAAATTTCCCATGAAAATTGAAAATTAATCATTTTCAAAGGATTTAGTTTTTTTTCTAAAAATAGCTAAGTTTCACTGGTTAAATTTTTTAATTTGAAATTCAATTATTTTTTTTTTCTTCTTTAAATAATAAATTCAAATTGATTTTTCTTTAACATTTCACGGTTGTTAGAAAAAAAAAATTCAATTTATATTCATCAAAACATCATTTTTTAATTTATATAACTGCTACACTTCAATTATATAAAAAAAAAAAACATAGAAAAGAAAATCACACGCTTCAAAAAATGCTTAAATCCTTTTTTAATCAAGAGATCTTTTATTTAAAAAAAAAAAAAATTGAAAAAAATAAAATTGGAAAAATTTATGAAACCGGTAATTTTTGATTGGCATGCAATGAAAACTTATATTTTATAATTGAAAAGCAAAAATAAAAATTTTTAAATTTTCCTTTTTATTTTTTTTACTTTGTTGTCTAAAATTTCAAATGTTTTTTTTTTTTTTCAAATAAATTTGACCAATGTTAACTAAGCGTGTGCTCTTGAAAATAAACAGGATATTTAATACCGTTTCGAAAGAAAACATTTTCATTTTTTTTTTAGTATTCCAAAAAAAAAAGGGGAAAACCCATATTATCATCGCTTATTTATTAAAAAAAAATAAAATTGGAAAAAAAAATAAATCGAAATTTTTTATCTATCAATTTTATTTTGTTTTGTACGAGTATATTTAATTTATAATTAGATTAATTTGAAAAAGTACATGGTAGTATGGTAGTGTGGTATGATATAATAGTATAGTATACGATAGTATAGTATGATAGTATACAATGGTAAGTACATCAATTCTCCGTCAAAATTAAAATGTTCGCCGGTAAAAATTTGCATTTTTCAACGACTAAATCGGTTGTGGAAAAATTGGGTAGAAACTGAGTTTTTGCCATCAATTCACACGTTCAAACAATATTATTGTAAACTAATGATTAAATATTTTCATGGTATTTTCTAAATTCATTTGTTCCAAACATTAAATATTTTTAAATTAAGTATATAACAAAAATACTCTCGCTATTCTTAGAGATTTCTACAAAGATTTATTAGTTTTAGAAAAACCGAATTTTCTTCTTTTTTTTTCCGTATTTTATTTCAATGACAAGTAATGATTTCATAATTTTGTAAAGAAAAAATTTCAGCAAAAAAAAAAATAAAGTGAAGAAAATTCATGTTATACATATATTATGAAAAAGCTTTAATATTATTATATTGAAAAAAAAAAAAAATTTTTTTGTCATCGATGATAAAATTTACAAAAAAAAAATTATAAGCTTACATTAAATGAAATATTGAATAACTTTTGAAAAAAAAAACAAATTTTCCCCCCAAAAGTGACGAAAACAAACAAAAAAAAAAAAAAATGAATTCAAGGGAAATGAAAATTCTTGATGATGGGTTTTTCAAATATCCTTATTCTTTTGAAATGAAATAAAATTACACATTTATTATTAAATATTATTTCAACATCATTATTTATTTTTGTTTTTTATTTTTTTTTTTGCGTTTTACCAAAATATTCCTAAATCTAGTTCAGAATAGATATTCTATTTTATTATTATTAGATAAACTATAATAGACAGGAAATTATAGTTATCTTACAAAAAAAAAAAAAAAAAAAACATAGGATTATTTGTGCGTCTTATTGGCGACAGGTTTTTTTTTTTCTTTCCTACTTCTTCCTATCGTGCATTAAAAACGTGTTTTTATTAACGAAAAAAAAAAATTAAATTAAATTTTTATCGCACTTGATAAAATTGTTTTTTTTTTGGTTTAAGGGTTTGTTTTGATTTTTTTTTTTTGTATCCGTAGTTAAATTTTTTTTCCTGTATATATTTTTTAGATCTCTGACATCGTCGTCCACTGGACTGGAAAAGTACAAAATTTAAATATTTAAGATCTGTTTTATGCCAAAATTAATTTTCAATTATGTAAAAGAACTATACATAATGCTAATTCAATTCAAACTTCGTCTTTAAACTCGGCCAAGAATTACACAATTTCGCATTCTTCAAATCAAAAATTTTAGATTTTTTATTCTAATTTTAATTTATTCAAATCCAGAAATATTATGTAATAAATATTTATCATAGAATAATCAAAAAAAAACAATTTTTATATAATATTGACTCACCCTTAATAGATCACAAAAAAAAAAAAATTATATTTATCGATTGTCAAAAAAAAAAAAAAAAACCCAAACCTTATGAATAAATAATTTAATATTTCAATTTATAAATGAAGCGGAATTATAAATTTGATAAAATAAAATATATATAGAAAAAAAAAATTTACAAATAACAATAATTTTTCAAAAAATAATATTTAAAATGAATGACGAGAAGCAAAAAAAAAAACTCAAATGAAACCATCAATTTGAATTGATTTACATTAATTTAATCATCAGTGAAGTTTAAGTCGGAAAAAAAAATAAATTTGATAAAAAATGACGAGCATTATAAATTTAATGTTTGCAAATAATGAACTGGTAATATTATGATAAATTGTCATATAGACCTTTTTTTTTTTTCATTCTTTGACATATAATTTAAATAAAGTATTTATATATGTGTTAGGTATGCTTTTTTTTTGCAAACATAAACATAAATAAAAAATAAATTGTTGCCCTTTTTTTCGTCTCTCTCTCTTTACTAATTCAATATACAAGTTTAATACATTAAATTGCTCTTTAACCCTGAAGATTCAACTATTCAATAGAAGAAAAAAAATTTTTTTTTTAATGAAATTTCAGTGACGTGCGTAACATATGTTTTATTAAAGTTTTTAAATTTTTAGGTTTCTATAATAATTAATAAATCTTCATGAAGTTAGTAGGATCATATAGATTTCTAACATTTCACCCGATTTCTCACTCTTGCAAGAGACTGACATTTGCAGATATTCGTATTTAATAGATAGATAAATTTAAAAATGGATAAATTGTGGTGCTCGGAGAACAGAAGCAGTTGTTTGGGGTTTTTCATTGGTGGTTTATTCCTAAAATATTTTTACTTATATTTATAGTTTATAGAGAGGTGTATAATCGGGTTGGAAACAAAGAAGCTAACATTAAATTCACTTAAATAGCCAGCATTAAAAATTCTTAAAAACATCAGCGCCACCATCCCTTAAATTAAAACATTAAAACATTTTCTTTTTCATCTTCGTTTTCACAACTGAAATTTGAGCTGATTAAGTGTATTTCGTACCCCACATTCTACTTTACAATAACTTCACTGAAATAATGATCCCTTGAAAACTTATCAAAAAAATGATGATTTCATTCCAAAATTATATAAAAAATTACAACACATTATTTATTATGTCAACTCCTCGGTATAAAAAAAAATTAAAAAAATAATTGACAATTCCAATAGCAGTTTTTTTTTTTCTCTCAAAAATGATAAAAAAAACAACATTAAATATTTAATATTTTTTTCTTCACATATGTTCAATGACCTAAAAAAAAAAGAAGAATTTCTGTCTTATACGAAGAACATAGTTTTTCAATTTTATTTTTTTTTTTTTGGGAAAACTAGGAAAAATTGTTAATTTTTTTTTATTAATATAAATATATATTTTATTTGGAATTTCCTTTTTAACATTATTATTATTGCTGGTTTTTATTATTTTTTATACAGAAACCCCAGGATATGTATTTTTCTTTGCAAAAAGAAAGTAGAAAAAAAACAGAAGGAAACTACATGTATGTAATTTCCTCTGTTTTTTTTTTTTTTTTTTACTTTTCTAATCCTGTGCTTGTTAACTAAAAATGAAAGCGTACACACTTTGGTAATTTAATATAAATTTAATAATTTATGAGTATTAAATAATCATTTAATTTGATAGGATTTGTAAAAAAAAAAATAGCATGAAAATGCAAGAGAAATTGATTTGTATTAAAAAATTGTTTTGGTCATAAGAAAACCAAAGAAAAGTGTATTTCATTTTCGAAACCAAATATTTTATTTTAGAAATTTTCTGGTCTTCAATAATCTTTAAAAGTTGTTTTGTTAAGCTTACTGGTTACAAATCAAAAAGTCTTAATTTTATGAATTTGAATTTTTGTTTTTGTTGAAGAATTATAACAAATTGGATACTTCAGAAATTTCAATGATTTAATAGTTCTTAATGTAGCAAAATTTTATGTTTATTGAAAAACAGATAGCTCTGCTATATTTATTGTTTATTTTTTTTGCTACATATATAGTTCAAATCGAACTAGTGAATCACGTTAGCAAAATTATCTAATAGTTTTACTTCTTAATATTACTGTTCATAAGATTATAGCAATATTTGCCATGAACATTTTATTTTTTGTGCAAAAAAATATATTTTGGTGATTAACTTTGCTGCAATTTACTTTCTACATATTTTTGAACGAGTTTTCTATTGAAATGTAAACCATAAAACTAAAATTAACGTATTTAAAAAAAACAAATTTTGAAACTAAACAAAATTTTAATATAATAATTTGTCATTATGAAATATTTATATTAAAAAAAAAAATTCTATAATATATACATAATTATATATCGAAAATAAATATTATATATAAAAATGGTGTGTGTATTGTATATAAATAATATGCTTCTATCATTTTCCATTAGAATTTCTAGAGCGCACATGTTGTATACATATGATATACTAATAATAATAATAATAATAACAACAATAATAATAATGTAATCTTGAAATTATAAGCACTAAACAAACAGTAATTTTTATTTTAAGTAAATTACAGATTAGAAAAAATAAAAATAAAATTCCAAATTATAAAATTTTTAGACACAGTTCTTTTTTTTTTTTTTTTGGTATATATTATCAATTTCTAAATGAAATAATACTTTTTAGGGTCATAAATATTGAAACAATAAACATTTTTTAAATAGACAAAATTATCTGTATATTATAAGTGTTCCTTTATAAACATAAATTTCCCAAAAAAAAAAAGAAAAAAAAAAGCCATAACGTAATGTTATTATATTCTAAAGACCATTATTTTTATTTTCAATAGATACATATATGTGGGTGGAAAAAATAATTTTTGAAGTAGGAGAATAAAATCTTATAGTACACTATTTGAATGCTACTAAGAAATTTTTTGATCTCCATACAAAAAACTTAAGAAGTTTTGATAGTTTCGGCACTTTATAACGAAGATAAGGATAACAATATTATTCCTTATAATTTACATATTATTGGCACAAACAGCTAAACTAACTTAAACTTTTTAAAAGTATTATCTTTATTAGAAATAAATCTAAATTCAGTTTTCCATAAAACATAATTATTGAAACATTTTTCAAAGTATAAAATGCATAATAAATTAAATTTAAAATTAAAATCTAAATTCAGATACTGATAAAAAAATTTTCATGGTAAAGAGTATAGAAAGTTTTGAATATAAACATTTATATAAATTGTGTGTTTATATAAATTGTACATGTGCATATACATAAGAATAAAATTAAAACTTTGATAATTCAATCATGAAAATATGTACGTTAATGCATATTTATGTTTAGAAACAACTAAATATTTATTCCCAAAAAAATATTTTCCTAATTAAAAATATTTTTTAAAGCTTTTAGTGAACTTCTTTTTGGCTTTGATGATTAAAAAAATTTGAATGTTTACTTTATATGCGATACCACCAAAATCATTTTAATGAAAATTCTTGTTTATTTATTTTTAATTTTTCGTTTTTTGTGATATTTCTCAAATAACACATGAAAACACATTGAAATTTGTTTTTTCTTAATTTCGTTAATTCAAAATTTAGCTTTATTATGAGCTTTGTATAAGTCTTAATTTAAATAAAAATTTGTATGAAATCTGATAAAAATACATTTTAAATTTTTTTAAAATTTTAATTTTCACGAAATTATTAGAACTCCATACATAATTAGGTATACATTCCAAAAAAAAAATTATTAGAACTCCATACATAATTAGGTATACATTCCAAAAGATCAAAAAAAAAATTTAGGACAAAAGCTAATACACATAGGGTTCTAAAATTCTCTCGTCGTAAAAATTAAAATTTTTTTATGGGACGAAAAAGAAAAATTTTGAACATATTAATAATTAAAATTTAATAAACTTTTGGGGTGAATTTTTTTATTTTATTTTTTTTAAGAAAATAAAAATCGCGAAAATAAAAGATTAATTAACTGTATAGAAGAGCATCATCATCATCATTTTTATCTTTTCTTTAGTTTTTATATTTATTTTATTTTTATTCAGAAAAATTTTGTTTATAGATTTTAATGAAAATGTTTTTTTTTTTCTATTCAGAAACATAAATAATATTCTCAATATTTTGAAGATTTAAAAGAAGTAATTAAAATTTGAATAATAAATAAGGCTATTCTTTGAATTTTCTTTATCAGAAAAAAAGAAAAAGAAAACTGAAGAAAATATAATCTCACAAAAAAAATCAAAACAGAATAGAATTGAGAACGAAAAACAATCAAAATTTCTATATATAAGTATACAAATAAACTAGAGGGGCTTTCCCATGATTAAAAGAAAAATCGAGAAGGAATTGGCGTTTAAATAATGAAACCATATTTTTTTTTTCAAATTCTTTCAACTCGTCAAACTTCTTATAGAAAAAGAAACAACAGGCAAGTCAAAATTGATTCTAGGAAATCAGAATCAAGTCCAAATGTTAAGGCTATCAAATTTATTTTTTCTAATTAACTTAAATTAGCATGCAGTTAGCCCAGTTTCAGAGTTCAATTGCCGGTAAAAAAATCTATTAATGCTTTTACATCTCATACCAAAAAAAATTACAAGAGTTATATTTTATTTACAAATATAATGAATATACACGCAAAAAAAAAACAATATGCAATCCATTAAAGTCAAGCCGACACGCATCAAAGCGTAACAAGTAATAAGGACATTTTTTTTTTTTTTTCAAAGGACATATAACAATAGAAAATTGTTGCTTTATGCTGATGGAAACTCTTGAAAAGTTGACAAAGAACTTAATATTTAAATGTACAAATTTTCGAATGCGGGTTACAACAATTTTTTTGTGAATATACGTATTAAATAGAAGAGGGATTGCAATTAAAATTAAAATAAAAAGTATTTTGGTTTTTTTTTTTTTTTTCTTGCCACATTATTAACAAATATGTATTGGGATAATATTTTATTTCATATCAAATTAAGCCTATATACATAATATTTTAGCAAGGGAGATTTAATTGATTTGAATATCAGCAGTAATGGTTCATATGTAAAAATGTTGTAATAAAACAAAAATTAATTGAATACTTAAAAAAGAATATAATTATTATATTGAGGCTTCTAATTTCATTTGAACCAAAAAAAAATATTTATATAATATGTTCAGATAATCTTTTTAGTTTTATATGTACTTTGAAAATTATAATTCCCTCAAAATATTAAATCGGGCAATAATTGAATGCATTTCATGCAATTTCCTTTCGCATGCAAAGGATTTATTCAATTGCACAAAATCTTTCTTTTTTTTTAAATATATTTCTATTTCTAAATTATATATGATTTACCTACAAATTCATGAAATATATATATACAACATAATCAAACAGAATGTTACGCGCATTCTCTTTATATTTATAATTCATTTCATATATGTATATTCATTTTATATTTATTCTTGATATTTGTAAACAAAACTGTATTAAGCTTCATTGAATTTCTAAATTTGTCAAGAGAATTTTCATCACGTAATTGGGTTATCTAATATATATTGTAAACTCAATTTTCCTTCAGATGATTTTCCTTTACCTTAAAAATATAATTTTCTATATTATAAAACTATGTATTCATATGAAAATAAAATTATATATCTATAATATATACAAAATAAAAATAAAAACAACAATTTTTCTATATAAATCATTGGCCTCAATGACCACGTTTACACATTTTATTTATAAATATTTATTTATTTTCAGAAAAAAATAAAATAAAAATAAAAAATAAAAAAATTGGATCAATGAATTTTCATAATTTTTTGAATGCGTTTTTGGAAAAACAGCAAACAATCTGGTCGTAAAAAAAAAAAAATTAAAAATATATATATTGCTGTTCCAAACTCATATCGCTTAAGAAATATTGTTAATTATTTTTGTTTGTTAAATTAAATCATAACAAAAATTTTGATTTTATTATAAAGGATTAATTTTTTATATTAAAAAAAATAAAAGATATATGTATATATATATTGGAAACTGGGAAATATACTACTGAGCATTATGGTTAATTTTGATGACAATATAAAATTGAAAAATATTTTTATTTTATTGTATTCCAATATTAAATAAATATAAGTCAATCTTTAATTTGCAACTATAGATTAAATTAAAATTTTTATAATTTTTGTATTTGAATTCAAGAAAGACCTTAGTTTTGATAAACCAAAATTTTTACTTTTATTATTATTATTATTATTGATGTTAAAAAATATTTTTTTGTTCGGTTTCTTTTTTTTTTAATAACAAATTATTGTGTATATTTACTAGATGTAAGTATATACATAAGTATTTTTGTATATTATTTTCGATATGTATATATATTTTTGTTTGATTTATTTATTTTTTTTTTTTATTTCGGTTATTGAACTGATTTTGCAGTTCAAAAAACAATAATAACAAAAAAATTGTTTATATAATATGTATATATATATAATTTTAAAAAATGAAACCGCAACCCTTTATTTAATACTAAATTATATTTTTTTTGTAGTAGTTAATTTAACTTGATTTTCGCGGTTTTATATATTTGCAGCTTATCAAATTGAACATAAAAATTAAATATTATGTATATATTAATCAGGAAGAATAAATATCAAAAACAAAAACACAAAAAATTTGTTATTCTGCATTAACTAAATTTTATTAATTTAAAATATCGAAGAAAATTAAAAAAATTATACAAAATTATATAATATAGTGACTAAGATCATGATAGTTAAGTACAACTTTTTACTTACAGAGAATTGAAGTTATTAAATATCGTATTATTATATTCTAGATATCTTATTTAAAATCTTATTTTAATCCGAAATATCATAAATGTTTCTTATTTTCGATCATTATGAAGTTTTATGTGTACAAGTACATAAAATTTGTTTTTTTTATTAATAATTAATTAAATAATTAATTGAAAAATTATTCTGACTATATATATTTTTTTTTTTCTATTTAATAAATGAACCCAATAATAAAAAAACAAAAATCGTAATTCAATCGGAATTTTTTGAATAAATAATAATATAATTATTAAAGTCTAGCCTCAATTGTTAAAACAAAAGAAAAACAAAAAATTATTTATTTTTTGATTACTCAATTAAATAAACTATTTTAATAATCCATTATAATAATTATTATATTTTTTTTTCTTATAAAATATAATAAGTTTAAATGGATAATTTGAATAAATATTTATTATTTACTTTTTACTATATAATAGTATATAATAATTAATTATTATAAAAATTATTAAAAAGAACCTAGAATGAACTGTTTTTTTTTTATTAAAAAGAACCTAGAATGAACTGTTTTTTTTTAAAATAAAAATTTCAAACAAAACCGAAACAATTATAATAACACAAGCTTAATATTTATAATTCTATAATTATAGAGTTTATTGATTTTTCAAATTTTACGTTCTAATTCGCATCGAAGACGTGAAAAAATAAAATAAAATTTGTAATAAATAAACCTAATCAAAAATTAATTGTCTGATGTTACGTAAAGCATATAATGTGTTCCTTTAAAAAGTTGTTTACTATAAAAATAAACTAACTAAGTATAAGTTAAATTTAGATAATAATAATAAATTTTCCAATGAAAATATTTTTTGAAGTATGTACCTATAATGTACATACATATATAGAGAATGTAAAAATATCCTGTAAATAATAAATAAATCAATATTGAAAATACCAAAATGTACACCTAATAGTTAAAGAATGTTTATAGTATATATTTTATTTATAATTTTTATAGTATAAATAAAATATATATTTATAACATTTTTATAGTTTTTTTTTTTCATTTTTTCATTCAAGTTAAGGTTAAAACATTGAACAAGTGGAAATTCCAAACTCATAAAAATGTATGCATGACATTGTCATGTAATCCTTTGAGGAATTTTAACAACTTAAACATTAAAAAAAAAAACTATATATAAGAAATAATTTAAGAAATATTTGAAATTTATTTATATTATATATAATAAATATAATGAATTTTCATGGGAAAATTGTATTCTTTGCCACAAAATATTTTTATTTATTTTTTTTTAGGTAAATTTTCCGTAGGAAATCCCTTTGAATAAATAAATAATTGTTTGTCTTTTCTGGTTATTAGACAGAAAGTTTAAAGAATATATATTTTTTGGTTATATTAAAATAGTTTCATTCATTTGAAGAATATTTTGTGGAATTATATAAATATCTGTATTTATTATGTTAATAGGGTAAAAAAATTTCGATTTTTATTTAATTATAAGTTAGAGTTTTGAAGCCAGCTTTTCTATATTAATTGTTTTTTTCTTTCCTACGCTAAATTTTTTTTTAATAGTAAATTAATATAGTAAAAAAAATTTTTTTTTTGCTTTTTTAAAATAATAATTAAACCAGTCCTAATAATAGATAATTAATAGTTTTTATGACTATAATTTAGATTACATCATTATTGCATTTAACGCAGCAATTAATATGTTCTATATATTTTTAATAGTTATTTTACATCTAACACTAGCTAGTTGCCCTTGAAATTAGGCAATATTGATGTTTATGAAGTTTAATTTAAATCATTAAAGTATTATTGGAGAAAAAAAAATTAATATTATACACTTACTATTGATTCAGAAGTAATTTCTTTTTAAAATTATTGTTAACGTACCTGAAAAATAAAATTTACTTTGATTAGTATTATAATAAATATAAAGTTTACTTTAAATTGTATATACACTAAAAGTTTGAAATGACTTAAAATTAAAATTATATTTGATATCTTGAACTATTTCTTCAAAAAAAAATTATACATTTTATAATGTATGTAAGGTTTAAACCAGAATTTTGTTAAAAAAAAATTATCGAAAATATTATTTCAAATATCTTGAAATTTTATTGCTAGTTAAAAATTTAAACAATAACTTTTTCATTTATGATTCTTTACAAATTTGTAATTTCAGTAATGCAATAAAATTCTGCTAATGGTTTTTTTTGAAAAACCATCTTTTTTTTAATACTCCTGTGTCTCCTGAACTTTTTTTTATTATTACCTACACCCATAATAAAAAATTAAGATAACAAAAATAATACTAAAAAATAACAAACTATATATTTTTATTTATTTTCATAACATTAATAAAAGACATTTATTAAGAATATAATAAAAAATAAAAACAGGAAATACCGATCCTTAAATTTCCATATACAAATATATATTAGAATGGGTTAGTTTTTATATGTTTTTCTTGCTGCAAGTATTATAAAAATATGCAAACTTTATTTGAACATCAGCTTTTTTTTATTTTGTATCGTAAATTTTATATTTTATAATGTAACAATTATTACTTTTATTTTTTATTTTTTTAAATTTTAAACCCTAAAATCCCGAATTTGTATAAGGATAATATAATAATCTGTCGGTAGAATATTAAATGACGTGCATATGTATACAAAAATCATAAATATCATTGAACCAATAAAATGATATCAATCAGTATTTTTTTTTCTCAAATAATTTGATGTGAAATCTAAAAAATTGATTTAAACATTCAGATTATTTAGTTCAATTAATACAGATCTTGTGTTCAATGATTATAGATCTTGTATTAGTATTCTAAAGCTTTGATGGGATGGGTGAATTTAAGTTAAATGTATTGTACGTACAATAAAAAGTTATAATATTTAATTTTAAATGCAAATGATTTAATTAATAAATTTCTTTTTAATTTTGTAGCGTATTTATCGAGAGCGCAATCATTTAATTTTCGTCTTAAGTATTTAGATTTTTAAAATAAGTTCCATCTAACGAATTTAACTGTGGTTATCAACATATAAATTTCTCTATATACACTTATGTATTCATTATACCTTTTTAGTATATATTCTACGCTTAGTGAATTAATACATTTTGCAGTTTTCGTATTATTCAATAAACACGAAAAGCAAATTTGTTGCATTTAAAATTGAACCCTTTATTTTTTATTTTTTTGCCAACAATAAACGTTGTAGAAATAATTAAGGTTTTCTAATTTTGTTCATGATGGGTTTGACATAAAGGTATTAAAGGATTTTAATAATAATAATATTTCTTTCTTTTATATATATTTCCCATCTTTTTCTAAGCATAATAATCATTGTCGTAAAAATATCAATGTACGCTAATAGGCCATAAAAAAAAATTCTTTAAAATTATTATTTAACTAAAATTATTCGGATACTTTGTAAACACACTTGTATATATATAATATATACAACAAATTTAAGGCCAGAGCATTTTATTTAATTTTTTTTTTTGACAGGATTAAAAGGACTTTAAGACTATAATGTTGCAAAAACAAGAACAAAACAAGCAAGTCACTTTTGGTTGCTTTTCATTTCAAAATATCATAAAAAATTATGGTTTTATATAATTTTAAAAATTTATTTATTTTTTAATATATAAATAGGTTTTTTCCCCTTAAAAAAAATTATTTCGAATTATATAAAACAAGGGAAGGGTAAATTACTATTTATTTGTAATTTTGATCGCGAACAATAGAATATCTTATCGAAGTTAAAAACGATTTATCACAAAAAAAAAAAATTTAATGGTCTTAGGATTTTTAAGTCTTTAAGCAAATTTTCCATAACTTATAAATTTTTATGAGTTTTTTTCTTCTTTTTTTTTAATTTTTAGACTTTTTTCATTTAAAAAAAAAATTTCATTTTTTACCTATGCAAATAATAGAGATTTGTTTAGAAAAATTCTTAAAAATAAAGGGGATTATTATTAAAAGAGAAAATCATAAAATTTTATGATTTTTATTGAGAATAAAATTTATTTTTTTTTTAACAAATTGAGGATACAAGAACTTATTATTTTCTTTCTAAAAAAAAAAGCAAGAAGTGTTTGGTCTTAACACTTTATATTTGATATTAAGAAGGAAAAAAAAAAAACAAAATTTGTATGTTGCACTTCCTTAGCTTAAATGCTAGCAAGTTTCTTCTTTATAATGTACTAATTGGTTGTCAAACATGTTTAAAGCATTCTTATCTTCTTTGACTCAAATGGACTCAAAGATAGATGTATCTTAAATGATTTTGTCACAATTTCTAATGTAGTAAAATTCTTCACATTTAATTATTCAAAAGGTATAAGAATATATATGTTTTGGAGAAGTCATAAAGTTAAAGGTATTCCCTATAATTTACACAGAACAGCTATTTAGTTCTGCTATTGTCAATTGCACAAATCTAAACAACAAACCCTTAAAACTCTAAATTCAATTTATCGTCTTTTGTTTAAAAATGTTAATAGCAAAAAAATTTTTAGCATCAAACTTTTTTATGCTATTAAAAAATATATTTTCGATGTAATATAAAAAAAAAAACAAATAGCTGTAAAATTTTATAATAATTTTTTTTATTGCAAAACAGGACGAGATTTAATAAGGTCCTTATTTTGTTGTTCAAAAAAAAAATCTAATAAAAAATGGATTTTAAAATATTATTATGTATAATTTTTCATATTTGTATATATAGCTTTGGTCGTTTATGGTGTCAAAAAGAAATAATAAACCTGTTTAATTTTAAAAAATGAATGAATGAAAAAAAAAGGAATATCATTATTATTTTTTATGATTTAATCCCTTAGAAAATTGCGAGATTTAATAATTTTTATTTTTTGGTTGGGGACCAAAAAATTTTTTTTAAATGAATAAAGGGCGAACGCGAAATTTTTCATTTGAATTTTTATTCTGGCTTCTGGTTGAAAAGCTAAGTATCATTTATTGTCAAATATAAATTTAGTTTATACAAAAGAAAATTTTACTTAATGTAATAAAAATACGAAAATAAATAATTATTATTAGTTATTATTATTATTTATTTAATTTATAGAAAAAATAACTGGTTTGTTATGTTGTCTTAATATGAAAAACTTCGATAATTTTGAATTATTATTAAAATTTTTATTAACATTGCAATAGAAAATTTAATAATAATTTTATTTTTTATATATATTTTATCATCCTAATGATGAAAAATATTATGATTATAAAATAACTTAACATTGTTATTATAAAAATTAATTTTCATATTACACTATCTTTGAAAGCGATTAAACTATGATTTTTCGAATTATTTGAAACCTTTCTCGGAGTAATGCAGCATTCCGGGATTGATCATTTGGCAAATAGTATAAGGTTAGGGTTTTAGTCGTTCAGAAATCGTTAGGTTTCCGGCACTACGTACGTAAATGCATTTCCCCTTTTAAAAAAAATTAAAATTAAAATTTTTGAAACTTAAAAACAATCTTACAATAATAATTAAAAAAAACCAAAATTAATAATTTATTTTCTTCTTAAATTAAATTAAATATGTAAATCAAAGAAAAATTAATGTTAAAAAAAAAAAAATTTCCAAAGTCTTTTTCATTTAATTCTGATTTTTGGTAGTTTTCAAACCTTCAACAATGTCTTCTTTCCAAATAAATGAATAAATATAGTCCCAAAGGATTAAAACAAAAAATTAATGGTAATAAAACAATTTTTTTTTAATTACACTTTTTTTTCTCTTTCAAAATTTTCTTCTTTTTTTTTTATGATCTTTTTATGATTTTTAATCCTTACAAAAAAAAAATTAAAAAAAAAAATCTTTTAAATCTTTTGTTTAAATGCAAAATAAATGAACATTAATCCCTCAAAGTTCTTTATTTTTTAAAAAAAAAAAAGTTATAATAATAATGTCAATTAAATATAAAGTAATAAAAAAAAATTTAAATTAAAAATACTAAAAAATGAAAAAAAAAAATTACATTCAAGACGTTTTTTAATTGCAATTTTTTTTTCGATAAAATTTTTTGATTGTTAAATTAAAAGAAGTTTCAAAAGGACATTAAATTTTGATACTTTGTAGCTGTTATTTTTTTTTTTTTTTTTTATAGTGGCGGTAAAAGTTTTTTATTAAAGTCTGAAGATTTTTTTATTTTTTCCTATAAAAAAAAAACTTTAATTTATGATCTTTTTTTTCTCATTAAATGAGAGCACAATTTGGAAGTTAAGTTGTTTCCATTGAAAATCGGGTTAAAATCCTTATGATGTGATTTGATACGTTTTCATTTCTCTTAAATTAAAGAACTTATGAAAGTTCACGTAAATTTTAAACAATATATCAAGGATTTATTCTTTCAACTTAAAATTTTATAGACAGACGATAAATAACAAACGAAAAAAAAAATATTTTTTACTCACTACCTACATTTATTTATGAAAATTAATATTTAAAAAGAATGAAAAAAAAAATAAAATAAAAATTTAAAGGATAAAAGAAAGATCAAGAAATAAAAAATAATAATAAAAAAAATATATATATATGTATAATATATATTTATTTTTAAGGATCTATTTGAACACCTGAATTTTTTTGAAGTTGAATCTCAAATTTTAAAAAATAAATTTCAAATGTAAAACCTGATTGTATAAGGGAAGAAAATAATTTTTGACATTCTATGAAAAAATTTCTTTCAAATTTAATTTATTTTTATTAATTAATATTAAGATCTCATATTAAATTTATAGAAAATTAAATCGAATTTAACAATTTTGTAAATTTTATTTTTCATCAATTTTAGTTGTGTACTTTAAATGAATACTCTTCTATAGATCACAGTACCATAGTACTATATTGTACACTTGTATACTCAGAGTGATAAAAATAGAAATTATTTACTTACTAAACTGGCTACACTTATTTTTTTAATTTTTCTTTCAATTAAGCCTTATGTCAATCAAAATTTAATTTAATATTTTTTTTTGTTCTTATTATAAATACATTTTATATTTTATTCATAAAAATGAAAAGAATTTTCTTTAAAAGATTTTTTTTTTTTGTTTACAATATTGTAAAATAAAGATTTTTGCTACCCTACTTTACATTATACTTCTATTTTTTTTGCTTCATCTGTCGAAAAAAAAAAAAATTTATAAAATAAAAAAAAAATAAATAAAAAAAAAATATGTTTTCGTATAACAAAAGGACTATATGTTAAAGTACCTGTCTGTAAAAATACTCATGATCTATTTATGCACCTGAACGTAGTATACCTCTTAATGCTGGTACGTGTTTTTTTTTTCTTCTTCATAGACAAAATAAAGTGTATTCTGAGAAATGGAATAACTTTTTGTATTTGATTTTGAAAAAAATAAAAATAAAAATATTCTTAATTTAAACCCAAATGTAACGTAAGTAATTCCAATAAGTTTTCAAGTATATAATCTTCAAGTTACGTTAATCCTCTGAAAATTTTATTTATAGAAATTTTGAAGTTCTAATTTAATATTATTAAAAACAAATTTTTTGATACTTTTAGTAAATTGCAATATAATTCTAGAAAAAATTTGTTAAATAGATATTTTCGATAAATTTTTAAAACTATGTGTACAAAAAAAAAAAAAACTCAACTCAAAAAGAATCGAAAAGTAAAGAATCAATATAAAATAATATCAGGTATATTTTGATTTATATACAATATACTTAGGTATATACTTCAAAAAAAGGATATATATATATATATATAAACAAAATTTTCTCTTCAATAATGAAAACATAATAAAAAATAATATAGGTATATAGTACTAAGTGTAGATATAAATATTTTCAATTCATTCCGAAAAATAATGTTTTTACAAAAAAATAAAAAGTATAATAAATTATATGTATACAGGGAACTTGAATCAGACACAAGGATATTTCATGTCTATTTCGAATGCATTTTAGCTAAAAAAAAAAAAATATTCAAAAATAAAATTGTAAGTAACAAAAAAATAAAAACATTTTTGTGTATAACTATCAGTAGTTATTTTTGCACAAAATCATTTTATTTATATTTAAAATTTTGTTTAATAAAATATAGTCCTGATTTCTGTGTGCAGGTACATAATTCATTTATTTTCTTCTCCTTTTTGATAGAAAATGTTTTTTTCATTTTCAAAACATTCAAAAATTTGTAATTTTTTTTTTTTTTTATTTTATTTTATTATTATTTTATCAATCTATGTTAAGCATCAATTTAAATCTGTATTTTTAATTAAAATAAAATAAAAAATTTAAGAATTTTTGTTAAATGAAAAACATGGAAAAACCCTAGAGGATTTTTTTTTTGTAATAATCAATAATGTAAATAATAAATGTAGATATATACGTCAACACTATAACATTTCGTTTGAATAAATTATTTTCATTTATTCGATGATGATGATTGTTTAGAAAAAGAATTAACTAATTTCACATAAGTACTTTACAAAATTTTATTTATATATTATTATAACAGACTATTATATTCTGACATCAGAAGGTCCAAAAAATGAGCGGTTTATTTTGAAAGTGGTTAAGTCCATTTTTCAAAAAAAAAATAGTTAATGACAACAATAAGCACAATAGTATATATTCTTTTTATTTATAAACAATTTGAGTCTAGTATCATTAAAACCGCTTTGATTTTGACACTTGAAAATTAGCTTATGGTAATATTAATGTATATTTTTAAATCAATTCAAAACCTTAAATATCTCAATACAAGAACAAATGGACTTAAACCACTTCCAAAATAAACGGCTCAAATGACCTTTTCAAAATATAGATAGTTGATAATTGTATATGACAAGGAAAATACTTCATATTATGTTCTAAGATGTTTCACTGAACAAATTCAATAGTGATTCCCCCACAATTCGAACTATCATTAAAAAATGTTAAAATATAATCTTACTTTATATATAGAAAAATTTCTATCAGAACTATAGTTCATTATTTTTGAGATTAAAAGTATAAAATGTAGAATAAAAAAAAAAAAGTAAAAAAAAATTCCATATTAAGTTTTTATGCAAATATGTTGGTTTTTTGCATATACATTTTTGGAAAATAATTTTAAATATTTCCTAAAACCATTTGCAACAAATTCAACAAAACTAACATGTATTTTAATTTTATCATATTATAAAATACTTAATAGTTAAGTTATACAAAAAGGTTTGTAATATATAAATTCAAAAGCAAAAGTAAAATAAGTTTTAAAAACTATGTTGCATAGATTTGGGAAACTTTTCATTTTTGATTATTTTAAGCTTATATAGATTTTGTCTATTTTTCTATTTTTTTTTTTTTTATAGAAAATATCCTTTCAAAGTTAAAATGCATACAGAATTTTAAAAATAAATTAAAAATTAATACTTTAAATTTATACATTCAAAATGTGTGCAAAAGTAGTTTTAGACATTTTATCAAAAAAAAAAGAAAACATTTTTTTTTTCGATTATAAAAAATTTAATAAATATATGTATATAGCTTTTTAAGTAGATTGAGTAAATGTATATACTTATACCCTACAGGATGATATTAAAAATGATATTTAAATTGAATAAAAAAAAATTGTTATGTAAGTCTTTTATTTGGGAATAAAATTTTTAGGATCAAAGATGAAAGAAAGAACCGCAGTACAGAGTAAGTATTAAATAAGTATTTAATATGTATCTTTGTTGAGTTAAACTTGAAGGACACAGATTATTGCGCTAAAAAGTTAAATTCCTTTTCGTATTTTTAAATTTTTATTAAACTATATTTAACCGCGAAAAATATATCTACAATTAAAATCTTCGATATCGTAAGTATGTTCTGTCAAAAAAACCTAATCAGGGATATTTATCTTTAAAATTTTTAATAAATTTTCTCCTTTTAACAAAATTCTTTCAGAATAAAATAAATAATTTTTGTACCTATCAGTTTTGAAAAAAAAAAAAAAATTAAAAAAAAAAACTAGTAAAATTATTCTTAAAACAAACTATATAAACACTTTTAAGTTTCTAAGTACTTTTCTGTGTGCACAAAAATACACAATTTTAGTTCTTTTACTTTATAAAAAATATAAACATTTTGTGTGAAAATTCTGGCAACAAAATAAAAACTTTATATATTTTAAGTAAATACTTTTTTTAGAGATATATTAAATAAATACCTTAAAGTTTTTTTTTCATTTTTTTTTTTGTTATCTGGAAGGAAACTTTAATTTTTAAAGGAAAAACTTTTATATAAAAAAAAAAAAACAAATTTCTTCTCTTTTGGAAAATTTTTTCCTTAAAAAAGAAAATAGCTTTAACTGGAAAGGAAAGTTTTCAAATGTATTTTAATTTTTTTTTTATTTTAATGATGGAAAATTTTACTTAATTCTGTCTAAAAATCTACCCCAAAATGAGTTGATGCGAAAAAAAAAAATTTCAAAATTGTGAAAATTATTTATTATTATTAAATGTAATTAGGAGCGTTGTATAATTTTATTTTTTTTAAATTGATAATTGAAAAGTTTATCCTTTACTATATATTTAGTTTTCTAAAGTTTTTTGACTTTTTTCATTTGAAAAGACGAAGTAAAGTCTAATTGAAACCTATTGGGAATTGAGAAAAAAAAAGATATATGGAAATAAAATAAAAACTTTTATTTTAAAATATAATTAAAAACTAAAATAAAATTGTTTAAACATATTCATATGTTTTTTGATGCATTTAAATATATAGGTAGATAGTATACATTGAAAATTGGAAAATTGCAGCAATGATGCTTCTTCCAAAGGAACATTTTGTTTTTTTTTTATTTTCCTAATTCTAGTTCAATTTTCAATTTTTGAAATATGTTTTTGTGTATAAAAAAACAAAAAAAAAAAAATTTTTTTTTTTAAATTGAAAATAGAAAATTAAATTTTCATTTTCAGAAATAGAAAATCAAAAATACCCTAAAAGCATAAAATTTATTTATTTTTGCAGCAAAATTTACATAAATATATTTGTTACAAAATTATGACAAAATCTGTGCAAACATCAAAAATTTTTGCAATTTTAAAAGAATAAAGCAAATTTATCAATTTAATTCAAAATCATATTTTAGATAGATTTGTGTACATATAATATATTTATTTTTCTATTTTTTTTTTTTTTTTTCAAAAGAAAATAATATTTTCATTATTTTCGTTTGATTGAACATAATTTGCATGTTATAAACTTACTTTATTTGTAGTGTAAGAGCGTTTTGAGAACTAATTTTGAAGCGTTGACAATAAACAACAAAATCCTACATAGACTTCTAATATTCGAAAGAATAGAAATCTAGATTTAAGTACGATTTTCCAGTTGTTTTCCTGTGCTTTTGGTTTGAAAATATTTAAATTATATCTAAAGTCAAGGTTATTAATTCTAATTTCTTAAAAAGCAATCTATAATATTTCATGAAAAAGTCATGAAACTTTTTTTCGAAACTATTCTACCTTAGAATTATTATCTTCTTTGATTTCTATATATTATACGATCTTTAAGTTAAAGCGATTTTATAATAAAAATATTTTATGCATTATTAAGTAAGAATTTTCCAACAGGCATATAATACTATTTATTTATTTTGTAACGAAACTAAAAAAAAATATTTTTTAAAAATCTGTTATTGTTAAAAAACAAAAATATATGCCTTAAAGTTATTACTACTTGATTTTTACCGCAATTTTGTTTTTTAATAAAAAATTAAAATAAAAAAAAACAGCAGGAAAAAAAGATAAATATTAATGTATATAAAAAGATACAGATGAATCATAATAGATTTTTATGCAAAATCATATATATATACATAATAGTACGTATAGAAAACAAAATCCAACAATAGAATTTTTTTTTTCTTTCATTTTACTTTTGATGCCAGAGGGGCTTAGAAAATAAATAAAAATCATATTATCCTTTTTTAATACAAATAAAAGGATAATATGCAAAGTGCAACATACTTTCTCATTGTAATAGAGGTATTATGTTAAGTAGAGAGTGAAAAAGAAAATAATACCATATAGAAAAATCATAATCTAGTAAAAAAAAAAAATACTTATATATTTTTTGTTTGAATAAAAAATTTACTATGGGGGAATTTATTTTTTATCATTCTACAATATTTATACCTGAAATAATAATCTCTTATATTTAATTTTTTTTTTTTTCGTTTCTAAATTGAAAAAGAAAATTACATTTAAAGAAATAATAATAATAATAATGTACGCAGTTATTTTAATTTTTTTTATTTGTGTTTTTTTTTTTTTTTTTTCAAACATCATCAGTTGAGTGAACTTTTTATGTTTAGTTAACTTTAGAAATATCAAGTTCGTTGTTACCCCGGAGCGTTAAAACAAAAAAAAAATTCTGAAATTTTTTTTTAGAGAAAATCTAAAGCTTATATTTATTATGGGGTAGCGCAACGTCTTACTTAGAGCAACAAGCTTTCGAATTAATAAACTACGTATTTGTTAAACATAATACTATTATATGCTTAATGTTATAATTATATATACTTTACATTAACAACTATTATTTATAATCAAGATATTATGCAATGCAAAAAGTTCAAGAGTATATAGTGTTATTATGATGATGATGACTTTTAATAACGATTAGATAAAATTAACAAATTTAATACATATACCTACTTATTTTTTTTTTAATATATTTTTTTCGTTATCTTCAAAGAACATACATATCCGGTTGAAAAATTAAACAACATGTTTATTTATTGTAAATTTAAAAGTAAAATAAATAAGTATGTATGTATGAAATAAAAAAAAAAAAAAAACAATATATATATTTGAATGATAAGAATTTTTTTAAGTTTTCTACACACATGAATTATATTATCTCAAAGTTATTGCGCACTTTCGAATTAAATGCATTAAAAGCTTTGCATATTATAATTATTATTATTTTAAGTACCTTGAAAAAATAATTAATAATAATAATTATGATAGTTTTAATGAGAAAAAAATTGAAAGTTTTTTGTAGTTTTATCTAAACAGAAGGGCTTGATGATATTTGGTCGACTACTTTCGTCGCTGGTCAACTATTTCGACTTTTTTGCACGATTTTCGATCATTTATATTAATAAATACTAAAGGCTAGAGCGGCCGGATCGACTAGTAGTTTATAATTTGATAGAAATTAATATTTATCTACTAAAACTATACCAGAAGGATTAATTAAAAATTGACTCTGAAAATTGATTGCCAATTTAATTTTTTTTTTTTTTCATTTTCATTTTAAAAACTTTTTTAAAAACTTTTTAATTTTTTTTCATTTTTCCCACAGACGATTTGGCGTCTTTTCAGAGTTATTTCCAATGATAAATTCTTGAAATATATTTAAAAAAAAAAAAAAACGAAGAAAGTCGAGAAAAAACTATATATTTTGTAAAAACAAAATTAAACTAAAATAAATTTTTCTTTTTTTGAATATAAGTTTTCTTTTTTTTTAATTTTCTTTTCGAAAATATTTTCATTTAATTTTTGGTTTTCAGAGTTTTTCTGTTAGTTTTTTTATAATTTTAATTTTGTTTTTTTTTTTCTTTTTTTTTCCAATAAAAAAACAATATTTTTCGCAAAAAATGATATTGCACAATTAAATCGAATAAAATTTATATGTTATAATATAAAATATATAATATATACAATAAAAATGTTTGATCAAATGAGAAAGAATTGAAACAAATGTTGCATTTTTATGTTTTTTATTACTAAAATTTGGAAATTATGATAAGATGTTTTTTCTATGTCAAAATAATTCTGTAAGATAAAAAAAAAAAAGAGATAAAAACAAAATAAACGAAATAATAAGCGGATCTTCTTAATCAAAGTGACATCATTAAACTTATAACTAAAATTCTTGAAATAATTTTCAAAAAAAGAAATCATATTACATGTAATTTGAAAAATATTGTTCACAAAAATTTAATACATATATTTTGTTTTCATAATATGTTTTGTGCACTCTCAGCATTAAATACATGATTTTTATTATAATGGTCGTAATTAAAAAAAATTATATATATTTTAGCTGTCTGGAGCGCGTCCCAAACATACACATTATGTGAAATTTTCATGTCAATTGGACGTATAGTCTAAGAAGGGAGCTCACAGACGGACACACAAAAAAATTAGTTTATATGTTTTTTGCAACCACTTTTTATTCATAATGACATAAGTATAATAAATAATTTTTTTTTCTCTAATTAAATGCATAACTATGTACTTATTTGAATTTTTCGATTTGGTATATCATATACATTTTATAAATTTTTTTTTTTTAACATGACTTACTTAACTTAAAATTTATTCACCGTGCTTAACTTAAACAAAAAAAAAAAAACTATACTAACTGATATGAATGAAAAAAATCAGCTGTTTTTGTATTTTTTTTTTTTTGCAAAGATAAGCGTAAAAAATACTTAAATATATATTTTTTTAATAACTCATAAAAAAAAAAAATGACTCATAAAAAAAAAGGTAAAGTAAAATTTTCAAGGTCATTATATTAAAAATTAATATAATTTTTTTTTTTATATATTAAATACATTTTTTTTTTTTGTTGTTTCTTTTCATTATTGAATACATATATGATATATAATATTTTCTAAACCCATTTGAAACCTATATATGAGATTTATTAATGTAATTTTATGCTGTACAAGCATAATTATATTACATATATATATATATATTTTCTAATTTAGGAAATTTGGGGAAACTAACTTTTTCGAAATAAATTTATATGTAATTTTTTTGTCATTTTCCAAATTTTTTTTTTTTTTTTGTTTTGTATTTCATCTGAAATGTTAATTCATCATCAAAATATATACATGCATAAAAATTGTATATTAATCTGATGTTATTTAAATATAAAAGTCTTCTAAATATAATAAAAAAAAAAATTTTATTTGGATTTCTTTCGAAAATTATTAAACGCCAACATCAATATTAAAATAGTATAAGAAATAAGAATAATAATAATAATAAAAAAAGATAATTGACACGCTTAATATATAAAATTTAATCTTAAATGTTCAATTTCTTAGAATATTTTGGTTTTATATTATATGCTTGTTATAAGTATGTATATATAATTTTATATTTCTTAGAAGAATATTTACAAAAATACTTACAAAAAAAAAAAATAAATAAAATTTTCAAATTAACTTCAAGAAAAATTTCTCGAAAGTCAGATTTTCAAGAAAAACTTTTTTTTTTTTTCATTGTAAATTTTTATTAAAATAGTAATTTTTAAGATGCGATTATTAAATTATTTCATTGAGAAAGTTTTGTCGCATCTACATAGAATTTATACAATTTTTTTTTTTTTTTTTTTAGGTCATTATAAGTTTCATCCCGCTAAAATTTCTACTAAACTTCTCAACTAAATTAGCAAATTAAACTTGCATACCCCAAACCTAATCTTATATAAATTTATATATAAAAAGTAAAGAATATGGAATTTTAGAAAAAAAGTTTATAAGTTTACGTCAAATTTTTGATAAAGACATTCTCGTGACGCATTTAGTTGTACATATAAGGAAAACATGCGAAATTTATTGAAAAAAAAAAACTGAATGCTGTTTTGCGACGATAATAAAGAAAGTAAAACCTTCAAATCAACTAAAAAAAATAAAAAGTAAAATAATTTATCATCTAAAAACTATACCAATAGGAAATAATATAAATATAAAAAAAATATTAAACATAAATTATTATTATACTACTTATGTTATTGTAAATATATGTACGTATATGTAAATAGAAAGCTTTTTTTATTATTTTTTTTTTTAATTTGTATTTGATTTAAATTTGGCACAAATGATTAGAAATTAAAAAATAAATAAATAAATAAATTGTAAATTTTAAAGAAAGTTTGAAAAATAAAATTGACAACTACAGCAGCTAAAAATAAGAAAATTTATAAGTCAGTCAGCTATAAGTACATAGGTATTATGAGGGCAAAAATAAAATTATGTAATCGAAGACGTCACTCGCAAAGCGAAAAATTTGCATGAAAATTATTCAAAATTTATTCATTTTGTGTAGATTTATTATAAATAGTGACCGGTGTTATATTATAGAGTTTGTTTTTTTTTTGTAGAAAAACAAAATTAATTTATTTCTATCTTATATACATATCTATTTTTGTTTTTTCTTGATTTAACATTTAAATTTTATTTTAAGAGACATGGTGGCACGTGGAACGTAATTAAAATTATTATTATTATTATAATTATTTAAGAACATTGAAGATTTATTGCAACTATATAAATAATGCAAACAATCTGAAAATAAAAACAGGACATTGTGAAAAAGTGTTTTTAAAAATGATTTATTTTTTTTGATTTATGTACAAAATATTTGAAAATATTAATGACCTGATTTTCGCATATGTTTTTGGATAAATGAAATATTTTTTAATTTATTTCAAAAAAAAACTTGTCCTTATTACAAATTTAGTCATGAGATATTTATTTCAGACGACAATATTTCTATTTATTTTGTACATAATTTCAAATCAATTCACAAACTTCATCAAAACTCTGATACAGCATTTTATTTGAAAGAAATTTAATACTACAGATGTTAAAATATAAAAAAAAAAAAAACGATAATACAATATGATAATTATGGATACATTGTACCTGTAATAATATGTAGGTACCTACATATTGCACAATCATAATTTTTGTTTGATCAATCTTTTGGCAAAAAATATATTTTAATAACTATACATTAATTTACAATTTAATAAAATCATTTTTAATTTTAATTTCTCAGAAGTTATTTTTAATTGAATCAAGTAGTATATTATGTGTATAATATACATTGTACTATGTACATGTACTTATTATAAATATAAAAAAAAATGTTATTGAAATTTCATAAAATGTAAAAAAAAAAAAAAAAACATATTTTAATTACTATGAATATTAAATCCGCAATGAACAAACAATTTTGGTTTGAAAAAAAAAATTAAAAGTTACGAAATTTCATTAATTTTCATAATTTTCGATTTATATAATAAAATAAGTATAGATACAGCATATAGGTACTTTTTTAATATAATATTATGTAGAAAATGTAAGAAAATGTGTTTATTTATACTAGAAGGCTTGTAATAACTTTTTTGGCGTAAATCTAACCTTTATCTAACAATTATATATTTTTTTTTATAATGACAGCTTAATTACTACAAAATTTTTATTTGAATGATAAAAAAAAAAGAAAATTTATTTTAATATAAAATTAATGTAATAAGTAATTACAAAAAATTATTTTAAGACATTTAAAAAAAAAATTATAAAAATTTAACTTTTATCGAAGTTAAACGAAATGCAACAAGAATATGTATACTTCGTCTGATATTCAGTTCATATACATATTTTTATTATTATTCAAAATTCAAATAATATTAATTGTATTGATTTTGATGTATACTATGACCATCAAAATAGCTACAATTTTTATTATATACATAAATATAAACACATTATGATAATATGTTTCCAGCTGAAATTAATGAAAACGATGTTAAATTTTTTCCTTTCTGGTTATCGCATTTCTATTTTTATAATCTCGGACAAAAAATGTATTATGAAATAAAATGGAATATATTTTTGTGTGTACATGTTTTTTTTTTTTTGTACATCCTAGTTTAACCTAATTTTTTCTTGAAAAATTAATTTAGGTCAATAAGATATCATGCTGTTTTTTTTTTTTTTTACCAACAGAGTTCTAAAAAGGATTTTGATAGTGTTATATACATTTTTTTTTTGTGGTATTTTAAAAACGAAAATTTTATGTTGTGTGAAAAAAATTTTCAGAATAATAATAATAATAATAATAAAAACTAAATAAGTATATGCCTAAAAAAAAAAACATAAAATTCTATGCTGCTCAACATGAAATTAATAAATATTATAGTATGTACATTCAAAAAGGGAATAAGAATTTTTTTTTTGTATATTTTCTCCAAAAATATAAAAATAAAAAAAAAATTATGTTTCCTTAAAAGTGTGTCAATGTGATTTTGCGCATTTTATATAAAAAAAAAAAACAAAATATACAAAAATTTCTCCGTTCTAAATAACAAATTATGTTTTACGTATCGAAATAAAAAAAGGCCAAATATTGTGTATATTGTGTTTTTTTTTCGATTTGGAATTTTATTTTCTATTTTTGAATTACATATAAATTTTGAAAAAAATAAAAATAAAATAAATAACAAGAATTCTAAAATAAATTTTTTTTTCTGCAATTTAAGATTAAATTTTCATTTATAAAATTACGTTTTTGTCTAATTTTTTTTTTTTTGTATAAATTTATATTTAATTTTAAATTTTTAAATATTTTATAAAATTTTCATTCATTAAATTTTGATTTTCATTAAAAAATATATGTATTAGTTAGTTCTGTTGGTAGTTATATATAATATTTGAGCTTTTTTTTTTTGGACCATGAGAAATTTTAATTTTTTTTTTCGACACATTATAATATTCCTATACGAGAAACTATATATATAAGCATTAACATTGAATTAATTCAGGGTGCAAAAATGACCCAAACTTGATAACAGCTGACACAGAAAATTATTTTCATATATATTTTACATTGCAAAAAAGTTTAATGTATATAAGTATATTTTTTTTTTCAGCAAATATTATTCTTATTTCTTCTGGGTATTTCTTAAAAGCAAATTTTTGCTATCTGGTATTTTATATATAAATATATAATTCCTAATAGTCAACATTATTTTAAATACTATATGATAAATAAATAAATAGCAAAACTAAAAACAATTTTTATTAAACACGTGTAAAACATTAAGTTGTATAAAATTCTAACAAAAATATTTAAATCAAATTTTATTTTTTTTTTACGAAATTATTTTCTTGATTGCGAATATTTAAAGATTTTACACCCATTTCTACATAATAATAATGTCATTTTTATAATAAATATTTACATGTATCTATATATTTATACTTATAGTAGGTATATGAAAAATGAAAGTTCAAAAATTGCGTATAAATATATTTTATTATTATTATTTTTTTTTTTTTTTTTTCATGATAATAGCGCAATTTGTATATTATTTTTTTCCTCTCTTCTTAAGTTTTGTGTTTTTTTTTTCAAATTTTTCTATTACGACATTAGAAATTTTATTTTCTAGGTTAATAAAAAAAAACAGATAGATAAATATGTAGATATATAAATTTTTTGTTTACAACAAGAAATTGAATAAATATTTTTATTTTTTTTTATCACCTTTTAATAATAATTTTCTAACACACATAATATAATATTTCCTATCCAGAAAATAGAAAAAAAAAAAAAAATAACATTTTATTAGAGGCTTGTGTTGTTTTTGTTTACCTTTAAAAAAAAAACAGAAATGACGTTTTGATATTTTTTATAGAAATTTTTGTTTTTTTCCTATTAAGATTATAATTTCTGATATACCATACCTCGTATATAGTTGCGACGAATATAAATATTTTCTTCAGAATAGGGGAATAATATTTATTTTTAATAAAAATAATACGTACAATATAATTTTATATATATGCAATCATTGAATTTCTTAAAGTTATACATCCTAGAAATTAACTTTTACAAAGATATAATTTATATCTAAAGATGAAATCGTGATATTGCATAAGACTTTAAATATCAATCACGATAATTATGTCATTTAGTGTTTAGGATGCTATGAGCTCATATCCAATTTCATGTATATGTAGGTATATAATTTGTTTTTTAATTTTAAAAATTAGATTACTTTAGCTCCATTTCAGATTTGTAACTATTTAAGATATTTTATATACGTAAGCTATTTAACCCATAATTTACTGATATTATATGTTCAAAGTTGAAATTAATAACGCATTTAATAAGCAATAAAAATATACAAAAATATTTTCAAGATATGAAAAATAAATATTCGATATATAAAATAAAAATATTTAGATTAAAAACAAATATATATATTTTTACTTTTTTTCCAAATCGAAAACAAAAAATATATATATTTTTTTTTTAATGATTACGCGAATTTATAATATATGCCTAAAAACGCAATTTTCATTCATAAAATAAAAAACATAAACCAAACTTACTTAAAACGAAAACAAAATAATTAATTCTGGGAAAAACAAAAATATATACATAACGAATAATATTTTTTAATAAATATACATATATCTATAATACCGATTATAGATAAACACTTTTATTTAAATTTAATAAATAATAATAAAAAAAACCATAGCAAATATTTTGATAGTTTTTTAAGGGAAAAAATAAATAAAATGATTTCATTTCCAAATTGAAATTCTAAGAAATTTTTCATTCCAGATAATTTCTAATCATTAAATTATTTGAAAAAAAAAAAAATAATAATAATAATAATAATAAAAATTAAAAGAAATTTTATTTTGTATATAAAATTCATTAATCAGCATCGTTTTGGTTTTTTTTTTTACTTAATAAATATACTTTTGAATTACTCAGAAAAATTTTCAGCAAAAAAAAAACACATTATATTTGAAATTTGAGAACTAATTGGGCCACTAGTGATACTATCCAGTCATGATAATTTTTTTTTTTCGAACATTGTGACTCACAGCTGAATTTGTTATTTTTATTAAAAAATTTGAAATTAGATACTTATTAATTAAAATAATAAAAAGATATTTCGGACTAACCTGAGTTGCATCTGAATATGGTGTACTCGAATTTTGATCAACTAATTGTGACCTGAATATAATTTCTTGTGGTTTTGTTGTTGCTTGAGCAGTTGTTGTTAACAAATTATTATTTGTCATTGTTAATTGTTGTTGTTGTTGTTGTTGCCTTTGATGTTCAACTAGACTTTGATTATTAAAACTAATTGTTTCTTCGACTAAATTAATTGTTAATTGTTGTGGTGATAATGGTGTTTGTTGTATTAATTCTTGAGTAAGCTGTGGCACCATATTTATTTGGAGGAAAAAAACAAAAATTATGTTTTTTTTTTTTCTTTTTTTTAAATTCACAAAAAATTAAGCAATAAAATACTTTTAATTACACAAATATAAGTACTTTTTATATGGTTTTTTTTTTTTTAAGTTATTAACATTATTAAGTCTTTTAACTGGCAGTGAGAATTAAACATTTATTATGTAGGTATAATAAAAAAAAGTATTTTTAAAATTTTATTTATTTTATTTTAATTTTTATATTCTATTTAAATTCTGTCACTTTTATAAATATTTTATTTATTTATAAAAAAAAAAATAGTTTTACTGGCAGTTAATAATTTCAACTTTTCAACTCTCTCTCTTTCAAATCTTCAAAATTAGAATATAACTCACGTATTGAATTCACAAAATTGTATATAAATATTAATTAAAAACAAAACAACAAAGTTGTGATTGCAATTTTTGTTTTTATTTAAAAAAAAACAATTATTTATATTTTTTTTTGTAAATTTTTCACCTTGATATTTCTTTTTAGAATTTTTTTTTAATTTTTTAATATTTTTTTTTTTTTTAGAATAATTTTATCGTGCCTAAAGCAAGAAAAAATGTTGTTAAAAGTTTTTTTTTGTTGAGGGAGAAGAAGAAAAAAAAATGTCAAAATTTTAGCACGTTGTTTATTTTTACCAAAAAAACTTTTTGAATGAAATTTATGTTTTTTTTTTCTCTTTAATAATTTTTCGAATTAAATTTTTCTGCTTTTTAAATTTTTTTAAAATTTTAAGTGAAAATCACGTTTGCATCTGACTTTAGTAAGAAATTCAGCAATATTTTCAAAAAATGTTGTTTCTTAAGACAAGTTTTTTTTTAAGTTTTTAGATTTTGGTTCTAAAAATGTCAAATTTAGAATGTTTTCTGATTTGTTGTTATTTTCAAATTCTGTGCAAATATTTGTTTTGTTTGTTTGTTTGTTTTTTTTTTTTGGAAAATTGTATTTTCTGTTTTTCAAAAATTTTCGATTTTTACAAAAATATAGTTTTTTTTTTCAAGTTTTAAAAAATTTTTTTTAACAAATTACAAAAATATTTATTTTTGTTTTTTTATTTTCTTTAAAACATTAAAAAAAAATTTTTGGATTTGGATATAAAATTAATTTTGTTATTAGATACTCCGTATATTTTATAAAACGGAAATTTATGTCAAATTAGAGTTTTTTTTTTTTTTAATTATTTTTAAATTTTAGTTTCCTTAGTCATGCAAAAAAAAAATATTTAATTTAATTTTTTTTTTGTTTAGTAAAATTTGATGAATAATAAAATTGATTGAATTAATAATTATAATAATATTTAAAAAAAAAATATTATTCTTATTTTATTTTAAAATTTTTTTTCTTTTTCCTGGTTTTTCCGTCTGAACGAATTGAAAGCTGTTCTAAAACTGAATTTAGAAAAATAAAATAATTTTATATTAACAGACTGCAAAATAATTTTTTTTTTTTATTTTTATGTATTTCTATTTTTTTTATTTATTTACATTTTATATTTTTCATCAATATTATTATTATTATTATTATTTTGTAGTAGTGTTGTGTATTTCGCTCGTCGAGAGTTTATTTACTTGTTGTTTTATATATTTTTTTTCGTCATTTATTTTTTAATTTTTTTATATAAAAACACAACATTAAAAATTATGTGTATCTATAACTGTATATAGTTAAGTTACGGCGACAACGGCGAGCTGAAAAATACTATGAAATTATGAGTATACCTATAAACTTTTTTACTTTGAGATACATTTTATTTTTATTTCTTATATACATGCATACAGATAATAATATATTTTTATTTTTCTGTATAACTAACCAACAAACACAATCTCTTTTTTAAGTATAAAATTTTTTGTTTTATATTATTATTGTCATATTGGGAATAAGATTCAAAATTTTAATATCAGCTGTTTTGTAGTCAAAACAAATAGGCAACAGTGTCTGCTGCAGCGCAATGCATTTATTGTCGCTGCATATAATTTTTAAAGTTTTTCAGTAAAAGTGTGTATCTTATTATTTTTTATTTTTTTTTCTTACAACAAAGTGGAAGTAGAAGAGGAAAAGTAAAAATAAAATTATTGTAATCTGTTGCTCGCTGGTTTAGCATAAAAAAAAAAAACAATGTTGCTTTGTAGTGAAAGGATGATATAAACATTATTGCTTGCCTGCTTGCTGTATAGATATATTTCTAGTGTTTACAGAAAAACAAAATATTATGATGGTGGTGTCATGTACAAAAAAAAAAAAATGATGAAAATAAAAAAAAATTTCTAGACATGGTGGAATTATTGATTTTCGAGACATTAATGTAAAGAAAATTTGATTTATTCTTTAACTGTTTTTCGGAGCAAAAGTTTACTTTACTTGTAATAAAATACTAGTTTTGTAATTTTAGCTTGCGAGAAGGATATCCGACTGCATAATTATTGTCAATATGCTGTCAATATATAAAATTAATTAAATTGAAACTAGATTTATGTAAATACTTCAATGTCAGTTTTAAATAATGATAATTTAGATACTGTTCTATTATTTCTAGCCTTAGTTTTCAATAGTTGATAGCATCTTTTGTATATTTATTGACTTGTTCCAAAAATTAATGAAAACTATCAAAGATGCAATTTCTGTTCTTAACTTTTACATCAGCAGTACAAAAATTACAAAAATTAATGGTTGATTTCTTAGGATTGTTATTTGTACTGTTCTCATTACAAAATTTCATAATGAAATACATAATATTTGTTTTTTATATTAAAATACTATTTAATATTATGCTTTTATATATTGTATAGATCGTTAAAACTTTTCAAACAAAATTAAGAAACTTATTCTGCCAAATATAAGAAACATTACTTTTGGATTTCTTGACTTTTAATATTACAATAATTGTCATATCTGAATTTCGGGAAGAAATTCTAGAAAAATTTACAATATCAATGAAAGCTACATTGTTCGAAATATACAAAGTAATACATTAAATATATAAAATTAGTTTTATTTCGAATTTTAAAATGTACTTAAACTAAATACACGAATATATTATTTAAATTCAAATTTATATTCTTCTTCAATCATAATAATATCAAAAATCGTTACGAATGTGTACAGAACAAATATTCAAGCTTTCTGGTTATTTACATTGCAAGAATCCTGGCAAAATATTTATTATCGTGTGAAATAATTTCAATAATTAACTTATAAATGCATAATTTTACAAAATATTTTTAATATTACATTATATGTTATAGAAGTTTTGTTATTTCCGTAAATAATTATATATCTTTTAATATGTTATTATTATTGTAAAATTTTTTAGAATTTTTATTTATAACTTAAAAATATTATGCTTCCTGAAACGCAAAAATGAAATTAATTTTTCATGGCACTATTTTTATGTCGTAATAAAAATATTTTATCCAAAACAAAAATAATATGTCAAACTAAATATATACAATGACGAAATAACTAGGTATAGTAGTATTATTATTTATTTTATTAATAATTTAATTGAACATAAATACTAAACTTCTAATAATATGTACGGAAAACATATTTATCTAAAAAAAAAATAAAAAAAAATTTATGATTTAATTTTCATGAAATTATATATAAATGTAGGTTTTTTTTTTCTTCTAACAGAATAAAAATCAACAAAAATCAGCTGTTAGTTTCACCTAATGTTTTTTTTATGAGAGAACATAAAAAAAAATGTTTTTGTTTTGTACATAAGTTATGCTTGTGTATTTATTAGAAACATAAATATCTACGTAGGTACATAAATTGAAAAAAAAAAATTGTAGTTTAGGACACTTGTAGCGTTAGCAGTTTGAAAAAAAAAGGCAGAAATTAAAAATGTAGTTGTGAACTTGGTTTTTGGTTTTAATATTAATACCCTGTTATGGACCTGTTAAAATTATTTTTTAACTAATTAACGATATTAAATTTTCAAACACCTGCTTTCATTACTCCAACAACATTTAAAATAAAATTACAAAGGCTATTGCCACTTAATGTACATAATATAATGAAAAAAAAAAAGATTTATTCTAGAAGAATATTATGGATTTTTAATAATCAGTAAAGTTATGAAATAAGATTTTAAAATAAAAATTTAAATAATTTTGGTTAATTTGTAATAGCTGCACTTTTAAATTTAAGGTTAGTTAACCTTAGATACTTTACGAAATCCGTGAATACTTGTGTTTTGTGGTGTCTACCACTACTGGCATAAATTTCAAGCCGTCTAGTATATGTAAAAAAAAAAATCGTAGGGATGGGAATCATGAGAAATAATTTCGTATGAAAATACCTACTGAAAAATTGAAAATTGATTTGTAAAAAGGGATTAAATCAAATTTTTATGTCGTTCATGTGTGTACATATTTTTGGATTTTCACAAATTAGAAAATAAAATTGAAAACAGAAAATTGAAAAAAAAAAATGTTAAAAGCTGACAACTCGGAACTAGATTTTTAAGTTTACAAACTAGCCTTTAACTTTTTACTTTTTTTTAAAAGTCAGTTTTAAAGTTAATTCTAACAGAACTAAATGTTTACTTTTAAGGCTTTAGATCAGATATCGTCTAAGATAAACACAAGTAATTATGACTCAAACTCGTGCCACAATGACCATAATTATAAAAACTTTATTCAAAAAATAATCGTAATTTTTAGATTTATAAGATTTCAAAATCAAACTGAATTAAGTCTTCGATTAAGTTCATGAATTCAAAATATCAAAAATATGTATTTTTATGCCATTTCTATCCCCTTTTTATATGCATTTAATAAAAATGCAATTCACATAGCATCGTTAAAAATTCTTATGAATCCTTTTAGTGATTTTTCTTTTTTTCTTATAATTTCATCTAACGATTTTAAGTTTGAATCATAAATTTTTTTTTAAACTTTAGAGACTTTTCTTAACAAAACTCAATTTAATAAATTTACTTTTTTGTAAAAATAAAAAATAAAAATCGCTAAAAGACTGATGATAGTTAAAGAGCCCATTTAAAAATATAAATTATGATTTTTATTGCTCGAAATTTTAACTACAGAAAATCAGTAGAAATTCTAAAACTTAAGTTTTTTTCTTCACAAAATATCAAAAACAAATTATAATCTATGAAATTTTAATATTCTCATAAGTTTGTGTTCGAAACAACATAGTCTAGTGATAGTCTCTAGTGGATTAATTTTTGCACACAAAATCGTTTCACTGATTTTTTGAGGGTTTGCTTAAATATTGACACAAAAACTATATGAGCTTGAGCTCTAACATTAATCCAAAATTTAGATACGAAAAAATTCATCCCCATAACAAATTTAAAATTCAAGTAGTAATAAACATATTTTATAGTTCTTTTTATATAAGTATGTATATATAAAAAAAAATAAAAATAGAAAACCAAATATGAATTTATGCATTTTCGATTGAAGTATATTTTTATTCTGAAAGAAAATAATTTTTATTTTTCAAATGAAAACGAAATCACATTTTATTTTCCACTTTATACAATTATCTTTTTAATATCTTTTAGCTTTATTGCAATTTTTTATATCTTATCTAAATATATATTAAAAAAAAAACTTTGAAATGAAATTCGATTAAATATTTTTATTTTTTTTTATTTTATAAAAAATATTTTGCGAAAATAATTTTTTTTTTTTTTAAATTTAAATTTCAAGTGCGGGAAGTGCATTGAACTACTTAATTTTTACTACAAATCAAGGACATAATATTTTTGGGTTAAATAACCTCACATAACAATAATCTAATGAATAGAAAACATCGCGTAACTTATTATATAAAACCTTCAAATTATAAGTCTTCACTGCGCACCGAGCGAGTTTAATAACCTATTTGTTTTCTACTATAATTTGCAAAAAAAAAAATTACTTAAAAATAAATTGATATGAAAATTGTTATCCAAAATCAAGTTCATTTTCCGCATAAATAAGATTTGAGAATTTAATTGTATTGTAGTGATATTATCACATTAGGAAAATGATTTCAGTAAAAGGGATTAAAGTTAACTCTTAATTGAAATCGTCATACGCAAAAAGAAAACATCAAAATGTTGATATTATTTCATAGATGAAATTCAATATTGTTATTATGTCAATAATATGACTTTTGTACATCTCTCTGTATTAAAAAGAAACATTGAAACATATTTTTTTTATTGTTTTTTGAGTCATTTCAATTCCAATATAATAATAAACTATATAAATCTGAATCAATATGATGTTTTTTTTTAAATCATAAATTGAAATTAAATTTTTAAATTATATTTATATTTTTTGTACACATTAAAAGTCCTATTTTGTATATTACACTATATACATATACAACATAGTCTAAAGTTTTGATTCCCTGAACTTTGTATTACAAAACAGCAGTTTTTATTTTATATTTATAATATTGAAAATTTTAATAACGATTATTGTCTAGAAAAGTAAATAAAAAAAATATGAAATAATATAAAAACAAAAAATTAAATTTATGTTTTATTTTTTATCTGAAAATACAAGGTTTACAGGTTTAATTTTACAGTTAGCAACAAAAATATAGAAATAATATAATAAAATTTATGACGAAAAATAATTTGTATTTTTTTTTCAAGTATTTTTACAATAAAATTTTAATTTGAAAAAGAAATCATATATTAAAAATACAAAAAAAAAGCTATAATTTAATATTTTCCATCAGTCCAATGATCTTTTTTTAATTTTTATATTTTTTTTTTTGGAATTACACAACATTGTTAAACTTATACTTCTATATACCTATATATAATATTTTATTAATTGAAATTATTAATAAAAAAGTTTTTTTTTTTTTTTTAATATCCATATAATAATAATGATAATGTTTTTTTTAAAGACATTTTATATTGAATTGTTAAATTGTTAATTTTTTATTTTTATTTGGTCATCGAAAGAGATCATCGTTTTGCATAAAAATTACAATGTTTTTAAATGTTAGCAAGCAAGGAAGAAAAAAAAAATTGATTTGCACAGAAATTAAGAAGAAACAAAAATTATATGAAACCGAAGCATAAAAAATTAACTTATTTTAAAATTTTAACGATTTTGAACTTTATGAAATTTCTCTTTTTAATATTATATTTTATATTATATATATATTTCATTTTATTATAATTTCCTGATTTCATCAAATTGTATATTAAAGAAATATATGTATATAAATATTAAATCTGACATTAAGTCTGAAAAAGTTAATTAGTTCTACTATAAATTTTTTAATGTTTTCATACCAATGTAGTTAAAAATGTAACTTAAATATTGTCAATTTTAACAGTTTAGTTTAGAATAAGCAAGTTATGTTTTTCTTTTTTTTAATAATAACTATCAACATAAGTTTTAAAAGGGGAAACACATAATATTATCATTCAATCATTAAAGCTAAGCTTTTTTATTAAAATTATACAAATTTTATTTTTGTTTTCTATGTGAAGTAATTTCACCATTATCAAAAGCTCCCTATACTTTTTGTTTTCTTAGTGTTTTCACAATTTTAATAATTTTAAAATTAATAGTTTAAGTAATATTTAGGTATTTAAAATATTGTTATTTTGCTTCTTTTGAATAAGTATGTATCTATGAGTCTGTATACTTAATGAAGAAAGTCCATAAGTATGTTTACTTACTATCCCAAGCTTAATCTTAAAAAGTTCCAATATTGCGTTATTAATTTTTGTATTATAGTTTATTATATTATAATAAAGAATTCCGAAAACTTATAATATATGAATCAGCTTTACTATAATGTAGTACCATACGTCAGATTATAATTATAATTTTTTTTTCGATATAAACATAAAATACGGCTAATAAAAAAAATAAAAATAAATAAATATATTGCACCGTCAAAATTACTATTAAAAACCGCTGATCGATGATAAAAGTATTTAATTTATTTATTTTTTTAATAATATCAGCATTTTAAATATAATTGAATAAAAAATTAGTTATGAGAAAACTGCACCACCAATTCAATTTATTATGTTGTTTCACGCAAACGCCACATGAAATAAAGTAAATTTGTCGTCAGACTAAATTTTCATAATATTTTTAAAGATTCTGACCAGCCATAAGCATTTACATAATGACGTTGAAAATTTGGTATCATATGAAGTCGATAGTTCTGGATGATGTTGGTCTTTAATTAACACTTAACATTAAATAATTATGATGAAAAAATATATACGATTCAATTTCGCTTTAATTGGTTAGGTACTGACATTAGATAATGATGTCATTATATTAATTTAAACAAAATAATTGATAACAATATGTCAATCATATTGTTGGCAGATTGATTACGTTATCTTGTGCGTGAAAATATTTCTCACTTTCGACTGTATTACAAATAAAAATGATCAGTTTTATTTTTACATATTTAATCTAAACTAAAAAGTAAATAAAATAGTTGAGGATAATTATTTTGCCGAATTTGAAAATTTTTTGAATAAGGAAATCTTATTTTTTTTAATAGAACGTAATTATATATAGAAGATATATGTATATAATATGTTTCAAAACAATAAAATACTCTATTAAAATAAATTCATAGAACTTATGGAGCTCAATTTTGATTTACCACAAGAATGTATCAATATAGGTACATTAAATACGTCGTATATTCACATCATAATACATAAAATAAATTTGTTATTTTTTTGGATAAAAATAACGCCATCGAAATACACCACCAACTGAGAAACTGAAATACGTTTTTATATTAAAAGTGATTCACTTAACTTAAAAATACCTTATGTATATGATATTTTTATGAAATTAAAATTAGGAATTTTTTTTTTTTTTGCTCTTTTTTGATACATATTGACTTTGAAATTTGAACTTTTTTCTTGATTATCGTATATTGAATTTTACTTAATTTTTGGAGATCTAAAACAAGAAAAACTCTCAATATATACATAACTATTTCTAAAAATCATGATTTGGATTTTCTTCCTTAATTAAAAAACCCTCGTTGTGAGAATTTTTGTAATCTTTATGATTATATACCTTCAGTCAATATTTATTTATTTATTTAAATTTATTATAATTTATGAAGACCTTATTTTTATCATTTAATTAGACAATTTTTGATTTGAAATATATATATATATATTTAATTATATTAATTTTATTAAGTAAAAAAAAAAAAAAAAAATTTGTTGCAATTATAGTTTATACACTGAAAAAGCAGACAGCTGCCAAATCGAACTTGTGGATAACTTAAGCAATATTAGCGTAGTTAGGAAAAATAGCTTGAATTTATTTATAGTTAGATTCGAAATAAAAATTTCATATATACTATTATAATAGTATCAAATTCTTTTTTTTTTGTTTAATTTATTGTTCGATAGGAAAAACAATAAAAAATAAAAGAAAATTTCATGCAGCAATTTTTGCTACAATTATTTTGCTATATATTGCAATATATTTACAATTACTCTGTTAAATACACTCAATTGGTTTGAATCAAATACCGTTAATGTAATGGATGGACCAGTCAGCTAATATCAAACCAACAGAAAATTTATGGAAATAGTTGTCAATCGATAGCTAGGGTTCTAAGGCAAAAAAATAGTCAACTACTTTGTGAAATGGATTTTTATGTGATGGCTACAAAATTAAATTCATATAAAACTAAGTATGACATCAAACATCAACAAAGTTACAAACTTCATATAAAAAACACCCTGTATCAACATGAAATTATTGCAAAAAATAATAATAATAATAAACAAATAAAAAGCTTTTGCGATGATTTTGAATAAAAAAAAAAATTAATTAATTTTTTGATAACGAAATTTATTAAAATTTTCACTAAAAAGTTTCTAATGGAAAAAAAATAATATTTTAGTTTTAATCAACAGCAGCAAAAAAAAAAAAGTAAATAAACAAAATTACAAAAAAAAAACATGTAAGAAAATTAATAAAAAAAAAATCATATGTGGACAGCAGACTTAAAAATAAAAAAAATAAAACCTAATAAAATAAAAACAAGCATGAAAGCTAAAAAAAAAAAAACATAAATATAAATTTGCGAACGTGTTTTATCACGTTGAAGCATGATAATGCTGCTGCTATTTTTTATGACTCAGCTCCAATTCGGTGGTGGTTGAGTGAAAAGAGAATCTATTAAACTTTTTTTTTTCAGCCCATATGTTTTCCATGGTGTCTGTTTTTTTGTTTTTTTTTTTTTCTTCTACCTACTTCGGTTTCTCTACGAAATCGCCAATCCACGCGCATAAAAAAATATATAAAAATAAAATTAAAAAAAATAAAAATGTATTTTTTAATATAAAATTTAGAGATAAAATTCTTTTTATTATTAATAACTAAAAAGAAACCAAAAAAAAAAAAATTGAAGAAGAACTATAAAAAAAAAAAAAACTGATTATGATGATTCTTTTGGGTGGCCTGACAATTTCCGTTCTAAAAAAAAAAAAAAAAAGTTCAAGAAACGCAATAAAACTATTAAAATAAATTTTTTTTTTGCTTATTTATTTTTTTTTTTTTTTTCAATTATTATTTAAAATTTATATCAGAAATTTTGTCACCTTATTTATAAATTCTCTCTAAAATTATGGCATTTATTGTTTTTTTGATATTAGAAAAAAGAGATTCCAATTCGAAGTACCAGTTTTGCAGACGAATATAGTTTTCTTTAATATTTTAATTTCTCATTTTCTGTAATTACACTGAGAAAACAGATGCTGTATATAAAGTTCAAATCGAACTAGTGAATGACGTTAGCAAAATTTGCTATTTTGTCATAGCAAGAAAAATATTTAATAGTCTTACTTTTTAATATAAATCTGTTCATATAATTATAGCCAATATTTGTCATAAATATTTCAGCAATTCATATTGTATGAAAAAAAAATAATTTTTTTTACTTATTTTTCGCTAGAAATAACAATTAAAATTATAATTTTTGAGCAGCAAATTTTGCTATAATTCATTTACTATATATATTTTTGAACGGATTATAATGTATATGTATAATAAATGCAACATATCGAGCACATACTTTCAGAAAATATTGTAGTTTTATTTAGTTATAACTTTACAGCTTGTCCTAACAGCTAATTTTTCAAGAACTAAGTCAAACACTACTACATATCTAGAAAATTATATTTGGAACCACTATAATAGTCTCAAAAAATCTGTATAAGGATTATTATTATTATTATTATTATTATTATTATTTATTTATTTCATGAAAATTATACAATATAAGATATGTTTATCTTTTAATTTGTATTTTTACATAAATGATTATTACATATTTCTTACAACTAATTGAGTGAAAAGGAAAAGAAAAAAAAAAAGAAAAGAAAAGAGAAAATTGAAATTTTAAAGAGAAATAGGAAAGTGAAAGAAAAAATGAGAGAATGAAAAAGAAAAAACGAAAGAATGAATAGTATACAAAATTAAAATTTAAAATGAAAATTAGAATAATAATTAAAATGAGAGAAACATTCTGAAGCATTAAAAATTAAAAATAATTAGTGAATATTTAAAGTTAGATGAGCAGTTACAAGTTTTTTAAATAGCTTTAAGTTATGACAAGTTTTAATTGAAGTTGGTAAGGAGTTCCACAAAGTTACTATGTTTAGAAAGAAAAATTTACGACTGAATTCATACTGAAAAGTTGGATGTACTAGGTCAAGCCTCCTTCTAGTATTCTGCATGAATTGCAATTTAGAATAGTGGTTTCAAAAGTGTGGGTCGCCACCCACTGGTCGGTCACTGACCAGCTGACTCAAGGTGGGTCGCCAAAAAATTTATTATTTAGTTGTTTGTATTAATTTTATTAACTTGATGCAATATTTTTATATATAGGCAGGCATCTGTTTTTAGGTGTCATGCTATAAACCCTAACGAAATAAGACCTAATAGGTTTTATTTCACATTCAGATGAGAAATAAAGCCTAATTCGTCGATTTTAAAAATAAGGTTTTATTAATTATTATACACCAATACCTCGCTTCAGGGTTACCAACCTTTTCATATGTTTCCCCCTAAAAAAATAAAATTTCCCCCTAAAAAACCCCTAAATTTTTTTTATAGATATTATAACCGCTATACTTATATACCTATGAGGATTTCAAATAGATGCTTGAAGTTGCGTCGTTGCTGAATTAGTACTAATTCTCACTTTGCGTCGTTGGATTTTCGTAGTTGCGTTGTTTTCGGTAGCAAACATTGGACCAATTTTTTGTCAAAGGATGCCGAATTACGACACAGACACTTCGGACTCATCAGACAGTGATTAATTTTTGAAGTTCATACTTCTTAGGCGCGTTGTATGATAAAATTGAGTAATTCTGTAGGGGGTAAACATTTTTTTTCAGAGACTCATTCGACATTCGAGTTCGAAATCGCGACATGGTTTTTTGACGTTTCAAAACTCAAAAAATGAGTGGTCCACAAAATAATCATTTGTCATTTATAAAAACAAAATAATTTGGCGCGACAAATTTGAATTCAAATTATTTTTTAAAAATCTTTCGTTTACAAATTATTTAAAACTAAAATTTTTTTTTTCAAATTAGGTAGTTCAATAATCGTTTGTCATTTATAAAAACAAACTAATTTGGCGCGAAAAATTTAAATTCAAATTATTTGTTAAAAATCTTTCGTTTAAATTATTTAAAAACTAAAATTTATTTTTCAAAATAGGTAGGTACGGTGAAATAAAGATTACCTGCCGAAAAATTTTTAGGCAGGGAGCTACTGTAAGGTCGTGCCGACACAAAATATAAAACAATTTTTTTCAAAATAGATAGCTCCGGTGAAATAAAGATTACCTGCCGAAAAATGTTTGGGCAGGGAGCTACGGTTAGGTCGTGCCGGTTCAAAATATACAAAAGTGAAGTGAGGGCGGAAGTGAGGGCGGAAGTGAGGGCGGAAGTGAAGACGGAACTGAGGGCGGAAGTGAGGGCGGAAGTGAGGACGGAAGTGAAGACGGAAGTGAAGGCGGAAGTCAAGGCGGAAGTGAAGGCGGAAATGAGGGCGGTAGTGAGAGTGGAAGTGAGGGCGGAAGTGAGGGTGGAAGTGAGGGTGGAATTACCTGACCAAAAATTTTGGATAGGGAGCTATGGTTAGGGTCTTTTCTGCTTAAAATATCCAAAAAAAAACACACGAAGCAGTCATAGGAACTGCCGAAAAAAGTTAATACTTAAAAGCTTTAAACTATGAAATAAAATGGGCTGCTTAGTACAAAATGTAAATAAAAATAAAAATAAGGTTATCAGTCGAAAAGCAGTCCATTATTTGTAGCCATTGTTACTTCATAGTTTAAAGCTTTTAAGTATAAACTTCTTTCGGCAGTTTCTATGACTGCTTCGTGTGTTTTTTTTTTTTTTTAATAAAATCTTTTATTTTGTTTTAATTGAATTTGTTTTTTTTGTATGAATGTATATTGTATGTATGTATGTATATGTCTACAAATAAATTTTTTTATTATTTTTGTTTTTTAAATGATTACTTTTTTCAATTTTCTTCTTAAAAAGTAGTATTTTCGTAACCCTGGAACCTATCTTCGATCTTTACATGGTTTGCAATAGAAAATCATAATTCACTTTGCGTCATTTCAGTTTGCGTTGTGTTTTTTTGGAACGTAACCACGACGCAAAGTGAGGTATTGGTGAATTATAAAAACAAGCGGTACTAACCTATTTTCCAGCGGTTCTAAGCTATCTTAGACTTTCAAAGGCAATTTTTGACATTTTCCCTTATCGTAGGGATAAAATTATGTGGCGCAAAATTATCTACATTCAATTGCCTTTCAAATGTCATTACTAGTTAATTTCTGAGACTGTACGCAGACTTTTCAAAAAATTGATGTTTCTCAAAATTTAAAAAAAAGTCCTTTTAAATGAGATCAAAAACTGGAACATGTTGAACAAAAAATAATAAAACGAGCCCGTACGCAGACTTTTTCTACCTACTTAGTAAATGTATGTACATAACCAAAATAATATTACGATAAATTTCATATATTTATAGAATTTTTTTATTCAAATATATATTATATATAATATAATATGTTCAAGTGAATATATAGGAAATTAAATTTTTTTCTCATGAATTAATTTGATTTCAAAGTAATGTAAAGAAATCATCTGTTTGAAGCTTAGGAGAAAATTATTTTTAAAGTGAAAATTATAACTACTCGCATGAGCTGAACATGTGTACGCATATATTGCGCATAAAAATAAGTGTGCATAAAATTTTATGTAAATTTAATTGGCGCATGTGCATAATACTGTCAAAAATTAGCAAAAAATAAAATTAAAAATTTTAAAAATTTTAATGGAAAATTAACTTTTATTTGATGAGGTGAGAAATTCTTTTAATAAGGAAATCTATGAAAATAAAATTTTATTTTCATTAAATTTTTGTATTACCTATATCTTTTTATATGTATATCAAATTTTATATTAAAAATGTAATGTAAGTATTTTTAATTTAAATAATTTCTCTATTTTTCATCAAATTTTTAAAGAACCGAATTGTTACTCTTGTCGCAGAAAGTATAAATTTATTTTCAAACATTATGCAAACGAATTCCAAACTTTAAAAAAGACTAATTGTTAATAGTCATCACTAGGGTTGGGAATACCGGACCAAATTTCCAATACCGGTATTTCGGTATTGGAAATTTATAATCCCGGGATCCCGGTATTAATACCGGTATTAATATTTTTCCTAGAAATGAATAAATAATTTAATTAAAAAAGGGTTTGGCTATTGAAAAAATCTAAATTTATTTAATTAAAGAAGAAAAAGAAAAAAACAAAATTCATTAAATTAAAAAAAAAAGGAAGAAAACATAAAATATTTCTACTTTTTCTGTAGTTGATTGTTTTTAATATAAGACCTCAGAAAACATAGATTGTTGAGCGAATCATCTCCCATCCTTGACCGATGCAGATTAAGCCAGCTGCCGAAAAAGCCCTCTCCGATTCTACACTGGTCGGTTGAATAGCAAATAATTGTATAACAAAGTTAAGTATTTGCCTCTTATGCCATTTGTCTATTAATTGTTATTTTTGTTTTTTTTGTACAATGATTTTTGTTTCGATTTGTCAAAGGAGAACAATTCAACTTTTCATAGAATACTAGATTGCTGCTATTTTCGCATTAAGAAATAATAATGCAAATATTTTTTTATAGTAAAAAACCATAAAAAGCTTTATAATGGTGAAATTATATCGAATACCGAAATACCGGTATTCGACTTTTTCAAAACCGGTATTTCGGCAACTATATTTTGTTCCAAATACCGGGATCCCGGTATCCGGGATCCCGGTATTCCCAACCCTAGTCATCACGGTCTTGCTTCTTTTATGCATTTAAATGAAATATAATCAAAATTGGTTTCGAAAGAAATGTTTCGATGTTAATTTGAACTTTCACTGGGACACAAGAATTTTCTTAACAGTATAAAAATATTAGAAAATTTTGATATTATGATTATAACAAAATGATGATGAAATTACGATTCACTTATTATTGAAAACCGCATATAAATTTAAATATTTATAAATGTCAGAAAGATTATTTACATTCAAAAGATGAAATAAAAATTTCAAAATGAAAAGTAAACAAATTATATATTTGTTTATTTTTTCTTTTTTTTATTTACTTATTTATAATTTTCGATATTCGTATAGGCCACTTAAACTACAATTGTAAAAAGTTTTGAAAGCTCTTGTTATTTAGTTATTAAAATTAAGATAAGAAGAAATTTCACTTATAATTTAATATTTATGAATTTTTTGAGTCATTTATTTAAAAAAAACTAACCATTCGCTTCATAACTTTTTTTTTTTTTACTAAGTTAAAAATTGGTAACATTCACAGCAGAAGCTTATAATTGAAAGAAATTTTACTTGCTTTATAGAATAAAAAAATATTAAAATTTAAATTATCACTATAAAATACGAATCGCGCTATCATTAGACTACTTTTTTTATTGCTTCCTTTCGCATAAATAATTCGAATTGTCAAGTTTATTTTATAATCTAAGAAAAAATGTGTATACCCGTCGTGTATTAATATTATATGAATTTTAAAGTTTTATATAAAAAAACTATAATGTGTGTAGCGATGATGATTATAAAATATTGCAACTCTTATCATTATTGCGTCAGAAATTTCGATTATATGTAGAGCAAAAAAATTTCAAAATTTTAATTTTTTCATTATTTTACCTTATTTTTAGCCCGTTTTCCAAAGAAAAATTAAAGACAAAGTAAATATGTTTTCATATCTGTCTGTTTGTCTGCCTATCCCACAACTGAAATGTTTATAACTATCAAGTTGTTTTGTCGATTATCAATGTCAAAATATACCTAATTATTTAAGCTATTGGATGAGATTCTCCAACTTCTTAGTTACAAGCTCTTAACCCGGAAATTATTGTTATAAAAATGTATGTACTTTTAAATTTTTCTAACAAAAATTGGTAAATGGATATACAGCGATTGGCACAATAATATCTTAATTCAAAGATCAATTTTTGTTTACTTAACTTTAAAAAGTTTTCATGTGATAAAAGCACAAACCAGTTTTTGTTTTATAGTTATTACCCCTTTTTGTGAAATCATTATACCTACATACTTAAAAAAAATAAGTTAATGTTTAATCAAAGAAGAATTATGTATTTTTCAGTTTTCAACAGTTTTTGTTAATAACAATGCATATATACAAAAAAATACTCAATATTCTGCCATTGAAAATTTTAATCAAATGTACATTAGTTAATCATTATAATTTATAAGTCTCGTTAAATGATTCAAATGATTTTCGAGCCCATTTTATATATAAGGACTACGTTCGTTTCCATATTTGTTTATTTCCATTCCATCATCATGTTCTTTTTTAATTTGAGTATATTTTTAGACCTATTAAGAAGGACCTAAATCTAAAAAACTTATTTAAACATATTAATAAAATTTTAAATTTTTAAAAATTGTGCGTGAAAATTATTAAGACCTTTGGCTGGTTGAGAGTCTCTAACTCTGAAATCAGGGTTACCAACCTTTTCAAATGTTTTCCCCTAAAAAAATTAAATTTCCCCCTAAAAAACCCCTAAATTTTTTTTTATAGATATTAACAGCTATACTTATATACCTATGAGGATTTCAAATAGATGCTTGAAGAAAAATATATAACGCACATCGTAAATTATATAAATAATAAAATTATTTATTTATAATAAAATTAGCAAATAAGGTATCTTACTAAATGCAATCAAAAATATTACAAATGTCATCTAAATCTTCGCTTTTAAGATCATACATCATACCCCTAAAAAAACCCCTGAAACAAATTACCCCCTAAAAATCCCTCTGTCAACAAAAAAAACCCCTAAATCTAGGGGGAAAACCCCTAAGTTGGTAACGCTGTCTGAAATCTGGAAATCACTTGGCTGGTTCAAATGTTATAATCACAGACAGACGCAGCGGCGCGTTACACCGTAGGCAAAGTAGGCAATTGCCTAGGGCACCATGATTTGGGGGGCACCAAAATACTAAATAATTTTTTTACATGTACACTTTAAACTAATTTTCAGTTGTCTGCTACCTTTAACTCTTTTAAAACAGAAAAATCTTAGATTGTGACAAGTCACATAAGATTATTTTGTATATTCAAATTTTAGTATGTATTGAAAGGGAGGACAAGAAAAATTAATTTTGTTGATTTATTGATGAATTTGTGGAGCATAAAGTGAGAAAAGTATCGTTGTGACTGGGAATAATTTAGGACCGGGAAATCAAAATTTTTATATATAGAAAAATTTTCTACGCTTAAAAAAAAGTTAACAGGCTGGGTTAAAAGAAACATTCAAATTTCAGACAACGGATTTTGGCACTGCCCATCTGGAAACTCCGCTAGCTTGGTGGGCCACTCCAGCTCTAAGTGTATAATTGAATTTTTTTATTCATTTTTAATTATTTAATTATTTTATTTTAATTTTTTTCAATTCTTTTTCCATTCATTATTTATAATTTGGTTACATAAATCAATAAAGAAATATATGTATATGAATTAAAGAAAGCATTCCTTATTATATTAAAATTGTTTATTAGTTCATGTAAATTTTAATGTAGAAAAATTTTAATTGCCTAGGGCACCATAATGTCATAACGCGCCTCTGGACAGACGGACGGACGAACAAAAATTTAATGAAAACATGCAGTCCGTTTTTTCATTTTGTGAACAACGTCCTTACACAATCAACTTCTTAGAAAATATACGAATATTATTTTTGAACAGATCATTTATTTATAGGTACCCGCCTTAACATTATTTCATTTTACATTATTATTAAGTATAATATTATTAAATATATAAGTTGGTAAATATTGAAAACATGTGTACTGACCATATTCAAAATAATTTTTATTAAAATTAAAAATTAAATTGAAATTTTTTTATTATCAATTCCGTCTCTATAATTCAATTAATTAAATTATTTATTATATTTTTTTTTGATTTCTTATCTTATCATAATTTTGTGGTTTTTGGTGCGTTTGCATTTCTTATCAAAATTTTCTATATTATTATTATTATTTATGTATATATATTTTTTTTAATAATAAGGTTATTAATGCAAGCAAACATGTTAAAAATTTTATTTTTGAATGACTAAAATTATGAATCTCTGGCATTATCAAAATTATATTATTATGTTAATATTGATTTTATATAAAATTGATAAAATATTGTATTAGTTTAATAGAATTTATTATTATCAATTATTGTTTTCTAAATTTTAGATTCGCAGTGAATTGTATATGAAATGGAATACTAAAAATAATAATGGAATTTTAGTTCAATTTTGTCTGATGATCACAAGTAGTCGTGCCGTGATAATAAGCATGTATATAAATTGGCATCTCATCTAGCTAGATCCTCGAGGAATAGTACTAGATTAGTCTAAACTTCTCAAAATCCATTCAGTTTAACATTTTTGGGTTTTTCTTCTGTTCTCTTTAAAAATTTGTAATCATATAAAATGTGTATAGTATTTATGTAAATAGAATTATCAGAATCATTATAAATTGATATGTAGTTAATATATTTTATGAATTATTTCTCGACGGTATAGGAGCATTTTATATTTGTGATTTCCTGTATCATTATTATTTTTTTAATTTCTTTTTATAAAACTGATATTTAATTACTAACTAAAAAATATCATATAAATCTTCTTGTAGTATTTTTGAACTACACAATAATATTATATTTAATCCCTTATATAAAGTGCAGGTATTATGTTATATAAAATTTTATGAAATAAGATTTAATAACACTACAACTGCTGAGATAAAAACAACATATCAAAATTTGGCAACGTTCAATGAAACATCTGTTTATTACCTGATTCAAGTGCATCTTTCCTTTAGTTTTTTTTTTGTCTTTTTGTATAGTTTTTTTTTTTTGTACCTAAAATTATATTTCAGATGTTTCCTTTTATAGTTGGAAAAAAAAATTAAATATCCTACGATCACTACACTGGTTTCACAACATTATGGTAATAAAACATCATAAATAATAAAAACGTTTAAGACTGAATCCTTTAGGCTTTTTCATCATAAATATATTATAAGGGTTCCCAATAATATTTAAATCCAATTTAAAATTATAATGTTCGAACATATAAAGTGTTAGAAATGTTTACATTTTGTTTATTAAAATTTTGAATTTGACCAGACAAACAATGTACACAATCAATTTATTTTATGTCCCACAGAGTCTCTTTATTTCTTTAATATTAAAAAAAAAAAATTTATACCTCAAGTATTTTACAATTAAATTGATACTATATATACACCTATCAGCTATAACAAATTGCATTAATATATAGACAAGCTTAAAAATTTTAATATGTTGTCTTCATAAAATTTTATTATATACTTAAATTAAAATTTTAGATTTTTCCAAAATGTTTCTTAAAAAGTTATTTCATATATATAGTAAAATCATGTCAAATAATAATAAAAAATATAATATCTACATAATTATATAATAAGTTTATGTTTTTTTTTTTTTTTTTTAAAATGCAATTTCATGACTCAATAAAAGGTTTTAATTATTTCTTTTAAAATCAAATTGGACATTTAAGAGAACATAAAGGAAAAAAACGAAAAAAAAAAATTAAGAAAGAGCAATTAAAATTTAATTATAGTGTAAATCAAATTGTTCAAAAAAAAAAAATAATAATAATAATTATTATAATATTTATATGTAAATTACATAGTCGAACTACAGTTTCTGACTTTTTTTAAAACATGCTTATAGTTTTATGCACATAATAAATTTTAAGTAAAAAAATAAAATATATATATAAATGTAGTAATAATAATAATAAAGGAAAAAAAAAAAAAAAATTATGAAAAATTTTATGCTTAGAACAACCATAAATTTTATGAATTTTATAACACAAGTACCAAATGTACCATATGTAAATTTTAATATCTTTTTGCCTCTTAAGAAACCTGTTTTCTCTTCAAACAAATAGTGCAACTAGAAAAAAATAATAATAATATTAGTGACTTGAAATAGTAAAATTATAAAAATTAAATGTTTTTGGATAGTAAAAAATACAAAATGTATAGGGTTACAAATTATATAAAGTGCTGAGGAAGAAGTATGTACAATTCCTCTAAAAAAAATACCATTATGATGGATGACTGTATATTTTTAACATACGTACGTACTTTATTTCAAGAACACACACATTTCTTCTACATTTTAAAGACTTACATTTTACAAAACTATCATTTTCGTTATAAACATTGGATAATCAATTAATCACACATCTTTTTCTCACACATTGTAATTAAATCGTAGTTGTTCGTAGATGCCAGACATAATTAGAGAAAAAAAAAGAAACTATAAAGAGAATTAAAAAATCCATCCTAAAAAGCAACATTTTGAATGTTCCTACTGCTATTTCTTGATCCTACTGCTATTTCTTGACCAAAGAAAATGTAGACTGTGTTTGTCCATACTATCAATATTATGATTCTTTTAATTACTTTAAAAAAATTTCAAATTTCAGTGAAAAATTCTAAAAATAATTCTAATTTAAGCAGAATTTTTACCCACGCAGTCTATATCTCTAAATAAATAGCTTGATATTAAAGAATCTACATTTAAATAACCTTTTCTTGAAAATATACCCTAGCAATTTATTCTATTATATTGGACACATAAAAAAAGAAAAAAAAAATTTATTGAAACGTAAAATATAAAAAAAAAATTACCAAAACAAAAAATTTAAAAGTCGTAAAAGAAAATCAACACGATTTTTGTAGGCCTCTGCTGTTTTTAAAAAAAAATCAGCTGTTGAACCTAAATAGATTGATGAAACAATAACAAAACAACTACAAGAATAAAAAAAAAAAAAAAAACAAGATAAAAAATTATTATATGCTGCAAACATAAATATAAAACTGGTTTTCAAATATACATTATTTTTATGTAGGCATCATGTATATAAGACAAAAACATAAATGCTATGTTGCAACATTAAACATAAATATTTTTCATCTCTTTGCCTATCCAATTTACAATAAGGTTTGTTTTTTTTTTTTTTTTTTTTTTCGTAGATTTCTCAGCTGAGAATTATATTTTATGTACTACACATCTTGAATATTTATATTCCTTTCTTTTTTACTTTATTTTACTTTTTTTTTTCGTTTACTTATTTGTTGCCCATGCCCGTTTCCTTCTTGTCTCATTGCCGTGTTAAGATTACTACAAGATTTTAAAAACAAAAATCATCTGATTATCTATGTGTATGCATGAAGTTGTGGACATAAAATTTTGAATTTCTAATACTGCTGCTGTATCATTAAATCTGATAATATACTTTTGAAAAAAAAAAAAAAAAATCAAAACATAAAACATCTGCACACATTTTGAATAAGAAAAAGTAAATAAAATTATGTCTCAGAAATAGAATAGTCATATTCTAGTGATTTTTTATTTTTTTAATAAATTGATGAACAATTTTTGAGTTCAACAAAATCCTGAATTAATAGACAATTATCCTAAACAAACAAAAAAAAAAGTAAGCCTAGATGGGTCAGATTTTATCTTAATCAAGTTTTCAAAGTATGATTTAAAATATAGTTTATAAGTTTTTTTTTTCTATTAATTTTCTGTAGTAATTATTATGAAAATCTTTCAACAATTATTGTATCCTTATCATAGTTTTGTTATATTAACTATTTTATCATATTTTGATTTTGTAGCTTTAAACCTGATTTCAAAAATATTTGTAAGGATGTTATTGCAAATGGTGGCTGAAAGATTCAATGGTTCTGTAATCTCATATTAAGAGATAAAAAATGTTATTAAAATATTCGTCTGAAAAATAAAATTATTAAATTATTTTATATTTTCTTTTCTTTCCCATAACATAAGTTTTGCAGGATTTTCGTAGAATTCGCAATTTGTTTTTCAGGATTTTTGAATGAACAATAAATTGAAAAAAAATTATTATAAGGCGCTTATCATTTTCTTGCGAAAAAGATTTCACATTGAACGTCGCTTGTAGGTGTTCATTTGCTATCACATACATTATGTACTACACAAGGGGAAATATTCGTCATTTAACATGAAATTCATTGGAGTTTCTTAGTCGTATACGCACATGTGTCCTTTAGTCTCAATGATTAATTTTTTAATTTTTTTTTTCAAACAGAATTGTCAATTTTTATCATTTGATATTATTACACTGTATATAATCTTCAAATCAAATTCTAAATTCTATTATTGTATAAAAAATATATTTTTTAAAGTTATGTCTGTCTAAAAAATATAATAATGATATCTAAAATAAGTGAACTTAAATAAAAATTCTTAATATTTTGGATTTGAAAACATCTGATTAATGTATTTTCAAGATAATTTTGTTTGTTATACTTTATATTATTTTATATATATGTACAATCTTTTATATCTAAGAACATGAAGTATCTTATATATGTTTGTTTACTTTTTATTCAATTTTTGTCTTTTTTTTTTATTGTCTGTATTCACATAAATGAATGGACATAAATGAATGGACATAAATGAATGTATTTAAATGTTTTAAATTATTTTTAGTTAGTTTTAAACATTTTTATGCCTTTTTTTTTTAAATATAATGGTACCTAATTTTATCCCTAAAATAAAAAAAAAAAAACCAAAAAAAAAAATTTAAAAATAAAAAATAAATAAAAATTTACAGAACCAGTTTCTCTTTGGGATGTTATTGACTCGCTGATGCGAAAATAAAAATCATTATATAAATAAGTATAAATATATATATATATATATATATATATATATATATATATATATATATATATATATATATATATATATATATATGTGTGTATACTTAGTGAGAGTAATGACAGCAAGTTCAGAGCTTTATCAGCAAAAAAAAAACAAAAAAAAATTTTTTTCAACATTGTAAAAATGTTTTGAAAAGAATATAAATGAAAAAAAGAAAAAAAAAGGATTTATTTTTTCGTCCCAGAGACGAAAGGAAATTGGTTTTATATATATATGTATATATATATATATATTTTTTTTTCAAACATTTTCACAAGAAGAAGAAGAGTACAATCACCTTTTTGCTGTTCTGGAAAAGAAAAATAAAAAAAGATACGACGCAATTTATTTATTATGTTTTTTTTTTTTTTTTTTTTTTTATTAAAAGTATCTTTAGTCTAGGTTGTTTTTATATGTTTTTTACTGTTTGGTGTGTATATAAATATTTTTTTGTTTTTTTTTTTTTTTCATATATATATTTTGGATATAAATACAAGAGACGAAGCAGAAAAGAAAAAAAATCAATTTTTTATTAAAGTTTACACAAAAATTAATTTCATTTGGCCCCATATCTGATCAATAATTATTCGATTGTTATCATTAAAAAATAAAAAAAAAATAAAATTATTGTTATTATTAAATAATATATATGTAAATTGGTATTATATAAAGTTTAAAATAAATTAATTTATTAAAATAAATTTTTAATATAACTCCCACTGCAACAAAATTAATTTTTAGTCCACAAAATTAATTATATATATGACCTAATAATAAATTTTCTGGGTCAATATTTTCATATATGTATATTTTATGTATGTGTATACAAAAAAAAAAAAATTTGGGTACTTAAAGTAAAATATATGTGCCCAATTGTCCAGTCTTTGATCATTTGCTCAGGCTCGAAATCATAATAAAACAAATTATTTCTTTCTGGTGTGTGCATTAATTGTGACAAATTTTGATCATTATAATCACAGTATGATCATTGTAGCATATTGTAGATATTCATTTTTCAGTTTTAAAAATAAGATTAACATAATAATAAGTTTGCATAATTGTTGGATTAAACTGTGATTTGAAAATTTTGGAAACTTGGTGGAAATAAAATGCAACTTGTGATAATGAATTTAAAATTTTATTGATCTTCTGTTTAATGATTGTCCTGTCTTGTCAGTGAATAAATTATAACAAAGTTAAGTCTGAGATAAAATTTAGGGTGTTTTTTTGATATATAAACATACTAAAAAGTCCAAAAAACAAGTAAAAAATATTAAGGCCTTACGGCCAATAACTACAATAGGTGTTATTAAACTATACAATTCAAATTTTTTTGTGATTAATTTTAATTTAACAAAATTTTGCTTCACAAAGAAAATTTTACATGCTTTACGTAAGCTTTAGTCTTTAGTGTATGGGCCAGAACGGCAGTTACAGCTTATGGTCTCATTTTCTCTCAATATCAACTAGAATCAATTTAAAATTTGTTTTTTAGTAAACAAAAAATATCTCATTCTTTCAATCTGATTCTTGCACTAGACGAACGCTGAATACCTAAAAATATATACATTATAATAAATAAGTAGGTCAAAAAACTTTTACTATACAAGCCAAAAAACTTTAAGAATTTAATAATTATTTATATTTAAAAAAAAAAATACAGAATAAAAAGTATATATACCTAACAACTAACTAAGAAAACATTTATGCGTATTTAATGTAATTGGAGAGACAAAAATCTAATTTAATATTTTTTTTTTTAATTTTGTGTATTGTATAATGTTTTCGAGCAGTAACAAAAAAAAAAAAAATCAAGCATAAAAAAAAAACTTATTGAAATTTTTTGAGACGAAAATAATACCACTTAACACTTACACATGTAAAACCAGTCAGTCGTCTTCGTATATTTATTTATGTGTCTAAACGAAAAAATAAAAAAAAAATTAATACCAAAAATTCTGTTTTTTTTTTTTTAAGGGGTGAACGAACCAACCTTAATTTCTTTGCCTTTTTTTTTTTCTTATTTTCGGTGGTTGATTTTGATTTTTTTTTTTTTTATTTTTCTTCTTTAATTCAAAAGGCCAAAAATATATAAAATTAAATTTGTTATTGTTGTTCTGCGATAAATGATAGTGCAAGAGCTCAGTAGGAAAAAAAAAATTATTTTGAGGCGGAATTATATTATTTTTTTTAATTATTATTGTAAAATACGTAAATTAAAATTTATTGAGACGTACAAAATATCATGAACAACATATTTATTTGTTTTTTGTTTTTCTTCCAGCTCGTGTAATTTGAAAACATTTAACTTAAAAAAAAAAATGAAAAAAATTTGTAAACATATTTTATATTTTCTTAGAATCAAATGATAATATTTTTTTTTAATTACCTAATAATATTTTATTTATATATTTTTTTTTTAATTTATGACGATATAATTAATACAAGATTAAAAATTATAAAATGCGTTTTGGATAAAAAAAAATGTTTATATTTTCTGCGCATATTTAATGACGATTTCGAAGAAATATGGGTGAAAATTTTTAAATTAAAAATTTCGTATTCACTTCTTGTACTTGTCAAATTAAATAATTTGAAGCAGAATTTATGTAAAATTTCTAATAATGTTAATGCGTAGAATTTAGAATTATTTTGTATACCTGTTGTTTCTGCTATACTTTTATTCTTTACCACGTATAATTTAAACATACCATTTTTGACACTCTTAATAAAATAACAACACTTTAAGTTAGTTGATAGACACATTATGACTGGACAAAACGGAATGTTTGACATTGACAGAATTCAAACAGTACTTTTCTTCAAGCAAACTAACAGCAAAAATCTTCGAGTACTTATCACCAAATAACCAAGAGCTTGAAATTTTCAACAAAACAATTCGCTACAAACAAAATGTCACACAACGATTAATATTTGGCGGATGTACTTGTCCAGAATATTTAGTAACGGGTACATAGAAATGGTGCAAAAAGGCAAAATGATTTATATTTTTAAACTTTTGTACTATATATTTTTATATGTTCAACTTTTTCAGTTTTTAATTTTAAATATCTTTACTCTTGAAATTTATACGAATGTGAAGTTTTTAAAAATTGTTAGTCAAGTTTACTATTTAAAATTATTAGATTTGACTTAATGTTGAAAATATAGAATAGTGTGGGGATTTTAAAATTTCAATTTAAAATATTTTCCAAATTTTTTTTGTCTTTAGTTTTACAACCGCTCTATTCAGATGCAAATTTTGATTGAAATCCACTCACGGATAGGTGGACAGGTGAACGGGCTGACAGACGGATGGACAGACGGACAGACGCACAGACAGAGAGACAACAAATGAAAACATATATCCGTTTTTTCATTTTTGACAGGCTAAAATAACTAGTACAATTTTGTACCTATGTCTTCATCTCTTTTATTATAAGTTCTTATTACTTTTTTTTTAAAGTGAAAATATTTCAACCCCATATATCAGTGAATTAATTTTTGGCTCTTTTTCTAATCGTAATTTTTTTTTTTCTTGGATATAGTATAACATTCCAAAAGGCTGATGACTTTCAATATCGACATTATTTTTCCATTTTTCGGAAAAATCTTTTTTTTTTATTTTTGGTTGTATAAGAATGTCTGCTGCCAAAATATATACTTTGAATTGTGGTTGTAGCTGAAACGAGGAAAATTTGTGGTGTTAATTTATGTTTTAAGGATTTGTTTTTGTTTATATGTCTTAGTTTTTGCAGACTGTTAAATTATATAAATGTGTAGTACCTTAACAATGTAAATTTTAGATAAGAAGGATATGTATATATTGTAATACAATATAAATGGTTATATATATAGTACATTGTACTTATAGATGTGTAAGACCACCTATATATAAAAATTATATTCTAAAAATATTATATTGCGTATTAAATAAAATTTAATATAGACTTTACTTTAATTTTAGAATCATTTTTTATTAATATTAAAGTAAAATTGGCTAGATATATATATATTTCTATTATGATAAAATTTTTTTTATGCCGTCGTCGCGCCACTCTTAGCCTAGTTTTTTGTTTGGTATATTGTCCGTTAGGGGTTCAAAGGCCAACTGGTTGAATTAATTATTTATTCCATGTTTTTTTGTAGTATATATTATTACACAAAACTATATAATATGCTCGATGCTGTGATGTTATAAAGAAATCAACATTATTTATCTGTTATACCAAAGTTGAATAACTTTTTTTAATGACAGACTAATAAAAATATTATTAAATAACCTCTTTTAATTGGAATTTTATTATTCTATTAAATAAAATTCTCCATTAGTTACTTCGTTTCTTTTAATAATGTTTTTTTTTTTTTCATTGAGTTATTACAATTGCATTTATAATAAATATTGAAAAATTTTAATTTTTGTTAATCTTGGAGCCCGTTCCCAAACTGAGACTATTTTAGAAACTGAGAAATTATTTTAGTTTCTAGAATTTCTAGTTTTGGAACGACACGATTTTACAGCTGTTATTTTACAATTATTTTACAAATCAAGATTTTTTGACGTAAAAATCGTTCCGAAATGATATTTTATATTTTAAAAATCTGAAAAGACAAATTTTAAATTTCCTATAACAAACTCAGTTTATAGGTGTACTTTTTAGTGCACCTCATTTTTAAAAAAAAAACAAAAAATTGAAAATTTAAGCAGACGTTGCAGATGATACAGATTAAATGTCAAGCCTATTTCAATTTCTGAAAAAAAGGAATTTTCTTTAGCAGAAAAGGTATATTTTACGATTTAAAATAGTCTCAGTTTGGGAACGGGCGGGCTCTTGGTCAATCTTTTTTGGGGTATGAATAATATAGAGAAATATTTGTTAGGTACACTATGCAAAGGCTTTAATTTTGAAGCAATATCATATCAAAAACCATGAGGTACTTTCTAAATATTTTAAAATTTCTTGCAAAAATCGAATTCTATAATTATTTGAAGAGAGCTTGAAATCTAGAAAACCGTAAACAAAAAATCTCGGTCTTATAAATAAATTCAACTTACAAGCGTAAATTCAAGAAGTTTTGGTTAAGAATACTGAGAAAAAGGAAAATATATCAAAGCTTTTTCTATTCTTTGTAAAAAAAAATCCTGAAAAAAAACTTTCTCATTTTCCAATTTCTTATATAAACAATAATAGTAGATTACAATACATGGTAAGAAAATTTGTTATTCTTGCGAGTTGTGTATACACACAAACACATAGACACGAGTCATATTTATATCACGAGACCGAAGGTCGAGTGATATAATATTGACGAGTGTCTATGTGTTTGTGTGTATACACAACGAGCTGTATAACAAATTTGATTACCATGTATTGTATACTGCTTTAATGTGCATGGGAGAAGGAGTTGAAAACAATACATTTACAATGAAAAAAATAAACAAAAAAGTTCAAAATGAAGCAAGGAAATAAAATTTAATTAATACGGAAGTAAATTTATTTCTCGAAATGATTTCAAACCGGATGATTTAAGATCAGCTAATTCCTAAAATATTAAAAAAAAATTAGTAATTTTTCCAAAAAAAATTATTCATTTTCTTTTTTGCAAAAAAAAAATCGAATAATTTTTTTTTAGAAAAATTACTAATTTTTTTTTTTTTATTTTAGGAACTAATGGTCTTCTTAAATTTTATTTAATTTTATTTTTAATTATTAAAAAAAATAATAATAATTTTATAATTATTTTTTTTTATAATTAAAAATAAAATCAAATAATAAATATATAGTTATAATTTATATTTACAATAAATAATCTCCTTGTTGCTGCCATTTTCCTCGTTTGTTGATAAAAGAAAAAAAATTCTTACTTGACATTTGACAGCAAACTTTATAATGACAACAAAGATATTTTCAGGGTTACCATTGTTCTATTTTTATTCATTTTGTTTTTTTGAATAAAAATAAGTGCAATTTTTGAAGTGTGGTTTAAATTTTTGTACTAAAATCCAACCACACTCATTTAAAAATTTAGTAGTAGAGGTTCGAAGATCCTTTAAAAATAGTAGATTGAAACACATGTTAAGAAAATTCATCGACTGATCGACTGGCCGCTTTTTAGAAAAAAAAAATAGCCGCGTATTTTTTTATTGTTTCTTTTTTTTTTTTTTTGTTTGCTCAGAGGGAAAATATAGATTAGCTGAGAGGGAAAATATAGATTTTTAGCATTATAAACTAAGCTTTGTTTGACATTGATATGATGCATGGGAGAGGTATACATTTGCAATGTTTTTTTTTTTTTTTGGTATTTGCTGTTTGAAATATTGTGAGTGTGAGTGATATTATTTTTGTTTATAGTATTACGCAGTTCAAAATGAAGAATGTAAATACAATATAGAGCAATGTAAATACAATTTACATCACAGGGAAATGTAAATACAATTTACATTCCTCTATAATTGCATGTGTATTGATGCATGTAATGGAGCATTTACCGAGCTAAATTTGCGAATGTAAATACAACTTACCGAAGCCATGCGCATTAAAAATATTTTTTTGGTTGTTCGAATTTTTTCTCCATAAAAATAAATATGAATTAAAAAACAAACTTATTATTTTTAAAGGAATTCATATATAATAATAACTTTTAAAAATTTGATTTTGATAAATTACGTCTTTGTTCATTCCACTGTGACAGAAAAAAAAAAAACAAAAAAAAATAGAAAAATATTTACAATTTTATGCCATTCCATTTCCATCATCAGATAGGAAGATGGGAGTGCTGGCAAAAATTGCGTGCTAGCTTATTTTCAATTTTTAGCATTTTGATTTATCAAAAATACAATCATTAATAAAAATGATGAATTGAAAAATCCTTTTCAATATCTAACCACATTGTTTTTTTATTTTTGGTTTTCATTTGTGGATTTTTAATTTCAGAAAAATATTTGGCTGATTTCTAAAGACATGTTATTTTTTATCTAGGTCTTTCAATGGGGTTCTAAATAGTTGAATTTATAGTGTTGGTAAGGTTTTAATCGAACCTTTTGCTGTCCATAGAAGTTTATCAATATTTTTCTAGAATCTTTATGGTTAATGTGGTCGTTACCACAGAGTTATAAGTAAAAATTAGACATGATGAAAATAAAACCATTGCACAATTAGAAATGTAGGTAATATGAAGATTTTGAAATTCTCTAATTAAGTCCACCACAAAGTTTTGGAATAACATAGAACTTTCGGCTGTTAAATAATTTTAAAAGATTCGACTGTTGCAGAGGATGAAGAACTTTAAAATAAACTTTTTTAACTAAAAAAACTGTATTCTTAGATATAGATTTATGTTTTTCCAATTTAAATTTCAAAAGTTACTTTATTTTCTTATAAATTCTTTTACTGTCTTATTGTGTATTTTATTAAAGTTATATATGAATATGAGACTACGATAGTTTTTAAAAAATTTTACTATAATCTAGCTATTTTGTTATTCTTATTTAGAAGGTGAAATATGAAACAGAAACCATATTCAATTGAGAAATTGAGAAAAAATTTTCCGAATTTGTTAACAGAATTTGCTTAGGAGACAATCCAGAAATTATTCAGATTTGTAGCAACCCAAATGAAAAAAATTTTAACCAAAAACTAGTGATTTTATTTTATTTCATTATGAATATATGCAGATATTAAAAGTGCATTTTTATATTAATCTTTATTATTTGTGTATTAATTTTAATGAAAAGTTTGTTTGAAATTTTTTTTTGCCTAATTCTTCAAAATCTACTTGAAATTTTATGGCTGAAATTCTCAATTGACTTTTAAGGTTAAAATCTATCATTGTTTTGAAAAAACTTCATTTCAGGAAAAAAAGATTCATTCAAATCTTTTGGTGATTTGGGATATATTCCATCAGTAACATGTTTTCAATAGAAATCTACCTAATTTATTTCATTTTTGTTTTTATAAGAACTTTGTTAATCCACGAAATAAATCTAAAGGAGTCAAATGTAGCTCAAAAGCCGCCCGTTAGACAGTTCTGTGTTAGACCAAGACTGAAAAAAGTGCAATAATAAGATAGAAATTTTCTTTCAACTTTTCTCAACTACACTATAAATCAGGGGTGGCCAGACTTTATCCTGACAGGAGCCGAAATTACAAAAATCAGAATTGTCGAGAGCCGCAATTAGAAATTGTTTTAAATATGTAAACTCTCTTTATTGCCATTTTCATATTAAAAATAGAAAATTTTTATTCTTTACTAGAAGATGCTGTTGTTTTATGTGTTTGTATCTTGGCCGCGAATCGTTGAAAACTGGCTCATAACTTGTTAGTGCCGTACGAAAAAGCTCAGTTAAATGTTCATTTGTTCGGTGGGAACGGTGCTTTGATTTAATAAATTTCTTTATTGAATACAAAGATTCACAGCAGTATGTTGTACCAAATATCGAAATCAATTTATATGCTGCATTCTTTAAAAGAGAATATTTTGATTCAGCAACAAATTTCCATTGGAGATTGTGATGATTTATGGTGCATCTTTAAGCCCAGGTCCACTTGAATTTCTATTAATTCCATCTCTCCGACAGGTTTATCAGATAACAAATAATTGCGAAATGTGAGAACTTTTTTTACGCGGTTAAAATAAATCGTAAAATATTGCAATTCGCATGCATGTTTATTTAAAAAGAAAAATTATATCAAAACGAATCATCACATAAGAAAACGGTTTTTTTTAAATTGTATTTTTTAAAATAAATTTTTAACAATATTTTTTCGAACGTGGCTGGAGCCGCAGTAAAGAAGAACGAGAGCCGCATGCGGCTCGCGAGCCGCAGTTTGGCCAAGTATGCTATAAATATTGGCTTTAATTAGTCCTCGAGACTGTTGCTTGAAAATAAATATTAATTTATAAATTATTTAAGGTTGATAACCGCATTATGAAAAATTATATACATATATATGTTTTCCACAGAGATACGAAGAAGAAGAAAAATTGTTAAAAATTTTAATTGCAAATAAAAAGGGGTTGTTTTTTTTTCTTTATTTTTTTTTTTTTTAATTTATTTATATTCTTTTAAATACAATTATGGATATAAGTATGTACGCGGAAAATTCCGTAACATATGAATTAGTGAATTTTTCTTTATTTATTTATGTTCTTCTTTACTTTTGCCTTTGAAATGCATACAATTTTTTTTCTTCTTTTTTCACATTTTATTTCTTCGCAGATACAGGAATGATAATTAAAAATCTTTAATTTTTTTTTCCACTTTGTTGATTTGTACAAAAAAAAAATAAATAAATAAATAATATGTGAAAATGAAAATAAAGAAAATTTTTCTATTTTAATAAAATATGCTTTAAATTAATGATTCCAAAATATTTTAAGTAGAAAATTAATTGATTTTGAAATAAATGAAAAAAAAAAAAAAAAAAAAAAAGGTATTTTTAATGATGTAACTTTCTAAGAATGGGGTAGTTTAGTATGAAGACGATTAAATGAGCAGGGGGAGATAATATAATTTTGGTTAAATAATTAAGGGAAGCAAGTTGAATCTATGCTTGAATAAAAAATAATAAAAATAATATTATGTAGGCATGTAATGTTAAGAAAATATTTTGTTAAAATGAAAGGAGGTAAAAGGCAATTAAAAATTTTGAGTGTAGAAAAAAAAATAAAAAAATTTTTATAAAAAGTAAGATTAATGATTATTATTAACTTCATCTATTTTATAGCGTATTTACGCTTAGTGTCAAAAAATAAATTTGAAATTTGGAAAAAAAAAAAAAAAACAATTTTGTTTTTAATTTTTTATAATCACAGACAAAGAAATTAATTAATTGAGAGGGTAGTGAGTTTGGTTTTGAACAAAACAAAAAAAAAAATGGCTTGTACTTAGCATAACTTCAGGTAAAATATTCATGAAACGAAATTAATTATTAGCGTGACATATTTCCTGCATAGTTTATTTTGAGAATAATTCATTAGACTTATTTTATCCAAAGATTGTGCATCTGCAATAATTTCTATATAAAAATGTGACGAAAACTCATTCTACCAGTTTATATTTTTAGTCTTAACTAAACTATAATTTATCTAGTTTTTAGTATAAGAATATTTAATTTATATTTTTTTTTAATATTAAGCATTTGTTTTTATATTCCCTCTCGGCACTATTTTGACTTATTACAGTATTTTTAATCAATATATAATATCATTGTACTGCTTGTTCTTAACCCCTGTTGTCGCATTCACCTAAAACTGATTTGAGTACATTAGCAACAGAAACTGAAAGGAGTACTTTTGACTTATTTCAGTACTGAATCACAGACTCAAACGTCAAAATCGGTTTAACAGTTTTTGTTTTTATTTTTATCATGGAAAAACCGTCAAAAAAATGGAAAAACCGAAAAAAAAAATTGAATTGAAAAGAAACGATATTTTGTATCACGTGTTATGTTCAGTTTCTGTTCTATGTTGCAACCGCCCACTTAAAATGCAACTAAATAAATGTACAACCGAAAATCAGTTTTAGTTTCAGTTTTAGCTGTATGCGACAACAGGGCTACCGACGAGAAAATTTCTAATTTTGTAATCTAGAAAAAAAAATCGTAAGTCTATCAATTCAATCTTCAAGTAAATAATGTTTGACCATCTTCGTTATGTTGTATAGGCTTTTATTGCTTTTCCCATTTCATTCTTTTTTTTTTATATCAGGCTAATTCCATAACAGAAAACGAAAAAAGCTAAAAATTTTTAATCACTATTTTGATTCATTTAATAGTAATTATGAATCTTAAGTAATCAAAGTTGATTAATCTTAAATTTTTTTTTTAACAATTTCGATTATTTTCAAATTTTCAGCTTTTTAAATTTGATGTACTGGCAACCTCTAACTGGTACTAAAAATATGACGTAACTTCTAAGCAACACAAAACGAAAACATACGGTATAATATTAACCGTTATCTATTTTGACATTTTTTAATTAATAAAGTGGTGAATTAATACTTTTTTTTCAACAACATTATCTTTTACTCTAATATCGAAAATTTTATTTCTTTAATCCTTTCAAAGAGTTTAATTTAACAATAGCTTCATGCTGATATTTTGTTAAATTAGTTCTGATAATTAGAAGTTCTGTGTTTTCAGTTGAACGCTGAAAAATTTACAATTAAAAGTAATACACGAAAGTTGATATGCTGTAATACACGAAACTTTATCCGTTGTTTTGATCATTTGTTAATTGAAAAATTGTCCCATCAAAAACATATTTATGGCATATTGTAGGAGAACTGTCTTTTGTTATATAATCAAAAACTCATTTATAAAAAGTTTTAAGACAGAAGAGAAATTTTGTTTTGAAAAAAATATTAGAAATTCAAAGGCTTTTTTTATGCTGTAATACACGAATCATTTGATTGTGTGTTATTTGAAATTTTTTATCAAAGCTAACTTTTTTAACTTCAGTACTTCATTCCACAAAACCTTACTTATTATAATCCATTAAAGGAAATTAAAAAACGATTTGTTTGAACTTTTAATACCAGTTCAAAGCCGTGTATTACCATGTGAATATGCTGTAATACACGATGGAATTAGCCATCACGGAAATGCATTTAATTCTGTATTCACGTGAAATACTTCAACTAAAAAATAATATTCCATATATAATAAAATATATCGCACATAGTTTATACACAAATATTTTATTGGCCATAACATTTCAATTTAATTTCAACTAAAACAAAATACCCACGAAATTTTTTTTTTTATTTATGAAAACTCATTAAATTTAAAAATTAATATATCAACAATTTTTTTTTTGTTTTGAATGTGATCTTAAATTCCTGATAAGATTCAATTCACCTGAAATGAGAAAAAAAAATTTAAAATTAAAATTTAGATATGTTCATTACCATTTTAATTTTTTATTTTTTAATTTTATAGTTTTTTTTTTTTTTATTTCTACATCAAAAATAAATTGAAGTTTTATATGATATATGAAAATTGGTTTAACACTGCAAGCAATTATCATGGTACAGTTAATGTTAATGTTAATGTTAATATGGGCTGATAAGTTTTCTATTTATACCGAAGATTCAAAAATCTTTGAAGCCTTTATAAATTTTAGAATAGAAATTTAGAGTCGGAAAGTTGTCATCAAAAAAGAATAATGTTCAATGTTCGTTTGCCTAGCCTAGATAACAAAAATAAAATCTATTAATATCAGCCATCATTATTTTTTCCATTTTAACTATGTATTGTCAAACACAACTTCAATAAACTTATGGTATTAATGTTATTCTACGTCCATTTCAACTTCTACTCTGTCGATTCCAAGACGGTTAAGATCCCGCCTTTGGTACACGGAACATTAGTGATAAAATTGATATTGATTTTTTTTTCACTTTTTTTAATCAAAAAATATAAAAAGGTATTAAATTCCTTATTTTCAAGGTAAGAAGTTCTAGTTTCAATTGAACCAACTTATTTATACAGATGGTTTTCATGAAATTTTTATTTATTAAAATTATAATATGATTTATTTCCTTACCTTTTTATCAAATTAAATACAATAAAAAAAAAATGGTTAATTACTATATAAAAAGATAATAAAATAATGTGTTAAAGAACAAAATATTTTCAATTTTTTATATTTTCTTTTTTGTTTTTTGTTTTTTTTTTTTCCCCCAAATGCAGTCAATATTTTGACCACAAAATATTATGTCAAAAATAACTTTATAACATTTTATTTCAAAAAAAAAATATTTTTCCATGCATAACATCCTGTTTTAAATTGCCTTTTTGGTCGATATTTTATTTTTTTTTGTTTTCAGTATAAAAATTCAAAATTCTTAGAATCAAGTTGAAATAAAACTATTTTATTAATGAAAATTTTCTTTAAGTGTTAATTGGAGTTTTCTCAGTTTTCAGTTTTAAACGAAATACACTTAAGGCTTCCTGAAACATTTTAAAAAGAGACTTTACATAATTATTTACTAAGAACAACATTGTGCAATATCTATTTCATATTCATCACATTAAAAATCTCAGCACTTAAATCAATCTTTCATATTTTCAATTAACCTACAAATATTTTTACAAAATAAATTAAATGTCATAATTGATATAAAAAAATCTTAAATTTTAGAATAAATAAATTTTGGAATAAAAATACTGAATATCCAATTTTGGATTTTATTACAAAATTACTGCAAAAGAAAAATTTTACCTGCAAATATATATTAAAATGTAAAGGAATTTAATATCTGGAAAAAGAAATTTTATTTGATGAGTTTATTGACCACGAAATTATAAATTTTAACTTTTTTATCAAAAATAAAAATTAAAAAAACTGCGCGTGTTATATACATACATAAATACACATTTTTTTTAATACTAAAAGATACGTTCTTATTTACATAAGATAGATTAATTTAGAGTAAATTAACAGCCACTTTATTATAATACCACCCTGATACAAAATCAACATCTTTTTTTTTTTTTTTTTTCAAATATTCCCAGGTACCTGGCTATAATAATAAAAAAAAAATATTAGGTTTTTTTATTTTTAGAATTTTAATTTGTTTCCATCATAATCATCCTGATATCTATAAAACTTGAGTTTTTGTGTTAAAAAATTATGAGTAAATGGACAGTGGATGGATATATAATATATTTAAATGTCTTTATCTTAAAATAAAAACAAATAATTTTTGAGATTATTTCATTCGTTTTAAATTTTTAAATATCATAATTAATTTTTTATATTTATGATTTTTATTTTCTGATTCAATTTTATAGCGGACTTACTAATTTATATCTTTATCGATTAGTGAATACTCGATCCCAATTTCAGTTCACGCTGAAAACAATATTGAAATATATAACGCAAAAATTTTGACAGGAAAATTCAGCTTGTGGACAGAATTATTATTATGACTACCATAAAATTGTAACCATGATACTATGTACCTCTAAACTGATTTCCGATTTACCTCATTTACTTAAAAAAAAACCAACTCCTAGCTTAATATACTTAACTTAATATATAAGTGTATACTACAACACAACCGTTGACCTTCTGCAACATTAACTCTACAAAGTTTTTGGATCCGTGATCTATGGGAAATATTAACAAAAATAATTTTCAAAACAAGACATCAATAGTAAATTTCGGCTTTTTTTTTTACATCTGCATTTTTAGGCGGATATTTATTTTAAATATGAGAATTTAACGCATTACAAAAAAAAAAATTATGCTTAAAAAATTATATTAACATTATAAATATTTTAATTTAATAAAAAATCACGTAGCAATTTTTTTAACCTTGATAACACACGTTATTTTTATAAAAAAAAATTTATAACCATATTAACTAAAATTAAAGAATTTATGTGGTATAATTAACTTATAGGTATAGTTAGTTAGAACAAAATTATGTGTTCTTAAGCTTAGAATTTCTTAATTTTTAAACTCTAATGAAATGTATGTATATAATGGTATATTAGCAAGCATTTATCACATAATTGAATTCTCAAGAATATTGTTTATATATTTGTTAAGTTCCTCTAACAAAAATTTAAATTTTATATTTTATTTAATATTTGCACATACGTACTAAACAAATTCCGGTACGAAGCTAAAAGAAATTTTTTTTATAAAACGTGTGGAAACAAATAATATGTATGAATTTACTTAACATATAAGTATAATGTATCGTTTCTGTAAAATACATGTATAAATTATTATATTTGAAACGAAACGAGGTTAACAATATATGAACATTAATCCATCAAAAATCAAATTACTTTTACACAATAAAAGTTTTTCATATCATTGACGACGGACGAGACGGTATACACTTTTTTTTTCGTAATTTTCCTAGAAATCTTGGTATACACAATTAGTTAATATATACTTATGTTCTGATATACATCAACATAGATTCTTATTAATTTTTTTTTAGAAAACGAATTAGTTTGTAGATTTCTTTCGTCATCGAATTATTGAATTATTTATTTTTTACACACATAGTTTATTTACACATAGTATAATATTAACATAAAGTATCGTAAGATCCTGGTATAAAAACAGGTTTATATTATCTTATTATTAGGAAACTTATATGTTATTAATATAACATTGTTGAAAGATAAAATAAATAAAAAAAAATTAATTTGGTTGTTAGAAAATGAGTAATCTAATATAACACTTAATATATATATTCTACTTACATAAGTATATTAAGTTAATATTATTGAATTATTAATTCTTATAATGATTTCAAATCCGATAATTGATTATGAAATTTATTGCAACTTGCCTTTTTGTTCAATTACTTCATTAAATTTCTTATCATAAGTAATATAAGTATGTAAATTGTACGTAACGATATCAAAATATATTGTTTACATTAAAGGGGTAAATGATCTTCGATAATGAATTTATTTTAAAGTAAAACAAAATCGAAAACAAAAATAATTTAGGTAATGCCTTGTTCAGACAACAACTAAATCATGATTTCGTAATCGTGATTTGCGTAGATAATCATACTTTGAACACCTGTGTGAACACGATTATGAACGAAAACAAAAAAAGTAAACAACATGAAAGCAAACAAAATAAAAACATAAATATTTTTTGCTACTCAATTTTTTTTTTGTTTTGTAAATAAAGAAAATATGTCAAAAATAAAAGTCAAAAATAACTAGGAATGAGTGGAAATGGGTAACATGGATGGTAAAAAACTATAAACTCATCCCTGAAATTTTTCATGATTTTCGATAATCATGATTTCCGATGACACTTTTTTTGTATGAGCAAATCATGAAAAAAACAAGGCATTAGGGGTGTCAAAAAAAGAAAAATAAATCTGTAAACATAAAATAAAATTTTAGTTTTAGACCTTGCAGAATTGAGATGTTCGAATCTCTAACCCATTTCTGAAAGAGCTCTAAAGTTTACTTTCAATTTGTATTTTTTTCAAAGTTTAATATTTACTGAACAATTTGATAATGTCCTATGTTCGTACCTCATCTCCCTTTCTCTTGATGTTGATTTTCGTTTTCGTCATCTATTGCAAATTTTTCATATTCTTTTTCAAGCAGTTGCATTCCTTTTTTTAGTTCTTTTCGATGCTCTTCTAAATCCAAAATTTTTTTCTTTATCAAATTCAAGTTTTCACTTATATTCTTATATTTTAATTTAGTTGAATACAAATCTTTTTCTAATTTACTTGCATTAGATTCTAATAAATTATTATCCTCATTATTTTGTTCACTGTTTTCTGAATCCAATATTGTGGTTGATCCTTGCGATCGGACTTCCATGGTTAAATAATATTTAAAAGTAGGTACAAAAAAAAGATTTAAAAAAAATTTATAAATTTGGAAAAATTATTTTTTATAAATTTTAAATTAAGTCAGATGGAATACATATTTTGAAATTTATGATTTTTTAAAAGTTTGATAGTTTGTGAAACTTTGTTCAATGAAAGTTTAATTTCAATATAAGCTTAATTTTATGTCCATATGGCCTATCTATATAATATAGCTTAGCATTAGAATTTAAGACATTTGTAAAACAAATCTAAAAAAAATGCTTTGAAATTCAACGTCACTATTTAAAAAATTCAGATAACTCAGAGTTATAACATCATCAGAGCTATAGAAACAAAAACATGCTTATGCATAAGGGTTTGATTTTTTTAATGAACTACCAAATTATCTGAAGAATATAAATAGTATAGTAGAGTTCAAAAAGAAGTTGATACTATATGTCACAGAAAAATTTGAATAATGATTGGGATAACTATTAATGTATTTTAAATTTAATAATTGATTATATAAATAGTAAATTTTACTAAATAAATAAATAAACAAAAAAAAATTTCTGTTAGAACAAAAACTAATTTCCATAAAAACTTAAATTTTGGACATCCCTATAAATAAGTACACATTATATTTATTGATTAAATGATATCAAATATGTTTATTATCTATTAGCTCTGTGACATCATATATAATATAAAGTTTGCGTGATATTTAGCAATAAATAACATTAAATGAAAACGCATTATATTTTTCTTGAAAAGTTTTTTAATTTTTTTTTATTTTGAAGCATTTAATAAGAACATAATAATAATAATAGTGATATTTTAATAGGCTTTTTTTTTCAATAGAATTAATATTGTTGATAGTATACCAGCAGGTTAATATACCTACTAAATATGTAACTTATGTAATGAAGTTGATACTTCAAGTTTTTTTTTTTTTTTTATATTCAAAAGATAACATTTTCAGTCCCTGGAATAAACTTTTTTGCTAATTAATGTGCATAGCATAACATTATATAGTATTTGTACGCTCCGGTAAAATATGTTTTAAAATCAAAAACAAATTTTATGTTTTTACATAAATTTAAGGTAAATTTCTTATTTTTGTTTCATACATTTAATCAAAAATGATTATGTACATGATTATACACACATAAGATTAAAATGAAATTGTTTAATGACCTATTATAGATTGGTAATTAAGTATAAGATAGTACATCTACATAAAATGTATGCATATATTTTTAAGTATGATTAATATATATAAATCGCTTTAAAAATTATATAATATCCGATAATTAATTGAGCCGTTTATTTTGAAAGTGGTTTAAGTTCATTTGTTCTTGTATTGAGATATTTAAGGTTTTGTGTTTGAATTGATTTAAAAATATACTTTAATATTTCCATAAAAGTGTATATAATGTGCTGTTACATCCCTCCAAATTCAAATAATGAAACTTATGAGAGTGTCCTGAAAGCAATTGAATATGTTTCTATAAGTCTTAACCCGTTCGACGAATTGATTATTGCGAGAGATTTAAATTTTCCTACAATTGAATGGAAACAAGATGACGAAGAATTGTACTTAGTTCCCCTAAATATCTCAAGCGAATCCATCTGTTTTTTTATAGACTCTCTTAACGTCAATGGCTTACAACAGGTATCCCAAATAAAAAATTGTCTATCAAGACAACTTGACTTGGTTTTTACCACAGATTGGATAAACTTAATTTCAATACAGTGCATCGACAGTATTGTTAACGTAGACCCTTACCACCCCCCGCTCTGTTTTTCTTATTGCTACGGAGCACCTGCAAACCCTTCGGAAATCAGAAGTTTTAAATATAAATTTGGCAAAGCTAATTTTGAATGTATTAATTCGTATATTAATTCCTTTGATTTTTCGCTTCTTTTTGACAATTGTAACCTTGATGAAGTTATAAAAATATTTTATAACATTGTATATCAAGCGTTTCATGAAAATATTCCTCAAATTTTAGACAGGACAATAAAAGCCCACCATGGTTTTCCAATGAAATAAAAAGGCTTAGAAATAGGAAAAATAAATTGTGGAACAAATATATCAAATCAAGAAATTTTCAAGACTATATTAATTTTAGCTCCGTTTATGATGAATTTTAAAATTTGATTGAACAAAAATATCAGGATTATGTTCGTAGTATGTCATCTAAAATTTTATCTGACCCAAAATGTTTCTGGAGGTTTGTTAATTCTAAAAAAAAGGCGATCAATATCCAACATTCATGGAATTCAATGGTCATGTTAGTGATATCTCGAGCGAAATAACGGAGTTCTTTTGTGAATTTTTCGGTAAAACTTATTCAAACTCTGTTTTCATTCCTAATGAGAATCATTTTTCTCACCTTGACAATTTTCCAAAGACCAATTTTACTCAAATTCCTGTGTTTCATAGTGAATCAGTTAAAAGATATTTAGACAAACTCGGAACAAATACAAACGTAGGACCCGATAATGTCCCTGAAATTATATTGAGGCATTGCTCAAGTAGTTTTTCTTTCCCACTTTCAATGATCTTTAACCTCTCACTTTCTTCCGGATATTTTCCTGGCATATGGAAAGAAGCTTTTATTCGACCAGTCCACAAAAAAGGGCCCAAAAAAAATGTCAACAATCACCGTCCTATTGCAAAGCTTTCCGACATTCCTAAACTTTTTGAGTTAATGGTTTACGATTCCATCTTTGATTGTTGTACTAACTTCTTAGTTCCCAACCAACATGGATTTGTTAAGCAAAAGTCAACGGTAACAAATTTAGTGGAATCGACTTCACTGATCTTAAATTCAATAGAATCAGGTGTTCACATGGACGTTATTTACACCGACTTAAGTAAAGCATTTGACTTATTGCCACATAACATTATCCTACTTAAATTAACTAAACTAGGCTTCCCGACGATATTTGTAAAGTGGATATCCACTTACTTAAAAAACAGAACATATAAAGTAGTTTTCCGTTCTTCAGTTTCGTCTGAATATTGTGCAACGTCTGGTGTACCCCAGGGTAGTCATTTAGGCCCCCTTCTTTTTATCATCTCTGTTAATGACGTCGTGTCCATAATAACACAATGCGAAATAAAAATCTACGCTGACGATATGAAAATTTTTAAAGATGTGAAATCGGATGAAGACTCAATTGAACTTCAAAACGACTTAAACATATTTTTTGACTGGTGTATGAATAACAACTTGCAGTTAAATATTGACAAGTGCGCCTTAGTAAGATATTCACGACGTACAATTGAATCCAGTAATGTATACATATTTAATAACCAGATTATTGCAAAAAAAGATTCTATCAGAGATTTGGGGGTTTTATTTGACAATAAACTAACGTTTAGAGACCACTATAACAATATTATTAACAAAGCTAATTCAACCTTGGGTTTTGTTAAACGATTGAGTAGGGAATTTGACGATCCATATATACTAAAATCACTCTATACTTGTCTTGTACGTCCCCATTTAGAATATGCTTCTCAAGTCTGGTCTCCTTTTTACCAAAGTCATGTTCAAAGAATTGAGTCAGTACAAAGAAACTTTTTGAGATTTTTCTCAGACATCTCCCGTGGGAAAATAGCCTCATCCTACCTCCTTATATGGACCGACTTAAACTAATTAATTTGACCTCTCTAGAAAAGAGACGAGAAATGGCGGATGTAATTTTTATTTTTGAAATTGTAAACAAAAAAGTCCTGTCGCCATGTATCTCTTCTAAGGTAAAATTCAATTTTAATAGACGCCTTAGAGTAAACCATTTGTTTAATATTCCATTTCACCGAACAAACTACGGCAAATTCGAACCCATAAATAGGATGCTCCAGACCTGCAACAAATTTAGCCATATTTTAGATTTTAATTATAATAAACAAACTCTAAAAAAAGAGTTATTAAATTGTTAAATTAAATTTTTAAAATATTAATGTTATTTAAATTTCTTATTCGTAAATCATATGTATATTTGTTTTATAAGAATATTGTAAATTGTTTGATCTAAGCAATAAATAAATAAATAAATAAATAAAAATAAATAAGCTAATCTTCAAGTGTCAAAATCAAAGCGATTTTAATGATACTAGACTAAAATTGTTTATAAATAAAAAGAATATATACTATTGTGCTTATTGTTATCATTAACTATTTTTTTTTGAAAAATGGACTTAAGCCACTTTCAAAATAAACGGCTCAATTATCAAATTAAATGCAACTTATTTTAAGTACTTTAGTACTGCAATTACAATATGTTATCGAATATTGTATATTACAAAATATTGTTTATATATTTTTATGACAGCAACATTAAATAACCAATCAAGACTTAATAAACCATTATAAACTTAAATCAAAAATTAGTTTCAATATGAAATAGAGTTTTTTTTTTTTTTTTCTAACTACCTAACAAACTATGTTAATTCTCAAAAAAAATAAAATAAAAATACATACATAAGTAATTTTAACTTATTATGTTGTTGCATATAAAATGTGATATTAAAAAAAATTTATAAATTAAAATCTTTATTTAAAAAAAAAAAAAAAAACAAATATAATAAAAAAAATATATATATACAAAAAAAATATAAGTTAAATGACTAATTCAATTGGGAATTTGCAACACGTGTCCTATTTTTATTTACACTATAATAAAAGTTAAAATATAGTATACATATATACATATTATGTTTTACATAAGTTAAAGATCATAAAAAAAAATATTATTGTTTATTTTTTGTTGTATACAATAATTTTACTATATGCTTTTCAATAAGTTTTTAATAGAAATCCATAATATTGAAAAAAAAATACATAAAAATTATAATAAAATAATAAAAAAAAAAAACATAATTAAATATTACCTAAGAGTTTAATAAATGAAATTTAATACATAATTATATGATTATATTTTATTTTATTTCTTAAAAATAAACAAATAATATCTATATTAACATTTTGTTTATAATTATTATTATTATTATTTTTATGTTGTTAACTCTCAAATATCCAAAAAGAATAACAAAAAATAAAAATAAAAATTTCTGGACTTATGTTTGTAATAAAATTTTAACTGTACAGAAGTTTCTAATATTATTTTTATTTATGTATATATATTTTATTATTGACTTTTCTTTATGTTTATTTTTCATGTTTAAAGGGGTAGGACTGTAGAATACTTTTGGCGCAAAACAATTACATTAAGTTTTTATTTAAGTTTTTCTATTTCGGAATTTTTCTCTAAATATAGAATAAACGCATTGGAAAATTAAATTAATAAAAAAGTTAAATAAAAACAATATTATTAAAATCAATAGATTTAAAAAAAAAAAAAGTTAAAAATAGGACATAGATACACACGAGCAATAATTTACTTCGTTTATAATAATACAAAAATTTTAAGGAAATTATTATATTTTATAAATTTTATTTACATAAATTGGAATGTCAAAAAAATGCGTTACGCAAAATAAATCCATTGTTCCCTCTATTTTTATATATATTTACGTAATATATTTTTTTTTATACCAGTAATATACAAACAAATAATTCAGAAAGTTTGTTTTTGTATTTTGAATTTTGTTAATAATATTTAAAGCTAGAACTTTAATAATCGCCTCAATAATAAGATAACTTTGCATAGGATTTGTGGCTGTGCCTTGTTCATAAAATTTTCCCATATTAAACTATCAGAATTCTCATAAATCACAAAGCTGTAAACATTATTAGTACGTTCAGTAAGTACAGATTGTCCGTAGCTAAGGAATTCCCTTTTCTGCAAAATCCTGCAAATAACTTCTGCAAAGCCCTACGATAAGGACAGCTGTGACATTTCATTTTAAAATCATATACATTAAAAAAATTTATATGGGCATATTAAAATGTGTCATTTGTTGTTTTTCAGATTTTAAAGAATAATTTGTAACATTTATTAATAATATGCTTATATTTTGTTTAAGCAAATACAAATTTAATGAAATTTCAAAAATTCTGCATTTTCTTAAATGTTTTTAAGCTAACACATAAAATTTATGAAAAATAAAAATTAATACAAATTGTTTAGTGAAATGCATGAACAAAAATTGAGTTTTTTATTTTTACATATATTTCTGTTTCCTACTCTGTATTGAATCATGCTGAATATCGCTTGCAAGTTCTTTAATAGAGCAAAAAAGTACGAACAATTTACTTTTTAAATAAGATCTTGTCTCACTTCAACATGAATTATTACTTCCAATTCACTAGTGATTCACCGATGAAAAAGTATTTCTATTTCTGAAACTAGTGTCATGCCATTTGAACAAATATTAAAAGTACAAAGCACCTGATGTCTTATTAACATTATGCCTTCTTTACGAAGTTTCTGAATTTTTTCTTGTTGTAGCCAATTTTTATTTAAAAGTTAAAATGTTTGATATCTCGAAAAATAAAGAAGACATCGAAAATTTTTATTTAATTTGCATAAAAATTTGAAAACAATCATCATAAAGGAAGCAGAATAGCTACGTAGTAAAATGTAAACAAGAACTCGGTATAAACCTTTTTAAAGTATATGGGTTGAACTAAATTTGATAAAATATGTAAATAAAATTAAAAATTTTATATTTTTATTAAAAATTTTATATGTTTATTTAAAATTTTATATTTTATTTAAATAAAAATATAAAATTTCGAATTTTATTTAGGAAAACATAAAATTTTGTTAAAATTAATTTTTTTTTATTTGTTTTTAATCAAAATATTCATTGTCCTTAGCTAAGGCCAACTAAAAAGTACTCCCAGAATACGGACTATTATGGGAAATTATGAAATTTCCCTTTGCAGAAGTTTTGAGGTAGGATTGCATTACTGAACAATTTTTTGTAGAAATTGTCTGCATTTAAGGACTTTAGCTGTCAGATTTTGTCTTTCACAAACTTCAGATTGTCTGCAACGTAGGATTTTGTCACTAGCTAAGGACAATCTGTACTTACTGAACGTACTAATGCCAGAGAAAATAGAAAATATTTTGTAACAGTACAATTATTTAAGTTTATTTTAATTTATTAAATTTAAAGTGATAAAAAATTTATTCTTAAAATATCTTTTAAGAAAAAAAATATATATAAAGAAACCTCGTGCCGTACATGTAAAAAAAATACATATTTTTTTTTTAATGCTAACATATACAATATAATTCACCTTTTTATGCTATTTTTATATTTTCAATTCAATAAAAAATAAATAGCAAATTTTATCGAAATAAAATTTTGAATTTATTTTCCATTTTTTTTTTTTTTTTAAATAAAGTGAAAAGCAATTTTTAGTGTTATAAAAACACAAATTTTTATTACCCTTTTAAAGGAAAACAAATCACCATTATACATAAATTTTTTTTATTTAAGATTTTTTTTTATTTTTGTTTCGAATAAATTTTTTTTTTATGTTTTATGTGTGTTGTTTTAAAAAATTTAATATAATTTAAAATAAATAAAATTATTTTTAGATTCATGCGTCGAAAAAATAAAAAAAAAATAAAGGAAATAAATGCGTGTAGTTTTTTTTTTTTTGAAGTAATTTAAGGACTTCGAGTTAACAAACAAAATGTACGTGAATTTGGTTTTTAAAGATATTTTGATATAAAAACATTTTTCAAATATTTTGAGATACTTCAAAAGAGGAGAAATGATTGTGATTTAACAAAATAGGCTTTTTATTTGTGAAAAAAATTTTAAGAAATAATTCCGAAACTTAATTTTAGGCAACATTAATGTGTTCGACTTTGTGATAAAATTCTTAAAGTTTAAGCACTTCTGAGGTTAAATTTTTCATGTTATCTAAATCAAGGATGAAACAAAAATGTGCATGACATGATAAGTGAAAAGCCTACTTCAATCGAATTGATATAGTTTCAAAACTTGATTGCAACCTTATAATGGGCTGCAAACATATCGTTGCACTTAGATTCTTGTTTAATGTGAATTTCATTTTATGCCTTATAGAATAAGAAAATTTTGAAAATTTCACCCTTTTTGGCGGTAAAAACTTAAAAAATAAAATTAAAGTAAAATATTAATGGAGTGCGAAAGATTTATTGTTTTAAAATTTTTATTTTTGAAATTTCCAAAATTTGAAAATAAAATAAATAAAATTTAGTACAAGTACAATATTTTTGAAGCACTAACCTGTCATTCAAATACAGTATAGTATGAATTTTTTTTCCACAAAAAACAAAAAAAAATTTAAAAATATAAAGAACCCTTTAATTCGTTTAATGTTAAAATTACAAATTACAAATTTTATGCATTTAATACTGTTTGTACAGAAAAATACGTTTTTCGAGTGCAGAAGGCTGGATATTAAAATTAGGTCTCAGCGTTTTGTGAATATCAGCAATATAAGTAAAATTCTAAGTCAAACCTATACTTAAATCTCAGAATTAAAACCCATTATTATATTATTTTCAGCACAAGATAAAAAATTAAATATATTTAACCCTAAATTTTTTTGTAAAAAAATTTTCCCACTTATAAGAAGTGAAAAAATGGTAAAAAAAAAATTACATCAATTTACATATTTTAAAATTTTGAGGTTTGAAGATTTTATTTTGGGAACAAAAAAAATTTAAAATATTTATATACTCTGTACACATATATTAGATTAGAAATTTATTTTAGGGTTTTCACAATGAATGTTTTAGGGGTGACAGTTTCCGTAAAAGTGTTATATTCATTTTTAACACGTTACATCAATAAAATGAATGTATGAATTTTATTATATTATATGGCATATAGGTTACTTTATTTCAGAACATGTCCCTAGGGAAGGGATTTTCTTAATAAAGGCATGGGAAAATAGATAACAAACAATATTAATTGCAGTGAAAAATGTGCAAAGGCCAGTTAGACAGATTACATATTTTAACTATCAAATAAAATTTGATTATTGAGAAAACTTTCAACCCAAGGGAATATACAATATTGCACAAATATTTCTTTTATTTAGTTTTAGTTATATGTATTCCATGCAATCTATATATAGGAATAGATAAATTGTGGGAAAAAAATTAAATGAAGACGAATTTTAGAATATCACAATAAATATGTTATAATTATTCTTTAAAATTTTTTTTTGTGAAGTAAAATTAATTACTGATAATTTTTGAATAATAATATAGAATTTTTTTCCAAAAGCTTGTTTTTGTTGTTGAACCCATAAAATATCGAGCCTCAAATATTCTACAATTAAGTTAAAAGCCAAAAATCGGTTCTCAATGATATGCGGTGATTTGAAGACTATATTTTTCATACAAATTAATCTAATTTTTTTTTTTGTCCAAAATAAGATTTTAAATATAAATCTTTCCTTTTTATATCGTAGATAAACATTTTTTTTCCATTTTATGCTAATTAGTTTACCCTTCAATTTGCTTTTAATAAAGTCCACATATGGTAAATATTGCACTAATATTCATATATATAGAAGCTTTTTATATAAATAAACAATGTGTTATGTAGTTGTCAAAATTAGATGAATAAATGTAACAATTTTTATATTAAAATTAAATTTCCATTAAGAATAAATGTACTGCTGCTGCTTCTCTTACAAAACATTAAAAAATAATTTTATCAAAATAAAATTGCATAATTTATGTTCTGTGAAAATTGAATTTTCGGTCAAATAAAAATAAATGCTAAATTTCCTTAAAATTACCAAAATATGTATACATATATATGAAACATTATTTTAATTTTTTTTTTTGTTCAAAAATTTCCACATCTTTATTGAGATTTATTGCATTTGTTTGTCCATTAGAAACACAAAATGCTTCCCGAATTCTAAACATTTTGTTGAAAATATAAAAATAAGAAAAAAATATAAAAAATAAATAAATAAAATATAATAAACCAGACATGTGGTCAATTTTTTAACCCTTTTTTTTTGTGCCATTCTTTGCACTTCATTTAGTTATACAAAAATTAATGGTTTGAATTTACCATTAGACAATATAACTATTTAGACAAAAAATAAAATAGAAAAAACAGAACAAGGGAAAGCATAATGTTTTTTTTTGCAAAATACATAAATCATAAAACTACAGTTCGATGTTGAATATATACATACATATATTTCTTTTTTTTTTGCCAATTGAAAAAAAAAGCTTGAAAAATTGCAACAAACTTATGAATGTTCTTCTGTTTTTTTTTTATTTTAATTTTTAACAAAGATGCAATCGAGCAAGTGCTTTATACTTTATAAAGGAAATCAAAAAATTAAATCTCAGTTAAAATTTTAGGTTGTATTACAGAATAATCGACAAAATTTTAGTTTATAATATTCGAGGAGTAACTCGAGATCTATCCTTAAAGTGGCATTATTATATGAATGACATATAAATTGCTGCGACGTGAATGTGAATCATGAAAGGGGGTTGGACATGTGTCAGCGGGACATTTGTCCGCGATTTGTTTTTGTATCGCGGGCATCAAAATGACATTTGTCCGCTGTTCGAAATGACTTTTGTCCGCCGCGGACAAATGTCATTTGTCCGCGATAAAAATTGATTTCTCAAATTTTTAGCAAAATGTCATTTGTCCGCTCATTTTGAGACATTTGTCCGCGGCGGACAAATGTCATTTTACAAATGTCATTTTACAAAATGACATTTGTCCGCGAAGTTTTCCATACAAATTTCATCGCGGACAAATGTCCCGCGGACAAAGGTCACGGCGCCATCCTGAAAACTAACATAGATAAAGGAAAGAAATTCCAAAGGAAATGAATTCCAAAGTATTATTTTTTTTTTAGTGCAAGAATGTGAGGATACTAGGTTTAGATAGTCGTCAATATACTTTTAATCCTCGAATAATGAGAACAAAATTCAAAAATTCTGCATTAACTATCGAATATTTAACCCCTTGTAGACACTGCTCTATGTTTCTATTTGGATTAAAGTGTTTGCGAAGTCTATTTTTATTATTGAATAATGATCAAAAAAATTTTATATATTAACCATAAAAATTCCAAAAATCAATACACCCTAATCCATTAATAAATAAAAATGAATTTTTATTGTAATTGACATTCGATAATCGAAAATGTTTAAAAAACCGAAAATCCTTCTTTTTTTTTATATAGTTTTTACTTGTGTTTTTTTTTTTTGTTTAAAGGAAATCTGTTCTCTGGGTTATCCTTTTATATAATTTTTTATTTTTTAGACTTCTGTAAATTGAAATAATAAAAAAAAAAAATTGAATGTTTATAACCTTTTGTTCTAACATGAAAATATCCTTTTTTTTATTTTGTTTGACGTAGAATTGCTTGTATTGTATATATATACTCATTCAAAGAAGGATATTTTGGATCAAAAAAATATTTATATATATACATATAGTTCAAATTGAAAAGGGGTTAAGAGGGTTAAAAAAAAAAAACTATTGAAATCAATTTTATTTTGTTTTAAGGGATAAAAAAAAAAAAATTTTCTTAAAAATTATTGAAAAAAAAAGCGGCTTTTTATTATTCGCAGTTTTCCAATAAATAAACTTTCTCGGTAAATGGAATAATTTTCAAAAAATAAAAAATAAATTCATAGAAATACATAAATTTTGTTCAAATAAACATTTGGGCAGCAAAAAAAAAAAAAAAATTTAATTTCCATTGATTTTATTTTCCTTTTTTCATTTTTGTCGACTTTAATTGAATTATGTGCGAGGCACTTTAAAAACAATAATTCAATAAAAATTATTTATATTATACAAAAAATAAAAATAAAATATGTTGAAATTTTGCCTTGTTTTATTCTTTTTTTTTTTTAAATTAAATAATTTATTGCGTGAATTAAAAAAGGATTTTTTTTATTTTTAAATTTTCCAATTCATTGAAGATTTTCACAATAATTTAGGGATGCGCTTCGAGATTTGTTAAAAAAAAAAAATTAAATACATACATAATAAAATTTTCAATTTTACAAAATTGAAAATGCATTAAAGAGTTTGACATAAAGTGGATTTATCATTATCAGAGACCGGAAGTTCATGCAAATACATGTTTTTTTCTGATAACTCTAAACTAAAATCAAGTAAATATCTGTGCGAATCAAAGATTTTTAAGAAAAATGGCATCGATTTGTTAGAGCATATATTTGCATATTTCTAAAATAATTGCATATAAATGCATATTTGCCTTATAAATGCATGTATTTGCATTTATTTGAAAATTTAAAAAAAGTAGACAATTTCTTCATTTTCTGGAATATTTTTTGGAATATTTTTTGGAATATTTTTGAAAAAAAAAAATAAAAAATTGAAGATTTTTTCATGACAACACGTTTTTAAAAGTGTGGCATCGATTTGTTAGAGCATATATTTACATATTTCTCCAATAAATGCATATAATTGCATATTTACCTTATAAATCCATGTATTTGCATTTATTTGAAAATTTAAAAAAAGTAGACAATTTCTTCATATCAACATTTTTTTGAAAGAATGTTTACCTACAACTTTTTCTAATAGATGGTTTTACAAATTGTCACTAATCGGAGAATGAATTTCACAGAAGAAAATATATAATTGTTTCTAATTGCAATTTATCAGATAAATAATGTATTATAGTGCATATTTAAGAGCATATTTATTAGGTTTTAAGAGCATTAGAGCATGCATATTTTAACGTTTTTAAGAGCATGAACTTCCGGTCTCTGAATTCATTATGTATGTAATTATAAAATTAAATTTTGTGTCAATCGAAAGTTTATAATTTTTTCATAATAATTTATTTTTTTCAAAAAAGAATAGATCTTTCAGCAAAAAACGAGCTCAGACTGAACTTAAGCTATATAAAAGTTTTGAAGGAAAAAAGACCATATGCTGATTCTAACTTAACTATACGCCTATCCTATAATTTTCTTCACCTTATGGCACCTTTGAATTTCCCGCTTTAAAAAAAAAGACAAAAAAAAAAACAAATTCATTGATCTACTTTCAAAGATAACTAACTATGAAAAGAAGATGCAATATTCATTTAAAATGACTTTCAAACCTAGAAAAAGAAAAAAAAACCTCTTACAAAACTTGTAAAGTAACCTAAAAATTACACAGTCACAGTAATTCACTTCTCTAACTTTTTAATTAAATAAATGAATTGTAATTTTTATGGATTTTTCATTTTGACGGTACATGAATAATTGAATGGTTAAAATGCAATTATTATAAAAAAAAAAAAAATTAAAAATCATACCCAGATAAAGGTTCAAAATACTGACCTTTTTTTCAACATCAAACATTATGTGAAGAAGTATTATAATCACTATTTCTTATATACCTATAAATTATAAATTATGTGAATTCAAATTGTAATAAAAATTCAGAATTATCTTTTACCCAGTTAACTATTTGTATTATAATAAAGAAAATTTATTTTTCTTTAACATTGAAACCTTTATTACTGTGACTTCGACGACAACATGGATTTTCGTTTCTTTTTTTATTTGCATTATCTATTACTTTAATTTCCATTTTATGATAAATAAAACTAAATTTGTGCATAATTTATGCAAACCGAATAATTTTTTATTTTATCAAATTTTTAAATTGAATGAATCATCTAAAATTTATTTCTAATTTTATTTTTTTAAATTATCCTATAGGGCCCAAAACTATGAATTTTTTATAATTTCTTAAATGTATAATTTTAACATTAAAATTTTTAATGAAATTATAACTTCATCATAAGTGCAAATTATTAATACCGCACAAAAAAAAAAAGTGTTTAACATGAAATTTCGTAACATTAGTAGCTCAATATAATAATAATAATGAAAACTATGGATTTGTAGATACAATACGATACCGCAATCAACCTATTATGAATGACATGACGCATAATTTTTTTTTTTTTTATATTTTAAGTTTTTGTCAAAGAAATTCTACTGCCTTTATTTTGTGTTCCATAATTGTTGTGAAACTATATGATGGCTAAGGTGAATTTTTAGCATAACCTTTAATTTATGAAAAAAAAAAAAAAATTTTATGTATACATTAAGCAAGTCATAGAATAGGAATGCGTAAATATTAAATAAAATAAAAATTAATGTTTTTTTATAAATCCATCCAAGTGTGTGGATTTTAATATGATTCACCCAATTTATATTAGAAAGTTTGATAGTTAAAAAATTAAAAAAAAAAAAATTAAACAAAATTTAATTTTGATAATAGGTTTTGTGATTCAATAACATTTTTACATAATCATATTATGTTGATATTATGTTGTAAAACAGTTTCACTTTCAAAAACATATGTAATTGATTTTACAGATTTTACCTAGAAAAATTTAACAGTTTTTCCTCATAAATTGTAAGTATGAAGAACATTTAATTCATATGAATTTTAATTCCCGCTAAAGTACATATAATATATCATAAGATGCAGAAAACTATATTTCTGAAGACTCAAAATTATTCTTGCCAATTATTCTTTACTTGAAGACTGAAGGAAAAAAAACACGGAACGATGATTAAGGATCAAAATATCATTATAACGTTAATATAGTGGAAACACAAAATACAAAGTGATTTTGTATTCTTAATTTGATATGCGTTTGATATATTTTCTTGAGGATTAGGAAATATAAATAATTAAACAAATAATTTTTCCTTTTTTTAATCTACCGCGAATACATTTTGTTCGTGATTTTAGAACTTCTTTAGGGCTTGATTATAGTTTAAGATAGTTTTAAATAAAACACAAAAAACTGTTTCTGTATTCAACCAAGTAGATTATAAGGTCTTAAATGATCCTTTCTACCAGCTGTTCCATACTATTTCCATACCATTTTGACTATCTGAAAAACGGGTAGAACCGCCATGTTTAAAAATCAGTCATTAAAAAAAGTCGAAAAAACGACTGATAGTAGTCCTCGATAAAAGAATATAATTAAACAACATTACACTTCTTTATTAAAAAATTTTGACATATAGACAAAAATTATATATGGTTATGCAAGCAGTCAAAAATTATGTATATAAGTGTAATGTTTCTTAATTTATCCATAATTTTTAGTTTAATTTTTCAATTAATTTATCAATTATTTATTTGTCCAGTTTTTTATTTTTTTATGTAATTTATTTATTTTTAAAACTATCTTAATATAAATAATCAAGCCCTGGAAAACAGTAGATTCGTTAGTTTTTAGACTAATCGTAATCTTCGAGAACACAGAACAAATATAAAATATAACTTTTGCATTCCATGTTTCACTGCCTGTCTTCCAGAATTCTATAATTAAATTAAATAATAATGAGTATAGAAGTTCAATTAATATCATTATTTTCGCTTAATAAGCAAACATGTATATTCATTCTACTAACATACTAACATAAAATCCTAATATGAAAAAACATAAATTTTTATTACTAAAAAATTTACATAAAACATAAATATTATAATGTAACTTCAATTTATATCATTTCCAATTTACAATAAAAAAATCATCTTTCGTTGCCTAAAAAATAAAATAAAAAAATAATAAAAGAGGTCATTTTTGAAAGAAGAATAAAAACAATAATTATATGAGTCATTTTCACGATTTTGAACTACATAATTCAAAACCAAAAAAAAAAAAAAAAAAATGCATATAAAAAAATTTTCTACCTTTTATGCTGCTGCTGCACAAAATGACCAATCATTTTGAAAGTTAAAAAAAAAAAAACCAAAAAATTATTTGAAACCGTAACTCTGTTTAAATCATCGTGTTTGCGTTTTATGCGAAGATTACCAGCAAAAGAGGAAAAGAAATTGAAAATATCAAGCTCACGATTCAAAGTCAATAGTTATAAATTTTATTGAATTAAAAAATAACAAGTTTTATAAAGGTTTTCAAAAATATAATAATAATAATGGAAAATATTTTTATGTCTTTCATAGAGAAGTTTTCGAATCGTTTTTTTTTTTAATTTTTTCTTTCTCAAGTAGGAAGAATGAATAGTCCAATTTCATATTTTAAGTCGCATCTTTCAGAAAAGGAACATTTTCGGATTTGGGAGCACATTTCGTTCATCACTATACCCATATATATATATTTTTCTATATTAAGCAAAATCAATTTAAAAGTTTGTACTTTCCCAAACTATAAATTTAGAATCTAATGTTCAAAAATAGTTTTTTGACTGTAACATCGAATAAAAATAATTATAGTATTCGGCAATAAAAATATAACTTTCTTATTGAAAGATGTTGATTAAAAAAGGAAAAAAAATTAAAACCTCCTGCATATTAAGATTAAAACTATATATAAAAGAACATACATAAACACGGAATTCAAGTGAACAAATTGAAAAATCGATACTAATTTCAGTACGAGATGGGTATCTAAACCACACCAGACATATCGTAGAATAAGTAAAAATAATTTTTGATTTTTACCGCATACAAAAGTTTACTTAAAAAAAAATGCAAAAATAAAAGAAATGTTAAAATTTCGAATGTAACAAAAATATTGCAAAAACCAGCAGCAGCCCACTTACAATTTTTTGTGGTGTAAACAAATCATTATAAATTTAAAAGATATTGCAAAACTAATGTAATTTTATTGAAGCATCTATTGTTTTTAATGGGATAAAAGTGTTATAAAGTTATTAACTTTTAAAGTTATTTTACATGTACCCAATTTTTTTTTTTTTTTTGCTTTTTTAGTTAACTTCAAAGTAAAAATGCAATTATAGATTGGTGAAAACCACGATTGCTTGTAAATTATTTGAAAATATATTTTTTTTTTTATTTTTAGTTTTTTTTTTTAGTTAAATGCAAGACACAAGGTATATTAATGTTGACCCCTGCCTGATGCCTGAACCTTTATTTCCATTATTATTGGACGTTATATTTATGTAGTGTTGTTATTTTTATAGATGTTGTGAAAAAAAACACGAAATATATGTACAGTAGAGAAGAAGAAAAAAAAAAGGTATCAATATAATAATAAAGGAATAAAAATCAGTTATGATTGCAGACTTTATGGTTTGAAAGTGAATCGAATAAAATGGCTTGGAAGAATTTGCATATATATTTCATCAATTGATATTTGTTTATCAAATTAAAAAAAACCATTTTGGAAAATATTTGGTACCCAGAAAGTTAATTTGTTTAGAATGTTGTTGAAACTTTTCACAGTTTCATTTCGATCACTGGCAGATTGATTTGCATTTGATTGATTGCTTCAACGTCACACTTCATTAAAAATCCGATCAGATCGCATATCTTTGGAGATTTTTTTTCAGTTTGCACCTTACTTGTACTTCTTGTTCTTATTCTTATCTAACTTCTTATCCCCAATACCAAATCCATAATTTTTCAAGTATGAAAGGAATCCCATCCCAAAGATCTAATAAAACTGATTTTGAATTGAGATGTAAAAAGTTAATATTAATTTGAAATTAGAGAAAATAAGTTGTTTCATATTTGTAATTTTATATTGACTGACATACATAAAATAAGCGGAGTAGATTCAATTCAAATTAATTTAAATAAAATTTCATGGTTACCAACTAGAATGGCTCAGAATTTCCAAAAAAAAAAATTTAAATACATATAACTCAAATTAAAAAAAAAATTATTTAACAGATTTCTTTTAATTTTGAATTGAAAAATAAATACAAGAACATAAAAGATAGGTAAAAAAAAAAAAAAAATTAATGAATAATGTTATCAAAATGAGTGAGGTGCAAAACATGGGCAGAAGAGGTATATAAAATAATTAAACACTATGACTCATAGCAAGACATTTGCCACTTATATAATTTTTATTTTCACTAAAAAAGCTAAGATTTTGTTGTTATTCATATTATTGCTTTGCGCGCGATAAAAAAAAGAGACATTAATTAATTTTTTTTTCTCATAAAAATTTAAAAAAAAAATCATAATAATAAAAATTTTAATAATTTAAATTTAAAACGATTTGTGAATTTTCAGCCAATTCTTTTTTGTTATTATTTCTTATTTAAAATAGCATATAGCATAGAATCTTAATTAAAAACTTTTTTTTTGCGCCCGTCTTCTATTTTAGTTTTTGCAATGAATTAGGTCAGAAAATTCTCGGCCTAATTTTTCAAAGAAGTATAAACTAGTTGCAGGCGATAGCAGTAATTCAAAGTTATAATGTGAAAATTCTAAAATTAACATATTCCGGCTATATTTTCAATAAATTTGGAGGAAATCTAATAGCAATGTATGTACCCTTTTCAGTTGAAAGAAGATTGTATATGAAATGTGAAGCTTAGAAAACTTTTCGAAGATTTTTTTAGAGAAATATAACGTCTTAATTAACTTATTAAATTGAATGTATAAAAATCTATGAATAATCAAGGGCAAGTTATTAAATTCACAGAAAAGCAGTATATTTTTATCACTACTGTTCTACTACAAATTTTTTGTTCCAACTTATATCGTTTGGAATAAATAAAAAAGCACAAATGATTATTAATAAATAAAATAAAAAATTGAAGATGAAAATGAACATTTTTTTTTTGTTGAAACTCTTTAAAATTATAATAAGAAATGTATATTATTGTTAAATGTTTCTTCTTTTTTTTAATAAAATTAAAAACTACGTACATTTTTTAAATTGCACTAATAAGAAACTATATATATTCTTTTTAATTCAACTCTTCTAGCTATTTTTATCCATTAAGCAATGACTTTAATAACAATTACTATTATTATTATTATTATTATTATTATTATTATTATTATTATTATTATTATTATTATTATTATTATTATTATTATTATTATTATTATTATTATTATTATTATTATTATTATTATTATTATTATTATTATTATTATTATTATTATTATTATTATTATTATTATTATTATTACTATTTTATTTTTTGTTGATAGCTCTACTAAAATGTTTAACAAAATTACGGCGTTATTTTTTAGGGCTTTCATGAGTAGTAACACTGCAACATCAAACAACATCAATTTTATATTAGTTTCATAGATTGTTTTTTTTTTTTTTTTTTTTTTTAGAAAAACAAAGTAGTATTAACATTGTCGGTCTATTTAATTAAGAATAATATAAGATGTCTAAAAGTTGACTTCTTGAACGTTTTATTATAACTTCTATACTGATTTGACTAGTTAAAAATCTCGTTTGAAGCTCTTGGAACATCTATAAGCTTAATGGAACTGAAACTTTTAGCTCTGAAAATTCCTGAAACTTCAATACATACAAAAATTCAGGTCTTTGTTCATTTATAGTCTCTACAGACTACGACTTAATTGAATCTAAGAAGAGACTTTTGATAAAATTGTTCACGTTAATAAAAAGACTTACTTTCTACTTATTTTGGCAGAAAATTTTTTCTGTAAATTTATTTTGGTACAAAAATGATTAATTTATATTTTTTGAGGACACAATTCTTATTAACTCGTAAAGTAATTTGTCTATTTATATATTTCTTTACTATTTTCGACACTCTCGTAGACCCACTTTTCGTCATCACAGCGAGCTGAAATTTGACACACAGGTTCATGTCGCGTGACAATTGAAGCTATCAAAATTTGAACCGAAAATTTCCATGGAAAACCCGGAAAATCGGGAAAATCATTTGAAAATTTGGTACAAATTTGAGTAGTGATAAATCCGTTTTAGGAAATATGCAAAGTTTTCTGATTTTCCCGAAAAAATTTGCCGGAATTTTCCTACTTTTCCGGAAAATTTTCCGGTAAAAAAGTTTTCTAAATTATGCAGGATTAAGTTCATTATCAACTGGCATCATTACTTTCTCACCGACAATGGTGAAAACTTGCAGAAAAAATCGATGAAAATTCATATAAAACGCTTTTCCGGAGTTTTTCTGATCAAGGAAGCGTTTGAGCGTTTTGCAACCTGAGACAAAGTTGTAGAGCGAAATGAGTTGCATAAAGTTGCTTTTGTAGAAAACTCCATGGAAAACCCGAAAAAGCGGGAAAATCATCGGAAAAATTTTCATCGATATGATTAGTCATAAAATTGTTTTAAAACATCTCCATGCAAAAAATCTGAGTCCACCTCTGTGTGTGAAGAAAAAGTTATTTTCTACTTTTTCATGCGGCCTGGCCTCAGTTTTTTGAAAACTCTTTTTTTACTTATTTTTCATTATTATTTTCCATTATTTTAGAATTTTTTATTTACTTTTTCTAATTTGAGTTAAAATTAGTTTTAAATTGAAAATATTTAGAGACTATAAGCATGTACTTATGAGAGTTTTTCTTTCGGATTATGAAATTTCATAAGTATTTCGTTATTTTTAAAGAATTGCCAAAGGAATCCTTTTTCAAAATCTCTAATCATTCACTTGTATGCACATTTTGTCACTTCCACAAACCCTATAAATCAAAATTATAAAACATTTATTAATTTTAAAATGTTCTCTCCTTAAAAGTTGCAAATTATTCGCGCGCTGTTTTTTGTTTATTTTTTTTTTCTGTTTTTTCTCAAATCAATATAGGAACGTGTAGTTTTGTTGAAGTACAAAATATAACAAAAAAAAAAAAGAAAAAATAATAAAAATAATAATATTAAAGATAAATTTAATGTTATTGGATTATTATTTTTTTCTCATTTTTTTTTGTTACATAAATTGATCTAATGGGAAAACAAAAGATAAGATGACAAGATATAACTATAAAAGCAGTCAAAAGACACAACAAAAAATAGAAAACTGAAGAACAGATGAGAAGAAAAAATAAATAAATAAAGGATTAACGATTGGTTCTTTTTTTCTTTTTTTTTTTTTGCTTCAAATACAAAATTTTTTAAACAATTAAATTTATACTATAAAAGGATTGAGATTTTGATAAGATTCCAAGGAGAAACATTTTATACACACAAAATACACTTTTTTTAACGAAAAAAAAAAAAACAAATGACTTGCATTTAAAATTAAATGATCTGTAATTGATGATAGTTTCAAAGAAAAAACAAAAATAATAAAAAAAAACATTTTAATGAAACGAAAATGATTTCGAAGTTTTTCTTTCTATATAGATTTTCTTGAAAATTGTACAAAAAAAAAACCCTTGTTTACATAGTTAAGTAAAAGAAATGAAGATCATTCTTAGCTGTTTTTTTTTTTTCAATCAAAAAATAATATCAAGTCTTGATGAAGTTAGAAATTTCCAAACGAAAATAATATCATCGATTTCAAATAAAGCAAATTTATTTTACATCATAAGGGCATAGTATCTTTAGCTTTTGGAAACCTCTAATTAACAGATACGTATATTAACTGTAAGTGAAAGTCAAAGAAGCTGAATGGAATTAACTTATTATTTCGAACTTCTTAAAAAAAAATGTTTTTATTTTGATTATATTGAGTCAGTTTATGGATCCAACAATACTACAAACGCTCTGTTCTTCAATTACCTAGTTTACATGGAGAGTTGAAACCGGGTTCAACTACGGTTCAACTACATTTAAACGGTGGAAGAGATAACCTGGGTTAACCTGACTCAACCCAAGAAATTCGCTCGGTTAAGTTAACTCTACGTTTAACCCGGTTAAAAATAAGCAATAGCTGTTTCTTTTGTTTCTTTTTTGTATATGATCTTGTCATTTTCAAACTCAATTCAACCACAGTTCAACAACATGCTTTTCGACTACATTATGTAAACACTTGACCTCTTTTCAATTAGCTAGAAAAGAGAAATTTTGATTTAGTTATTTAATATTCTCATTATTATTATTATTATTACTTTAATAATATAACGTATTATAAAAATTATAAAGAATTTTTTTGTATTTCTTTAATACTTTTTACATTTTTTCACAGGGGCCCTTTCATCATTGTGGCATAAGGGCCTAAAATTTCTAGCTACGCCACTGATTCCGGCTCAACCACGGTTGGACTATCATGTAAACTAGGTAAATGAGCCTCGCAAATACCTTGCTGTGCCGATTGTGTATTAATAATTGCATAAATGTTACATTGTTAAACATATTATGCATTGTCGTCTGTCGAAAACATATTGTTGACTCAAATACACAAAATAATCGGCCTCAATAATTATTTTCAACACTATTTACTTATAATAATTCCATTTGATTATCTTTTTTTAATATGTAATAATATTTTTTAATCATTCCTACAGTTAGCTTTAAAAGTATTCTCCAAACAAAATAATATCAAAATAATACTATGGCGCAAATACAAGAAAATATTATTTCGTTGTTATTTAAACTAAAAAAAAAATTTTTTTTTTAAATAAATAAAATGAAAAATTAAATTGAACTTTCTAAAGAAAATGAATGTTCACTCATTAGACACATCATTTTTGTATGCACTTTTTATGCACTTACGATTTATTATATTACTTAAAACATGTAGACATATATAAGTTAAAATTATATACTTTCATGTATGTTACAGTTATCATAAAAAAGAAAAAAAAATAATTACATTACAATAAACCTTTAGAAGATGACTAATTTAAAAAAAAAAAAATTATATTATAATTGCAAGGAAAAAATAAATAAATACATAAATTTTAATTTTTAAGTTTATTATTTCAGGGTATCATTAATAACAGAAAGAAAAAATTAATTGTTGGTCTATTTAGTTATAGTAGTTGCACTGAAATGACCTACTTCATTATATGAATCACAATTTTAATTTAATCAGAATTTTAAAATTCTGGTGTTGGATTATTGCAGGCCCGTCGAAGTAAGCAAATAAAAATTATCCTTGTTTCTTGTTTTTATAATATTATAGATGGAAACTTATTTCTATCAAATATTGAATTATGGACCTTGAAAATTTAAATTTTTTTGTGTAAGTGCCTCTTTTTAATATTACTTCGACGAATTTGTTTATTAATCTTTCAACTAATATTTATAATCTAATTATAAGCCAGATATATATACTAGGAACAATAAAAAATGATTGTATTTGAAAGTAAGCTATTATAATTTTTTTTTATTCAAACTAAAGCTAAGTTAAAACGCACAAAGTAGACAAAATAAGAAGTAAAATTAGTAATGATGACAGATAAAGAATTAGCTATTAAAAAAACTTAATGCTACCAAAATCCTAGTATTTTCGTTAAAAGGTTTAAAGTACATAAATACTAACTTACGAACATGGTTTCAATATACCACGATGAAACATCCCCTTTGCTCACACTGTTTCGTTCTAAAAATTTTTAGGAACTTGAAAACTGTATTTATATAAATATCTACCGTGATGTTCAAGGACTGTTATCTGTTCACATATAATTAGAAACTTAATATAGGATCTAAATCAGTATAAAATTGACCACATTTTAAATATCAGGTTCTCAACACTCAAATATTATCTTTGATTTACAACAATGATTGAATTGCTTAATTGTAGAACATATTTTGCCCGCCAAGTAATCATCCACCCATGAAATAACAAAAAAAAACCATACCACATACTATTTTACTACTGCTATTTTTTTTTCGCTTTTTTTTTAATTAATGATGAATAATAATTATAATATCATAATACGTCATTTTTAATGTATTTTATTAATAATAACAAAAAAAAATTAAATATAAAACGAAAAATTAAATTTCCACAATTTGATTAAAAATTATAAATACTTGCAAATAATAATTATTTTATATATGTACATATGAAAAATTCTTTTCGCAAAAATGATATTACAATTCTTTTATCATTAATAATAAATCTAAAAATTTTTTAGTAAAATAAAAAAAAAAAAAAAACTCATCAACAAATATTTAAATATTTAATGTACAAATTTACATGAACAACATCATACCTAGTATGAGCCACTTATGCTTCCGAGGTTACTTATTTATTAGGTTGTACTGAATTTCAAGCATATTTTTCAATTAATTATTCCATTAATAATAATTAACTGCTGCAATTTTTCACAAATCTTGAAATTAATTGAATACGGTTACATTTTAGTTTGTACTATGGATCAATAGTAACTTATCTTAAACAGTATTACAGTTGCAAAATTACGAGATACTTTCTTTGTTTTATCTTTCAGCCTCACATTAATTACTTTAAATTAAGACAAAACATATAAATCAATCTTACACCACAGACAAACTCTAGGTTAGCAATCATACAATAAAAACAAAACAATTTTTTGTATAAACATAAACAAGTGTTAGACAAATTCCAAAATCTCTTCAGTATGAAAATTTTAAAAGCTACACACAACAGAGACTTTACGAATTTTTTTTTTGTATTTTATTTTTAACTATGAGGTTCACTCTAATTTATAACATAATATTTACATTTTTATACCATAAAAAATATAAAATAAAATTTTAAAAAAAGCATATATTCAAAGATGAATCATCTCCCATATCAGGCAACCAAGAATACTTTTCCGCACAATCATGCGAGTCTTTTTTTCAGTTCTTTGCTTTTTTGTTTGAAAAACATTTTTTTTTTAAATATACTTTTTTAAATGATTTATGTGTTATTTTTATTTAAAATTTGTATATATGATTTCTTTTTTTATTATTTTATATATTTTTTGTACTTTTTCTTTCCTATGGTATTATAAGTTTTTTGAATAGATGTTAAGGAGTTTGATGTTGTATATGCATGTTTGTTGTGCTCATAAACATGGAATTTTCTTCATATACAAGGAATAAAAAAAAAAAAACATAATAATAATAAATTAATGTTGATGATTTTTAAAATGCAATAAGAAGATTCATTGCATAATTATGGTAATTTAAGAAAAAATAAAAACAAAAAAAAAATTATTCTTTATAAAAGAGAGTGTAAAGGAGAATAATTATTATGCTGAGAAATTTTGACATTTTCAATTAAAAGTAATCACACTAGGGATATAAAATGTTATTTAAAAACAAATCAGAAAATGTCAAAATTGTTGGGATTATTGTACAAAAGGGTTTTCCCTAAGAATAAAAACATTTTTAACATTTTTAAAGTTTTAAATTCGATAAATTTTTCTAATAAAATTTTGTTTCTTACAAAACATCGTTACAGCGACTCAATTCACAATTATTTTTATGTAACGATTATGGAAAAATATCGAGTTTTGGTCTCTTCTTTTCAAACTTTTTTCTTTGGCTCACCTTTATTCCTGTTTACCAAAATACTTTATAAATTAAATATTCAGAGGCGGTTCTAACGGGCGTCGTACATGGCGCTGGGCAGGGGCCCCGCGATAAAAAATTGTAGCTTCTATTCTATTCACAATGCCACGAAAATGTGAATTTTACAAATGTTTCCTATACTGCAGTCATAGTGGAGGACACAGTATCTACCAAAATCTGAAAAATTTAGGTATTGATGGCATTTGATAGTACAAATCACAAACTTTTGAATACAAAAAATTTGCCAAATTATTTTTGAAAATCGATCCAAAATTTTAAAAAAGTTTTTTTTGATTATAAAATGCTTTGTATATTTTGTTAAAATTATAAAATTTGGCGGCATGTATTTTTAATAATGAAAAAATGCAGCATAACTATACGGAAATACCGTACTATAAAATATACTGAATGAAGAATATTAAAAAAAAAAGAATAATACAGTACGACTAATAAACTTTAAACCTATTCAGTTTTTATGTAGATACTGTTTTTTTCTCCTATGACTGCAGTATACGCGTTGGGCGTTCATCAAAATATAATGCGAAAATCGTATAGTCTCAAATCATGTTACCGATTTTGGTGTAATATACCAATTGATAAATGTAGAGGTCAATCCTACGACAATGCTGCAAATATCGCGTAAATATTAGGGTCTGCAAGCGCATATAAAGCAGCATAGTCCAACGCGCTTTACTAACCATGTATGAGCCATTCTTTAAATTTTGTAATTTAATTATTTTTTGATAATTTAGTTTATAGAAATAATATTTAAATGAAATTGATTTTGTTTGAGGTTTTTCATTTAATTTTAATTAATATTGTTTTATTTTATTTTAATTTATAGAGTATAGGCCCAAATTTTTTTCAGCGCCAGGGGCCTCGACACCGTTAAAATCGTCTCTGTAAATATTGAAGGTTTTATTCAGTATTAAACTCAAATTCCACAGAATTTTTAAAATACAATAAAAATCTTGAATTGAAAATAAAAAAAAAAATTAATTATAAAAAAAGTATATAATAAATATCTTTTGCATGTTCATAGTAATAACTCTTTAAATTAAATGATACTTACTATATTACCCTATATTAAGTACTATTTCATTTTTATTATTATTATTATTAAGTAATAAACCATTCATCATTTTTTTTTTCTCTGATAAAATAAATGAGTTGAATAAAAAAAATTAATTTAAATTATTATTTAATTAAACCAAAACAAACAAAATTAGAATAATAATAATTAGCAATTAGTTTTCCTTCAAATTATTACGTTATATTTTTAATAAACATATATATACATTTTTGTTATAGCGAACCAAGGCTTTTTTTATAAGAATTAAAACTCATTAAAAAAAAAAACTAGTAGTTATACCTTTAAAAATTTTTTTTTATTCAAATTGCTGCATATTTAATTTCATTATACTATTTCCTATTTCAAAGTACTTCACATTTATAAAAATATTGGACATTAAAAATATTATTTCCAAACATTAATTTTTGACACACATTTTAATTATAATATAAAGTTATATGAAGAAAATTTATACAGAGGAAATTTTTCATAATTTTTTTAGTTTTAATTTCACACACAAAAATAAGCTTAATGATAATCGTCTATTAAAACTTAAAAGCAAAATTTTGTTTGAATAGTCGTTGTCAAAAATAGTTTGAAACCATTGAAAATCCATCAAGACACCACATTAAAATATTAAAACTTTTAAATTTTTAGAATACTCCAGGATTATAATAAGATATTTAAGGTTAGAACTGTTAAAACATTAAAGAAACCTTAAGGATTGAAAGTTTATGTTTAAAATTATTAGTTCGAAATAAATTAAATTATATTTAAATTTAGCTTGCTGTCCCAAAAATTACTATTTCGAACAATTTAAAAATTTGTATTTTATTATATTAATGCCAACAAGAACGATAAACTTTTAAGAAGTTATTTTATGTTGCTGAAAAATAAATTTAACGAATTCTTAAGAATTAAAATGAAGCATTAGAAGAATAATTTAATGATATTTTACATGAATTCTGAAATAAAATGTTTTGGTTATGATTTCAATTAAGATTAGAAAAATTGTTAAGCTTATAAATAATGAGAAATATTAAATTATTATATTAATTTTTCTTTAAATATTCATAATGGTTTTATCTTTTTTATTTTTATTTTATTTTTTTTAAATTACATTCAGACAATAAATTTTTTTCTTTTTAAATTTTGCGAATATTTTATCATATTTAATGTGAATAGAGTTTAGATAAACGAAACTATTCTAAAAACTGAACATTTAGACCTACATAACAACGCTACTCAAAAGGAAGTAGTTTTTTAGTATTTGATGTCATGTTTTTTTTAAATACATATTTGAATTAATACGAAACACACTTAGAAGTTTTTAACCTCACTAAATGTAGTTACTTAATTGTGACCACAACATATTAGCTTGACATGCTTATAAGCTTCCCATTGACTTTTGTTACGTTTTTTCATCTTTAATGTCACAACGTTTCCTTTATATTTCTATTTTTTTTTATATGCCAGTTTAATCTTCATACAGGATGCAGTTAAATCTCGAAATTTAAAATTACCAGGGCTAATTAAACATAAGTACAACAAGACAATATTGAAAAAAATTCATTCATATGAATTCTTTGAGCAGATTGATTTATTTGACAATTAAAGTCCGTCATCTAATAAAACTTCTTTAGTTTCGCATAAAAAAAAAAAAAAAAAAACTAAGTATTTGCATTGCAAAAAGTTCACAGGTGGTTATTATTATTAAAACTATTATATAACTTCATAAAAAAAAAAACATAACTTAACTGCATTTTAATGAAAATAAAGGAAAAAAAAAGATCCGCAAACAAAGAAAAATAAATTTAAAAAAAGAAATCAAATCATATATTAAAATTATTCATAACATTATAAATAGGTAGGTAGATACCTATAAGTTTTTTTTTACGATTCAATCGATAAAATTTATTTACAAATAATAATCATAATATTTTTACATGATTTTACTACTTATAAAACATAATTATTGAACATTTATAAAAAATTAAGTTGTTTGTAAAGTTATGAGTTTCATTTTAAATGAGATAAAAATATATAATGTTACGCTAACTGCACACATCATTATAGAATATTTTTATAAACATATCATCATATACTATATATACAATTGAAATGAATATACTAACTTCACTTTTGAATTTATAATATATGTCCATACCTTAATACGCTTGCAAAATGTATTAAATTATGTAAATTTATTTTTTTTTTAAATCTGAATCATTTTAAACTATGTATTCTAATTAAGATTATTCAATTTATATCATTTATATAAATCAATTAACGGCAATTAAATTAAGCAGCGAATCTAACTGTCAGTACATGAAAACTCAATTAAATTTAAAAATTTTGAAATAAATAATATAGGATAAAATTTTATCGAACATTTATTTTGCTATACCTTTTGAAAAGGATGGATTTTTATATTGCTGACAAAAGCGCATAACTCGCAAAAAAAATTACTATAAGTTTTTATTCAATATTCCTCGAAAATATTTTTTCATATTCCTTTTAACGTATAATTTTGACATTTAATCTTTATTTATTTCCTACAAAATGTGTCAAAATGAACATATGACATATATTTCATTTGAATCAGGGTGACCAACATATCTCTTTTTTAGAGAACATGTTCTCTTTTTCAAGGCAGATCTTTTGTTCACTTCACTTTTTTGATAAATGTTCACTTTTTTAGAGATATCTCTTTTTTAGTCACTTTTTTAATGCTTTTTGTCTCTTTTTGTCCTCTTTTTATGTTCTTTCCAAAAAAAATGTAATAAATCAATTATAGGTATAATGGTCAAAAAGGTTTTGTCTAATGTCAGGCTTTATTTTCAAGGCGTTTAACCGTCCACAAAAAGCGTTATTATCTTGTCAGAAATGGGCTAAATATTTTCGAGAAATAGAAGAAGTCTCCTATTATTCAGAATTTTTAAAAATTTGTCAATTTTTTTATTCCATTTCTGAGCAAAATGCTAATATAGAAAGAGTTTTTTCATTGATCAATGCTCAGTGGTCTAAAGAAAGAAACAAGTTGAATATTAAAACTGTCCGAGGTATTTTGCAAGTGGTCTATAATTTTAACGATGTGTCATGTACAGATTTTTTTCGAAATATAAAAGAAAATACAGAGCTTCTCAGCCGGGTGCGAAAAGTTGAGAAATATGATGATGATACATCCGAATCCGATGTGATATATATATATATGTATTATGAAATAATAATTAATAAAAAACTTGTACATCTTATAAAAAGGGCCGTTGCAAATAAATAATTTTGTTATAAAAATGTTTTTTTCTCGATTTTCAGATAAACTATACCTTTTCCAGATAAAGTTTAGGTTTGTTCTCTTATGTTCTCTTTTTTGATGTCGAAATGTTCTATATTTTTTTAGGTCAGACTTGGTCACCCTGCATTTGATCCAACTGATAATAATTATAATAATTAAAAATACAAACATTTTATTTTTCAGAAACATCATATATATAAAATCAAATGACTTTGATTGTAAAAAAGAATTAAACAAATAAAGATTTTCATGAAAATAAAAATAATAGTGCTTCACCCTTAAAAAAATTTAAAAATTTCAAATTCTGAATTTCAAATTCCTAATGTATTTTGTTAGTGTAATTTAATGTCAAAAAAAAGTTTTTGGGTGAACACTTTTTTTCACTTTTTTTCATAAATTTCAAATATTAATAACAAAGCTGCCAGAGTAGGATTTTCTTTCCCTAAATTTAGAGAATTTTATTATACTGGGGAAAAATTATGAACAAAAAATTATTGTGCAAAAAAAATCTCAGTAATTTTGCGGAATTTTTTTCATCTGGCATGTCTTTTTTTTTTGATTTGACAATTAGAATGACAGAACTTGAATTTAAAATTTTTTTTTGTTGTTGTTAATTTCAAATACACGCTCTGAGGCGTGTATTTGAAATTCACAACAACAAAAAAAAATTTGAAATTTTACACTAACAAAATACATTAGGAATTTGAAATTCAGAATTTGAAATTTTTAAATTTTTTTAAGGGTGAAGCACTAATATGAAAATCCTAAAAAAGTTTATATAAAATCGGGAAAATTTTTCGCAAAAGCTATGTGTACTATGTGTACTGATTTGAATTTATTTTAGCCTAATTTTGTACATGATTACTTGGGTATTTATAATACATGATTTAATTGAATAATGCATATAAAAAAAGAATATTAAAAAATGTTTGCCATTAAAAAAAATATATAAATTATAAATTATAACCCTCATATAGCAAAATAAAAAATGAAGAGAAAAAATGAAACAATTTCTTCTTTTTTTTTTTTAATCTCAAGAAATATTATTGCACTTTAATTAAACATTAAATGAAAAAAAAATGGTCATCAGTGTTATGTTATTAATATGTTTGCATAATTTATTGTACTTTTTATGAAGGCACTAAAAGCATTTTACGTTTTTATAAGAAATTTAGTTTTGTTTTTTTTTTTTTTTTCAATTTTTTCTTCTTCAACAAAAACAAAATTATGAAAATTATAACATTAAGACGCCTATTTTGTAATTTTTTTTTCTGTTATGTTATTTCTCAACGGATATGACGATTATTTATGCTCGATTATAAATCCAAAAATAAAAAAAATAATGTATATACTCGTATATATAAATAAATAAAAAATAAAATATATATAATATTATTGTTTATACATTGTTAAAAAATAATATTAAAAATATTTATAAAAAAAAAAAGCAGAAACTTTTAAAATTTATCATTAGTGGGTACATACAATAGCTTTGATTCTAATGTACCGTGAAAAATTTACGACGTTACAACACGCATAAAAATAATTATTAATTTTTTTTTAATTTTTAAATCAAAAAATTTAATTCAAAAAATTTAATTCTTATCGTTATATTTTATTCTTTTTATTTTTGATATACATATTTATGTATATTGTATATATATTTATATATATATATAAATTCATTTCAATTACTTCTTCGCTAAAAACATATCATTTGAAAATAATATTTATTAAAGATTTTAACTTATAATAAACTTTTTTTTTTACTGTAGAGTCTTCGTTTAAAATAGAAAATGTAGTCACAATCACATATTCCATGTATCAATTAATATAAATAAATTGGATTTATTTTAGAGTAATAAGTGGCATTAGCCTTCAAACAGAGATATCTGTAATGAAATTGATTTAATTTTCAATTAAATCTAATTTTCTAATTCATTTTCAGTCAGTCTGTGAGAACATGAAGGAATTAGACAAAAAGGCTGAAGTACAAAGATGTCAGGCTCAGGTATCTGAAATAATTGGTGTCAGGCGGTAATTTTTTTTTTGTTTTAAATTCAATTGTTTAATTGAATTAATTACATTAACATTTTTATACTTTTAACAGACATCAATTGTCAGTATATAATGAGGAAAATCCAACATTTTTACAAGTTAACATGAAATGCACAATTTAATACTTTTTTCCTAAAAACAAAAGATGAACTTTATATTGCGCGCGCAGTTTACGCTTCAATTTGATTTAAAGAAAGATATTAATCTTTTTTTTTTTTAAATAAAACCTAACATAAGAAATCTAGAAATGGTTAAAAAAAAAATATATATATATAAGTTAAGTACAAACAATTAAAGATTTTTATCTTAAAAGCTTTTTAATTTGCAGACTGACAGGAGACAAAAAATATAAAAAAATTATTACATTTTTATTTAAATTGGTTAATTTTAATAACTTTAATATAGAAATTAAAATTAAAATGGTCAGTAATTAAGTTTTTTATGGTAATTTCTCATTTATAATAGTTATTTTTTTTTTCCTTTGAAAGATTTATAAAATTAAGTTTAATTAAAAAATACTAATAATAATATTAATATTAAAACTATATATGCACATTTATTTTTTTTTTTTTAAATGAAACTATCTGTACTCAATTTGAATATAATAAATTATAAAATTTGCTGAACATAAAAATCAACAATGATAGATCACAACTACTGTGCTTCTTAATTACTTTTATAAATCTTGACCTATAAAAAATAGATTTATATATCTCATGGATCATATTTTAAAATAATTGACATATGTAAATAAAAATTTGCTATTAAAAATTATTATTATTAATTCAAAAAAAAATTTTTTTAATGAAATATTTGCATTAAAATATTTTCCCATAAACTACATAAGCAATTAAGTATAATTAATTTTAAAAATTGAAAAAAAAATCTATGATTTCGCATTTTTTCGAATTATTGGACCATAGATGGATAACTATTTCGAAAAAAAAATTAGGCGTCTCCTTCCTGCCTTCGTTACTGAAATTTTGGGTCTTAGCTTGTAATTCGTAATTCATGCTTATTTTTAATTGGTGGTGAGAAAGGGTTAGAACATTTAAATTTTGTAAATTCAGATAAACTTATAAACTTATAAAAAAAAGTTCCTATTATGAATTATGATTATCCTAGATTGATTTACCGTTCAAAATACTTGTTTTTACAACAAGATCTTCATATATCCAAAATAAAAAATTATTTTCAGCCCTTTTAAAAATTTTTCATTGAATTTTTAACGTAGCGAATAATGAGTATTATTATATTTTAGTCCTTTGTACTATTGAAAATTTTTGTAAAAGTCAAAAATAATAATTATCAGTAATCGAGGATTATTTACTTAGAAAATTTTTAATATTCTTTTATTTCGATTGAAATAAATATTTGATCCTTTTAGATATTATTATTTATTCTCTTTTTTGTTTTCAATAAAATAAATGTAACTACAAAATTATATTTTTTAACATTTTTTTTTCTTTAATTTTTGTCAAAGGATATTCTTCCATTCAAAATTTACCTTCAATTTTTTTTTTCTAAATTTCATTTGCAAAAAAAAAATTATTTTGTCAAATTACATTAAAAGAAAAAGACCTATAGATTGTCCAACATATTCTACTGTGTTTAAAAAAATTCAAAATTTTAAAAAACTTGATTATATTTGCTTGAGCCGTTTTTGAAATTTTGACTAGTTCCATTATTATAACGCAAAAAATATCCGACCTTAAAAGATTTTTCAATTCTGAAGAAAATTTTACTTTCGTATAAATTTTATCTGGTGGATCCCAGTTCAGCCCAAAAAATACTGTCCTGTGAGAAAGAAAAATATTTAATATACTTTTTCATTTTCATTTAAAGAGCTAAATTTTCTTAATTTGAATAGGAACATGCTAGCATATTTTTACATAACTCAAAATAATGAAATTTTTGGTTTTTATGCTTATTTTGTTGTTCTTAAAGATGTTCCCTTACTTTTATAAAGAATCTGAAATAAAAAAAAAAAGTATCTTAAATTTCAACAATAAATGAATTCAAAAACTTGTAAATAATGAGTTTTGTCATTGCCGAAGTAGTTTTATGAGAAAGAAAACTTAAATAGAACTTCAAAATAAAGTCTAAATTAGAATAATACTTTAAGAATTAAAATAATACTGAAGGGATTTAAACAAGTAAATTTCAGTTCAACTAGGGTTCCCATATTTTAATCTCTTTAAAAGAGACCAAAAAGAATAAATTTTAATATTTTGGCAAATATATCGAAAACGGTGCAGCATTTTTGAGGTTGTCCAACCTCTGGTTGCCATAAATCCAACTTTTAATTACCTATTCAAAAAGCTCTAGAACTTGAAAAACTATCAAATGGTTACTGAGATATTGAATTTTGAAAAAAAATTAAAAAATTCTTCCGTAGAATTTATTATTTTTATATTTTTCAAAACTCAGTATCTAAGTAACCCTTTGATAGTTTTTCAAGTTCTAGGGCTTTTTGAATAGTTAATTAAAAGTTGGATTTATGATAACCTGAGGTTGGACAACCTCAAAAATGCTGTAAAACGCACCGTTTTCGAGATATTTGCCAAAAACTAAAAATTTACTCTTTTAAAGAGATCAAAATATGGTATCCCTAAGTTCAACCCTGTTGTCGACTCTCGAATCAAATTAAATTAGTATAAGAAACTAAACAATTGAACTTGAAACTAAACAGTATTATAATGTCAGCTGTTACTGACATTCAAATATTATTACGAAATGAGAAGAAGAAATTTTACATCTAAAACAACGTCGACAACGTTTTTACTCTGCTTACAACTTTTTATGTTTGCTTACTTTACTTTATTTTTATTTATTTTTTTTTTTACTTTTATTTTCAATTTTTAAATAGATATGCTTTTTCAATAATTTTTTTATTCTTTTTTTTTTTTTTCTTCATTAATTTTATTGGGGGTTGGAGTCCACGATATTTCAAATTATATATACAAAATTTTCAAGTGGTATACAGCTTTTTATTTTTTAAGACATGAAGAACCATATCTTTAAGGGTTGCTGTTAGACCATAAATAAATGAGTGGAAATGAAAACACTTAAGTTAAAAAATAAAATAAAAAAAAATAAAATTTACCAGAAATTTTTGTTTAATGCTACACTGCGAAATTTTTCGATAATAATTTATTGGTGTGAGATTTATGATTTTATGTTGAAAAAGAAAGAAAAAAAATATATAAAATAAAACAAAAATAGTGAAAAGACATGATAATAAAAAATTCGTAAAAAAAAAAAAAATGACAGCAACATCTTTAAGTTCAACAACCGTATTAGAATATTGTTGAAAAGAAGGTATTTTTTTTTTTTTAATTTTTAATAAAAGGCCTTTTATAGATTTTGATTAATATTATTTTGATCTTTTAAAAACTTTCAAAAGGCGCAATTTGTTTCTTCTTTTTTTTTTTCAAATTTTAATCCATTTGAAATGCAAATTTTTAAAAATGAGTCTATTTGTTGAAGGGGATATTTGAAGTTTAATATATAATACTGTCGCTCATTTGAAAAATACTTCTATGATAATCCTGCTTAAAATAGATTTTTGATATTTATAAGAAATTAGGAAGATATGATCTGATAATTTCTAAACAAATTATAAAGCTGGAATTATTTTGTAAATTGTTCATCAATCCCATAAATATAAAGATTCAATAAAAACAATTTGGTCATACAATTTTCCAACAATATAAACACATAAAAGGTTGGCGGTTTAATAGTTGGAAAAATTTTGTGTTTGACTTGATTTTAAATTGTGAGATGGAACTGTCATTAAAATTAAATTGTTACCTTTGAATGAAATTCCGAACCGTTTATTCCAAGAAATATATGATTTTAAATTATGTGATCCCCAATGAAGTTATTTTACCTTATTATAATTTTGAAAAAGAAAAATTATATTTTCTGTCACAATTATGGTTGTCCGCCCTGTAGAAAACATTTCCATATCAAGAATATCTTAACATAAATATAATATCTTAACACCGTCCTCTTTTCACTTCAACCACAAGAATAATATCAATATTTTTATCTAATGAATAATGTTAATATACATTCAATAATAATTGATATTAAAGCGCTGAATCAGCAAAAGAAAATTTACATTTTTAAGGAAATTATTTTCTTTCTAAACGTTTTTTTTTTATACAAAATACTTGACAATAAAAAATTCGAAGAAAGTTTCGTTTGTAGGAGGCACATAAATTGAAAAATTTATAAATAAACTTAATTCGGATATACCTATTGTTCTTTAATTATATTTATATTTGAAGGACGTACATGAATTTCACATATTACACACAATTTATATAAAAATAAAATTAAGAACTATATATAAAGATTTTACAATCATAAGATTATATCATCTATCACCTCTTCGTTTCATTGCGGATAAGCAATTTTTGTTGATTTAAAATGTTCAAGTCCTTAAAGAACCTTCCAAAATATCAAATCCCTATTCGACAAAAATTACAGAACCATCGCACTATTTGACTAGCATCATGAGTCAACTACCCCAATTTTTAATAAAAAAGCACAAAATCTAAGAAAATTTTCTACACTTTCTTGTTTGCAATAACTTGTAAACTTATACGATGTCTTTTTTTTTTATAACGTTTATTGGGTTTATGTTATGTCGCATTTGAGATATTTATGCGATATTCATAACAATTTTTTTTCTTTTATTTTTTGTTTTCAGAAAACATTTTAGTTCGATTGGTTTAATGTTGCAATTTTTTTTTTTTTTTTTTGTCTTTCAAAATGGTAATGCTTCTTGGTAATTTGAAAATTTTTATGCTAAAAAGAATCAATTCTTTATTTTCAGAATGACAAGATATTTTCTTTATTTAGCTTTTTTTTTCGTCTTGCTTCCTTTATAAATTGTGTTCAAAGAAAAACAGCAATGCAAATTTTTTTTTAAAGTTTGTTGGTGGAAGTATGTGTATTGAAGGTGGTAAAAATATACATATTTTTAAAAGATATTAATTTTCTTTGATTTACTTTGGATTTTCTTCTTTTTCATTAAATGGGGTGCGTCCTGATAATGTTTTATAATAATTTCAAATTTTTTTTTTCATGAATTTAAAACTGAAAAAAAATAATGAATGAAAAAAGTTTGTTTGAAAAAGTGATCAAAATTTATTGCAAGAATATTTGAAATTTTTATTGTAATATTAAATTTAAAATTTTCGTCTTCTCAAATTTTAAACTAATATCAACAAAATCAGAAACTTAATTACTTTTCATTTTATTTTTACATTTTGGTCTAATATGATATTGTCTATTCGAAGAGCGATTACAGTACGTCTGATTTCACTCAGAGGGTCGTGTTTGATTACAATTCATGCTAATATACTAACTCGGAAAGAATAACTCAAATTTAACATGTTGGATTTAAATAGAAAAAGCGCCTAGAATTCAAAATAATATCTATGGTGCCAAACTTTGAAAAAAAAAATTAATATTTATTTTATCCAGCAGCATTTGTAACTATAGCTTCTGGAAAAGGGGGAAAATGGAGACTATTTTGGCCCTTTTAATTTAGGGGGCTTGCAAACAACAATTCTTGTGGTTTATTATTACGATTTCAAAATCTGAGCGGAATATTTATTATGCTTTGAGTTGCATAACATGCGATCAAAATTTTATATAAGCATTATTAATCTTATTAAACCACGTCTAATTTTTTTTTCATTAAATAGAGAACCAAAGTTCATCTCACAGTCCCTGTAACCATTGTCTTTTAGTTCAGTGCACAAACTTTCCTCCATTTAAGTTTACATAAATTATAGCTTAACAAAGTTTCATAATTTTTTTTTTCTCAGTGCAAAAAACTCTCAAATAATAAATTTATCTTCAAGAAAAATTGCAAGAAAAAAATTAAATAAAAAAAAAATTTATTTTTTTTTTTTTCCAAAAGGTATGAGCAAAGTATCTCATTGAAATGAAAAATGTATTTTTGAAAAATTTATAGCGTATTAAATAAATTAATGTGGCGCGCGGGTCAGTTCAGTTTGTGAGCAAAAAAAAAAAATCTATACATTTTACGTAAAAAAAATAAAAATTTTAATATAATTTTTACTTTATACATGCATATATATATATTTATATAATATTTATTAAGGATTATTATAATAAATTTATTATTTTGGCACACAAAATAAAAACGAATTCGTTATATTATTGTCATCCATTTATTGACTTAATGATTCAGAAAGAACCGTTAAAATTTATTAATGGGTTTATTGAATTAATTCTGAATGAAAACATGGATTTCCAATAAATTTGGTATTTTCAATAAATATATAATTTTTTTTTTTTTTTAATTTAATTAAAATTTATTTCAATAAATTTTTTAAGTGCCTGGCAATATGCCGGAATTTTTGATAGAAAAAAAAATTTTTTGAAAATATATAACAGATTCTTCTTTTTATCCTTACTATACGTTTTAATTTGTTTTGATTACTATATAGATACCCTACTATGATATTTGTAAAAGCTTATTCTACGCTGAAAAGTGCGCCTAATAATAATAATAATAATCGAAAACAAAAATCAAAATCGAAACTAGTTTTATTATAATAGTAAAAAAAATGTAAACAATTTTTTTTTTATTAAGAATTGATTAGTGAAATGAAACCGGTAAATCTTTATCGTATATTTTAATCTAGAATTAATTCAAATTTTAGCAAAAATTTTGAGAACTTTCTGTTTGTTTTTATCATCAGAGTTCATTTTAGAAATAAAAATAAATAAATTAAAATAGAAAAATGTTATAGATAGTAGTAGTGAACTTTTGGATAGGACTTTTATGTTATTATGTTTTAGCAACCGCAGTTAAGCATATTGATAATACTTAAGCGAGATTATCTATTTCACTATATCTGTTCGTAAAATTTTAGCAATATTTGACATACAAATTTTAGAAACTCATATTATATAAAAAAAAAAATTTTTTTTTAAGAATAAATAAAAGTTATAATTTTTAGTGTAGCTACTTTTGCTACAAATTTCAGCAAATACTGCCAGCAATAAAGCAGTTTTACTTATATTTATTCTGCTTTATTTTTAAAACTTACTGAGTTTATTTTTTTGTCGATTTATGGTTTATATTTAGTTTAGTTTAACATTTTAACATTTTTTTTCAATTTATAATTTTATTTCTTCGAATCTTGGGATTGAAAAACTCTTAAGGAGGAAGTTATGAGGGTTTATAAGTTTATAAAATAATTATAACGTAAAACAAAATTCTGATCCGAACACTATGTGTAAAAATATACACAATTTAAGACTTAACTTAAAAATTGCATATTTCTATTTTACTGACTTTATTATTCTCAATTTAAGTTATATATATGACATTAATCCGAATCAAATTTATAAATTGTTCCTTGTCAACAATTTTTTCTAAAAATTCTTCAGATCAAATCAAATAGCTAAAAATATTTGAAAAATTATTTAATTTAATCCCACAATAATTATTTTCATATACACATAATATATTCATTTTAATTTGAATTGCATTCTTAGAAATAATTTTTTTGGTAAATATAAAAACATGAAATCCTTGATTATACGAATAACATTAAATAAACTTTTATTTTAACCTTAAATATACAATATAAAAATATATTTATTTTTAATATAAAAATATAAATAAATAAAATAAAAAAAAAAAAAAAATTTTTCCGGTTTGAACGTATAAAAGCAGATGATGTTGATGAGCCACTTCCAGAATTAAATAAAATTCCGTCAGTCAATTTAAAAATTTATATATTTAATTTTTTTGTTTTGTTTATTATTTCAAAAAAAAAAAAAGAAGAACAAAATAAAGAATGAAATTGTTATTTTTGGTAATTAAATTAAAATTTCAATAAAACTGTAACATGTACTTATTTTTCAAATTAATTTTGATTTTTTTTTTAATTTCCAGACTTATATTTTGATTGGTTCTACAATGGCACTAAGAATGGAGCCAAAAGAAAACCATAAAAAGAGAACTATTGAAATTGAAAATAAATGTTTAGTGTAAATAATTGATTAGTATAGTAATATTTATTTATTTTTTCTATTTATTTTAAGAAGAATTCAATACGGATAATAATTCTATTTTAAATTATTTAAGTATACCTACTCTTGTATACCTTTTTCTTTTGTCGGCAATGACATGTGAGGGATGACATATAGTATTAGAAAGTAGAAAGTAGATCTTATAAAAAAAAAATCTTTTAAAGAGAATAATTATTTATAATAAAATTGTGCAAAGCAAATTACAAAAAAAAAATATTAACTTTATAGAAATTTTAAAAGTAGCAGCAAAATTGTCTAACTCTCATTCACAAAATATTTAAAATACGCCTACCATCGCAAAACTCACTTTGCTATGTCGCAAGGGTCCTACGCGTCGCAATGTTATGTTGTCAACAATGATAGCGCCAACAGTGATAAAAATAAACAAATAACATATGCATAATTTTTTTTTTTATTTTTCAGAATCACAAGTAGACTTTTAGAAATTGATGGTATGAAAAAAACCCGATTATGTTGCAATCAAGAATTTGTTGATAATGCTAAAGATATTATAGAAAATTTAAATGATGAAAAAAATTCAATTGATATATTGAAAGAACATCAGAATGAATTAACAAAAGGAAAATCAAATTGTTCATATAAATCAAGATGGACATATGAAAAAGATATAATTATAAAAAATGGTCATCTAAGATAGAACTGATTATAATATCCAAATATATAATTTTATATCATTAATATTTTTATATTTATAATGTCTGTCTATATTAAGCTCTTATGCCAATTACAATTAAAAATAATTTTAAAATAAAAAAAAATTAAATAAAATTATAAAGTTATTTAAAATATTATTTATTTTATATATTTTTTTTTTTTTTCAAAATTTTATTATAGTCTGTTTTTTCAAATTAAGTAAGTAAATTAAAAAAAAAAGAAAAAAACAAAAGAGCTGTCATGGGACACCAGTTTGGAACGTAGTTCCTTAGCGTACATATAAGTAATTTTCATTTTTTATCAATTCAAAATTTTATTAATTTAAAAAGAAACTTTTTTCTACTTTTCCCAGTTTTCTCTAATTTTGCATTTTTTTCATTTAAAGAAACCTTTTTTAAGGAGCAATTTTAGACTGTTTTTTCGAATTTCGAAGATCTTTTTTGACATCGAAAATTCAAAAAGCTAAAACTAAGAGTCTGTTCACTTATTAGTGATTATTGAAAAAATTGAAATCGGATTTAATATTTTACTGCTGTTATTTAAAAACATGAAATAATTTTATCCTAAAGCTGTTCACAAATTCAATTTTACTTCTTAAAATTCTGCAAAGGGAAATTTTAAATTTCCCATAACAAACTAAATTTGTAGGTGAATTCAAAAACTAAAATTGTATAGAAAAGAAAAAAGCGGCAAAAATGGGTAAGAAAATTCGGTCGGTTACGTATTATTATAAGTTTCTGATTTCAGTCAGCCAAATATTATTTTATAAGTAGTTGATTTTAGCAGATTATACAGAATGCAGAAAATTACGTCCTCAATTTAGAAATTGTGACTCTAAGTTTATCAATTTTCATACAACGTTCAATAAAAAACTATTACTATTTGCCGCGAGAGGGACTGTTTATTTGCCGCGAAAGGGACTGTTTACATTTTATCAAATCATATAAAATGCGACGGCATCGACTCATTATTTAAACTTAAAAAAAATTAACAGGTATCGTTAATTTACTTATAAATTTTAATTTTTTGTTTTTGTTGTTTACAACACACAAAAAACTAATATCATAGCCAAAATGGCAAAGTATCGAAATATCTAACGCCGGCAGATGACTTGACTTGCCTTGGTACCGAATAGCGCCTTTATATTGGCAAAATAATACTGAAAAAATTATACAAGATTTTTATTAACATTGAAATTAGTATGAAAATCTAAATTTTATTTGAACTATAAAATATTAATTAGTTAATAATAAAAAATTAATATTTACTAAATATTTTATTTTATAAATATTTTATAAATTGAAATAAAATTTAAGTTTATCAATTTTCATACAAAGTTAAATAAAAATACAAGAGCCGGCGGGACGTTTGATAGATGTGAAACATCGGAATTATTTTGTACAGATAATATTGATAGATAACTTTGATAGAATTTTGGATTTTAATTTTATAAATTTCATTAGATGTTTACTATTCTTTTTGTTTTATTTCTATTAATTATTAATGCAAACCAAAGAACACAATATTTATTAAAATACCTAAAAAAATATAATAAAAATATAATAATTTTTTTTAACTTTTTTTTTTGTTTATCATGTACCGACAGACACCGACGCGATCATATTTTTGGTCGCTGCGGCTTAGCAGCGATATTTTCAAAATTTTTTGGAACTGCTGCTAAAAAAAAAAATCATTGCTCGCTCAAAATCTATGATCGCGTCGGAGTGTGTACCGACACTTTGTACTGACACTAAAGTGTTCAAATTTTTAATAAATTTTTCCATAAGAGCGTAGAATAAGGAACTACGTTCCAAAAATATATTATGTATATATGATTTTTATTAATAATATAATCAGTAATAAATGTAACTGAAAAATAAATAATAAAAATGTAGAAAAAAAATATTAACAATTTTTTTTTTGTTTTAATAAAACATTTTTATTTATCATTATTTTAATTAGTTTTGGTTAGATCAGAAGAAATATATAGGTTTATTAGAAAGTAAGTAATTAAAAAAATCATATATTTATATGTATACAACAAAAGTTCAGACATACGTTTATGTTTATATGAATCGTAATTCAGGGTAGACAAATCATATTTTTTATTTTTGTTTTTTTCAGACAAAGAAAATATTGTTATTAAAAAAAATTTATATACATCCAATAAAATAATAAATTTTATTGAGAAATTGAACCATTTTTCTTTATTGTAGGAATATTATATGTATAAGCATTTGTGGGAATAATGTAAACAATTTGAATATTATATTATGAATGATCATGAAACTCGAAGTTAGTCAATTTAATGCAATATTCTCATGTAAGATATTAATGCAACTTCTATAAGTCTCTAGAATCAGAGTAACAGAAAATTAATCAGAAAGATTAAAATCCTCATAAAGGAATTAAAGATACGTATAATATTCAAGTAAAACAACATCAAAAATAAATTTCATGCAATTAAAATCTATATAATCACAGAAAGTTTTTCAACGATTACTTTGAAATTTTGTTGCATACCCATTCGAATACAGAAGTGTTTTTATATAAAATGTGATAAATAAAAGATGTTTTTTTCATAGTTTTCTAGACGAGCAGAAACAACGTTTCGGCCGGTTCCAGGTATAATAAAAATAAAATTATATAATATTCATCTCACAGGAGATGAAATAGTTCTGTTTTCATAGTAATAGTATCCCTTTATAGCAATCATAGTAATAGTATATACCTTTATAGAAATTGCCACAGTCAATAATCATTGTGACATTCAAATTAAAGAATATTTAAAACAAATTTTGTGTTCATAATGTATAGCATTCAAAATTACACTCATAACATAGTTTGAACGTATATAAACTTAAAAGAACAACAACACTGTCAAGGCAACAACTGACCATAAAATAAACTATATATATATATACAAAAATAATTAAAAAAAAAAAGAAAAGAATATACTATAATCCTTTTTTATTGTTTATTTTTACAATATACACGGGTATATGCATTAAAAAAAATCCTTAATATATTTTTAAACTTTGAAAAGCGATTATCTTTTGAAATTAATCTTTTTTTTTTATTTATTTTATTTTTGTTTAGTGAATTGTCTTACAATAAATTCTAATTGAATTTCAATTGTAATTTTTTTGTTTTTTTTTTTTTTTTTTACCAACATGAGTTAATGTTGTTATATTTGCTCGCAGACAGAAAATAAAAAAAAAAAAAGAAGAAAACTATTATCTTTTTGGTTTATAACCATATTTTTATCTTTAATCATGAATAACAATTTTTTTTTTCTCTATATATTTATTTTACTTTTTATAATACGGTTTTAATATTTATATGAACATAAATACACAAATATACACAACATATTATACACCCCACAACACTTGGATAGGGCTAACATATTGTCATTGAATTATATATGAAATACTAGCTGTACCCCCGAACACACGTTGCAGTGGTTTCAACGATGTGACATTTATATAATATTGCCGTCAACCCGTGCTCAGCTACGGACTCCGAATAATTTATTTTTCTAAGTGGAATTTTTGTTGTCAGGTTGATAAACAATTATAGGAGTTATAGTTTTTATAAAAATTTGGGGAAAATATCTAAGGGGAATTAAGATTTATCATTTCTACTTATTCAACCCTTAAATTATATGAAATCAAATGATATCCTTCCCTTAAACAGGCTTCCAAATCAAACCTTTGTAACTTTCAAAGACGATTTTTGGTCATCACATCGTCAAAATTCAAAGTCCAAATATTATCTACATTAAATTGTCTTTCAAACAGCATTATTGGAATTTCTGCACCGACTCGGTGAAAAAAAAATTAAACAATAAATTTTTTATAATCACAAAAAATCCTATCGGGGGTTTTTAAATAAGCAAAATATAAAACTTACTTACTTACTTACTGTAGAAAAATTTTGAAAAAATAATATAAAATATATGGAAATATGTTGGTCCTGTCCAAGTGCTTTGGAGTGATACAGTTTTTTTTTAAGAATTTTTAAAATGTAATAAATTAAAGCTGAGTTAAAGATAGAGTTTTACTTCCATTATTATTATTATTGTTTTTATTTTATTTTTTTTCTTGTTTATGTTTATTTGTTTTGGTTTTAGTTTTAGTTCTTAAAACAATAAATGCCAGTTGAATAAAAATGTTTTTTTTTTTTTTCGAAAGCATAAATTAAAATTTTCATTTAGATAAATTTAAATTAAAAAAAGATTATAAATGCATACATATTTTTTTATTTTTTTATTTTTTTTCAATGCTATAAATTTACTTTTTTTCATTACAAAATTTATAATTATAGATACATTCATATACAAACAACAGTGCAATAAGGAAAATTTATTTACTAATAAAAAAAACCACTAAACATTGGAAAATTTCCAAAATAATTCTAAAGAAAATTGTTAAAATTATTAAAAAGAATAATTTTAATAGCTCTTTATTCTGCTGTGAGTTGTTGTGGTCAAAATAATCGCGCCATGAAATAAAATAATAAATATGAGAATATAGTTTAGTACGGAAAACTGAATGTCAAAACATAATAATGTTGCATACTTGTTGTTGGTATTGATAATAAACTATATTAAGTAATATCGATTGTGACTCTGCAAGTAATTTTTAATTTTCATTTCATATTATATATCCCTCTAGACACGATCTTTTTACAGTTGTGCACTTCATCAAAATCTATCCACAGTAGGTTTCGATCCATAGTAGTTTTCGATTCAACCAACTCAAGTCCTAATTTTTTTTTAACGAATTTTAGTAATTTTTTTTCCTCGTCTCGCCTCGCCATATAACGTGTTTAAAAGGGTTTTTAACGATAAAATTTAATTAATTTAATTAGTAAGATCTAAAGCTCTGGCATAATTCTTGAATATTACATGCTTCAATTCATAAAATTAATCTTGACCATAAATCTGAACGAATACATAGTTTTCTGATAAATTTCAAAATATTGGAAGAAATATATTATATTTTTTTAATATAATTTTTTCAATCATTACTAAAGATTTGAAATTTCATTATGCTTGAAAAATAGTTCATTCATATTTACTGTGAACTAAAGAAATACGTATCATATAAGTATCTAAGATAAAAGCTCATTGAACCGGACTAAAAGCTACAGAGGACAACATATTCTCTTTTGAATATTAACTTCTTTTTTTTTTTAGATATTATTTTTATTTATATTAAAAATTTAAAACAGGGATATCTTTATTAAAAAATCTGTTTACATTGTGTCAATGAGAATCCTTCAAATTTACCTTATATTTACACCTAAACTAAGTCCATTGAACTTAAATTATCAGACATGAAAAAAGAAAAAAAAATTATTATTATTACCCAAAAATCATAAACAACTACTTAGTAAAATAACCAGAAGCATGATTTTGAATTTTGTACACATAATTCCATTATGGAACTTAATAAGCTCTCACACTTTATAAAAAAAATATAAATAAAATAAAATGATAATCATATATAAAGAAGATTCTCTTTTCAAAAAAAAAAATAAATAAATAAATAAATTTTAAGTAAATTTTATTAATTCATCCATAAATATTATAAATTTTGCGAAAATTTTAAGCTTATTATCAATGAATTTAATATCATGTTACTTTTTACATGTTGTATTTCATATTCGAATAGTAAAACTCGATATTGCACAACAACAAAATTAATAATAATCCTTTTTTTTTTGCAGGAATTATGTCATAAAATGTTTTCGGAGAAATAAAAATTTTATACAATTTTAATAAGTTAATAATATATAGAAAATGTTTATCAAAAATAAAAGCTTTACATAAATATGAAATTCTTTTCAAGTACATGTACCTACTTTGCTTACTACTTTAGTAGTATTATGAATATATTAAGCTTTATACATCGTAATTCCATAATTATCAACATTATTTGCTGACAGAAGATAATTTCGACAGTAGGTACACTATATATAATTTTTTGTTTTTTCCTATTGACGTATGGTCGGCTGAGAAATTTTTTTTTTTGTTGGTTTACTCTTGTAATGATTCCTGCAATCTGTTTTTGCGTATTTTCTACTAAAGCAAATCGCAGCCCATAAAAAAAACTTGGAAAAGCTCGAACTTTTCATTCTATTTTTTGAAAACAGTAAGACACTACATACGTCATACGTTTTCTCAGTCGACAATATGCATACACTCAAAACATTGCCTGTTATGCCCGCAAAGACGAACACTTATTGTGCTTTCCAAAATTTTTCAGCTTTGCTGATTAAAGAGAATTATTATATATTAACTTTGTTTCGAGTGAAAGAATATTTGAATCGTCCTTGAATAATTATCGTTATTTTATAAAATCTTAAAATTTTACTACTATTAACGACATCAAATGGTCTACTAACGATGTAGAGTTGGTATTAATTTTAATCTTAAAAATAAAAAAGAAGATAAGTTCAAAAATTAGGAAAAAGTTCCACTGGTTATCTTCATTTCATGTTTGTAATGCCTTTAGGGAAATCATGCAATCAGAAATTCAATTCATTAACATTATTGTTTTTATTTGTAATTTCTTTTTTATATTTTTTTTTTTTTTAATTATATCGTCATATTTTGAATTTTTTTTTTTTTTTTATCTTTATATCAAATTTCTGAATATAAAATAAACTTCGTACATTAAAAAATAATTTATAAAGCAGACGTACGATTTTTTAATCAACAAAAAAAAAAGTGTTTTTCTTTTGTAAAAGAGCTTATTTTTATTGCAATTCTTACAAGGTGTACAGAAATTATAAAATAAATTTCTTAAGCGCTTCCTGCAGAGCGAATGAACACTGTTAAGAACTTAACTACAAAAAAAAATGAAGCCCTAATAAAAATTAAAATAATTAATTTTAAGAAATTAAGTATATTGAATTAAAAAAAAGTTTTATGGTGCAAAATTAATTCATGTAATCTTTATAATTCGCTTCAAATATGACTTTCTTCTCAACTTTTTATTCCTTTAATATGTATGTACATATATGAAAAAAACTTTAAGATCGCTTTCACACAAATCCATTCGAAAGTAGGATACTGTATTTATTTTTCTTTACTTAATCCCAAAATAATCTGGAGTCTATACATATATTTTAAATTCAATGTTAACACGAAAAAACAATAAAGAAACACCCGGACTGCAAATTTCGGAAATTTATGTTAAATTTATGCTGACATTAAAAAGTTTTTAAGGAAGCTGAAATTAACTCTCATAGATTTGTTCATCCTTGTTTAATAAGTACATATGTAATTATCTGTATCATGTAAAACAAACCTTCTAATGTTTCCAGTGAAGCGTATATATATATGAAATATATATAGGTACATATAAAAATGAAAACCATACTTAAATATACTATACTTACTATACATGTTTTTTTTTAATTTTATTTATTTTATATTTCATATTTATTTTATTTTTTTTAACTATAGCTCGAAGACAAATATCATATTTTCAAAATTAAAATGTTTTTTTTTTTGGTTTTTTTTATTTTACATTTTCCTTCAAATATGGGAAAATTTTAAAAATGAATAGAGGATAACTATAGCAACATAGACGGAATAGAGAAATAAAAGATTATAAAAGTTAAAAAAATAAAATAAAAAAGAAACTATGCATAGAGTTCATGCTGTGCTGAATATGAACATAATATAATACTATATATGTGTATATTTTATCAAGCTATTTATTTATGCTTTTTTGTACAATTTTAATTCACTTTAATCATTTTAAGTGTTTTTACAATAAAATTTTAAAATCAAAAGGAGCTTAACAAGATGATTTCTTTGAAAGATGAAAAATATTTTAAGGTTCATAAAAAATTTATTAATTTATTCAAGTATTAATATTTTCTATATATATACCTATATTAAATATAATGTATAATAATTTTTGGTTAATTAAGTTATTATATTTTATATAAAATATATATTCCAGAGGCATTATAAATTGTCACTGAAAGGCTAAGAAAATTTTGAGGATTGCAAAACTGTTACTTTCAAGTTATGTGAATTTTAATTCTAAATAAGGACTGTTTTCAACACCATTTACTTTCATTGGACCTGAGATACAATATGAACTGATTTCAAGGATTGTAAGCATTATTTTTTTAATTATAATATAATATAGAATTCTAGATTATGGTATAGATTGAACTTAACAAAAAAAATTCAAACATAAAAAATAAGAATATATATAACATCTAATTTTTATATAAGAAATAGGATTGATTAAACTCCCTGATGACAATTTGATAAACTTGAAAAACCAACATCGTTATGCGAAACTATGTTATTATAATTATTTTACATATTATTTAACATGATGTAATTTTAGAAGTATTATATACTTTAGCCACACACAAAGAGTTAAATCAATAAAAAGTATTTCATTAAAATATTTTTAATAAGCCATAAGCTTTAAATTTAATTTAATTAAATTAAAAAAAGGATTAATTTTAGATATGTATATAGAAGCAAAAGCTATCAACTTACTTAAATTGCTACTTTTTGGTTAATATAAATTTTCCCATTCCACCATCAAAATATTTATGGGTCTTTATGTGTGAGAGTTTAAGTTGAATTTTGAAAGCCATGTTCAAAACCAAAAGCATAGTTATTGCAAATCCAATTTTAAGTGTACTTCAACTTTTTTTTTTGTTTTTTGGTGCTGTTATTATTTATTTTCATTTTTATTTTGTTGGATTTTATTATATATGAAAAATTTCCAATAAAAATGCACAAAAAAAAAGGAAACTTTTTTTTTTGGGGCTTATGTAATCAAAAGGATTATAATTTCACAATAAAAAGAATAAAAAAGGAAACCACGCAAATAAAAATTGTTTTATTACCAGAGATCTAGATAGCCCTATGAATTATTATTATTATTAAATTGATATTGGTGGTACTACATAATTTTCAAGCATAATTTTTTCAAAATTTATTTGTAATAAAAAAAAATAAAATAGAAAAGTTTGGTTTTATTTTTACTGTTTCTTTTTCTTCCTTTCTTATTCTTTTTTTTTTTTTGTTTGATTTCAAAAGAAGTCTATAAAATCCAAATATGTATACAATAATTTATTACATCGCTGTAAAAAAAGAAATCCACCCTGATGAATGGAAATTGTAATAATCATAATGCTAACGGATTTGTCATATTTTCCACCGCATAATAAATTATTACAAATCATAAACAAAATGACAGAATCCGATATAGAGTATTTCTAATTTTCTTTTATCATGCAATCCCTTAATTCAAGTGGACAAATTGAAAAATTAACACATATTCCAAACCGAGGTACGAATCGAACCCAGGCCCGAACATGCCATAGGAAATACCACTACATCACGAAGGTCGATAGTAAATAAAGTGCTTTACATAGTGTTGTAGCATTTCCATCTATTTTAAGCTCTCAGAATGGAATATAATAATGTACTTATCTAGTTGAGTACGTATCTGTGTTTCAGAATTCAGAAAAAAATTTATTCGGATCTGAAACACTATATGGAGGTAGATTGTAGGAACCTAAAAACATTTTCGGGTTGCTTCTAAGAAAGATTTCTATGAAAATTAATAAAAGAACTGATTTCGATTGTGGAGTTTATATTTAGTACAAAAGTATATTAAACGAGCTTCATACTTCATTATGTTAGCATGTTCTATCATTGTTTTATTTTATTAATTTTTAAATTTTTTATAGGGTTTGATAGAATTTACCAGAACCATTTAAAATCATTTTCCTTCAATCAATTGTTGGCTTTAAAAAAATATAAGAAAATTAAGTTTTAAATTTTCTAAAATATAAATATACAGAAAATATAAGTTACTTTAAAAACTAACTATACATTATATTACCTTCCTTTTGGACTTAATTTCTCAAGGTTATAAGGTTATAATATTAATAATTATATTAGTCCTAGTAACACTTCTGGTTACGATGAGGTTTTAAATGCTATTAATTTTGTCTCTGATATTCTATCTGAAACTGATGAATTTTTACTTTTGGGTGATTTTAATTTACCTAATTTGAGATGGGTTGAGTCTGATGAGGGTGACTACCTAATTTCCACAACACCCTCCTCATGTTTGGAGATTGACTTTCTTGATGCTGTTTCATCAGCTCCTCTCTTTCAAATTTGTAAAGTCAAAAATTTTATGAACAGACAGTTGGACCTCATTTTCTTTTCTGATCCAACTAATTGCACTGTTCAAGAAAGTGCAAATTTTTTGGTTGAAATTGATAGATTTCACCCTCCTATTAATTTTATATTTAGTGTTGTTGAGTCCAATGAAATAATTCCGCAAAGCTCTTCTGAGTTCAATTTTAGGAAAACTGATTTCATTAAACTCAATAGTTACCTCAGCCAGGCTGACTTTTCATTCCTTGATGATGTGGATTTGGACTTGGACTCGATGGTTGACTCTTTTTATGAAATTCTTTTCAATGGTTTTTCATTATCATGTCCACTTTTTACTAGAAGGGATATGAGATCTTGTTCCCCTCCCTGGTTTAATAGAGAATTAAAAGCTCTAAGAAACAGGAAGAATAAGGCTTGGAAAAAATTTTTATTAACCGGAAGTGAGGTCGACCATGAGACTTTTCAATGTTTATTGGGTGAGTTCCGAATCTTGTTTGAGTCTCAATATGAGGATTATTTAAACAAGACAAAGCTTGACATATTGAAGGATCCTAAAAGTTTCTTTAGTTTTATTAATTCTAAGAAGAAAGGGGATAGTTATCCTCAAACTCTTAGTTTCTTGAATACCTCTTCCAATGATGACCTAACTGTAGCAAATTTTTTTGCTAACCATTTTTCCAGTTCATTTTCTGACTCAAACTTCAATGTTGATACTGCCTACTTCAGTTATTTAAACAATTGTCCGCAAACTTCTATGACCGCAATATCCATTGAAGTGAATGAACTATTCAAGTTTTTGTCTAAACTTCAAGATGACTGTTCTTCTGGGCCTGATGGTGTCTCACCGATTATCTTGAAAAATTGTGCTTCTACTTTATGTAATCCTCTATCTATTATTTTTAATAGATCTTTATTAGCCGGCTACTTTCCTAAAGTCTGGAAGCATTCATATATTATACCCGTTTTCAAGAAAGGGTGCCGAGCTGACGTTTTAAATTATCGTCCAATAGCTAAAATTTCTTCAATTCCTAAGCTTTTTGAAGCTGTCATTTCTGAAGATATACATTTTTATTGTAAGAGTTTTATTACTGATAATCAGCATGGGTTTCTTAAGGGTAGGTCTACTACTACTAATCTCATAGAAGTTACTTCAGCTTATAGGGATAACATGGAGAAGGGTTTTTTTGATGCCTAATTATCAATAATATAAAATAATGTAAAATAATATAAAATAAGATAAATAGACATAAAAAACAAAATAGAATAAGAAAATAGATTAACTAGGGATTTCGAAATAGGGACATTAGTTATTAGAAAAAAAAAAAAAAAAACATATGTCTAGCTTTAAGATTAAAAAAAATAAAATTGTGAAATAAAAGGAAAATAAATAAAGCAGAATTCAAAATAAAAAAAAAAAAAAAAACATGGAGAAGGGTTATCAGACTGATTCTGTATACACGGATTTTAGCAAAGCATTCGATGTTCTTCCTCATCAGATTATTTTATTTAAATTGGCTGCGTATGGTTTTCCACCTTCTTTTATTGAGTGGAAAAAATCTTGGCTTGGTCCTCGTGATTATCAAATCAAATTTCGGTCTGCTACATCTACAACATACACAGCTACTTCTGGAGTGCCTCAAGGTAGCCATCTTGGTCCACTTGATTTCGTAATCGCTATTAATGATGTTTCACTCATCATTTCCTATAGCGATCACAACATTTATGCCGATGATATGAAAATTTTTAAAAAAACCTTTAGACTGCAATCTTTTACAAACTGATCTTAATAGCTTTGGCCTTTGGTGTATTAAGAATAATCTTCTTCTTAATGTTTCTAAGTGTCAAAATATTTCATTTTCAAGGAAAAGAAATCCTATTAATTTTCAATATACACTTAATAATATTCTTATTCCCAGAGTCAATGAAGTTAGAGATCTCGGCATTTTATGTGATTACAAATTGACATTTAAACCACATGTAAATTCAATTGTAAATAAAGCAAATTCCACTCTAGGTTTTATTAAACGTTGGTCAAGAGAGTTCTGTGACCCTTTTATAACCAGATTTCTTTTTACATCTCTTGTAAGACCATTGTTAGAATATGCCTCTCAAGTATGGTCACCCTTTTTTACTGTCGACATCAATAGAGTCGAATCGGTTCAAAAAAATTTTCTTAGATTTGCATTAAGGCATCTTCCTTGGGAGGATAACTTAATCCTTCCACCGTACACAGAACGCTTAAATCTCATTAAGCTTGAATCTCTTCAAGACAGACCGGAATTTGCAGATGTTGTTTTCATTCATCAAATTATTATTGGTGAAATTATTTCTCCTATTATTCTGGAGAAGATCAACTTTCGAGTTAATACCAGAAGCCTCCGTACCACTAACTTATTTGAAATTGCTTACCATAGAACCGAATATGGATGCAATGATCCCATTTCTCGAATGCTTGCTTTTGCTAATAAAAACCATCATGTTTTTGACCTTAATATCTCTAAGGCATCCCTTAAAGCTGGTTTAAAGGCTAATTATTTTTTCACTAATAACATAGGAAGACTTTAATTAATATTTAAATTTTCTGTATATCCGAAGCCAAGGGAAGTGGTAGACTAAAGATAATTCTTCTAATTATTATTTTTATTTTATTTTTTAAATTTAAATTATCGTTTCAACATACAAACGTACCCTGACGAAGTAATGTAAGACAATATATATTTCATATATTATCTGAAGCCGATAGGTCGTTGTATGCTGATTGTTTTTAATTTGAGTAATTTTTTATTTCTTTATTTATTTTTTTTTTTTTTTGATCCATTTTGAATCTTCATGAAATGTCTTAGTTGACGCCGGAGGAAGTAGTAGGATATTTTCCACTAATTCTTCTTCTTCTTCTTATTATATTTTTAATTTTTTTAATTTACTCTTTCTTCTAATATTTACTCTCTTTTTTTAAAAATTTTTTACTAGGGAAACTATTCTTTGGTTATGTTATATGTCACTAGTGTTATATGTCACTAGTATCAGAAACGAGACTTGTTCTTATTGTTTTATGTTTGTTTTTTCTATAATTCTTTTTTTTTTTTTTTTCTGATGCTTGATTTAAGCATCGTTTGGTGGTAATATTAAAATTCCATTGCATGCTTCGTACCGAGCCCTCTCCTCTCATATTAGCATGTATATGAGAGTGATGGTAAAGTTTTCATGGCAATTTATTGCCTTGAAGTGCAGTGGTGTTAGGATACACCCCCAAATCATTAATTAAAAAAAAAAAAAATAATCTATCATATTTCGATATCACTTCTTATACAATAATATTTAAAAGACACACAACAGTTTATTAAATGTCATAATTTTTCCAGTACAATAGTTAACTATTAATTTAATATACATTTTATCAAAGAAATTGACTGAAAAAAAAATTTTGTAATCAAATCTACAAAATATATAGGAAAATAAAAATATAAAAATCTCTTTTGTTTGATGATACAATATTGTAACTCTATATAGCTTTTAATATTAAAAAAAAATAAAAATAAAAAAAAAATTTTTTATTTCGATAAATTAAATTATATAAAAATCCTTTTATGGTCCTTGATTTTATAACATATCATAAAAAATGTTAAAAAAAAAAAAGATATTAAAATTAAAATAAATATAAAAAAAAAAAATTTAAATTAAATTGAAAAACGGTTTTCATTTAATTAAAATTATAAAACGAATATTTTATGACAGAAAATAATATAAAAAATAAATAAATAAAAATTACAAAAATGTATACTGTTCAATTTCAGGTCAAATTTAATCTGGCTAATTTTTAATAAAAAAAAATTGTTAAAAAAAATATATATTTTTACACAGTTTGCACCCACCACAAAAACAATAATAATTGGAAATTTGATAAGAAAAATTTTATTATATTTTTATTTGAATGAAAATTAAAGTTCGGGGTGTATATATAATTCTCTTAGGACCTCGCGATAAATATCTTGAAACGGGGACTTCGTATATGCTTTTAAAAACAACTAATAAACTATTTTAAAACCAATGTTTTGTTTTGCACACAAAATAAGAAATTGTTCAAATTTTTTTTATTTTGTGATTCATAAAACTACTATACAAATAAGTTAAAACAATAGTTTTCTAACAATATTGTATTGATTTTAATAATCACTGAAAGTATATCGATTTTTAAATAAAAGTTATATCTTTTGTCTATTATAATAAATTATAACATATACCTTAGAAAATTTATGTTTCTTTTATACGATGATTTTCTTGTTTACAATTTAATGTATACTTAGATAATTTTCTTTTAATTATTCCTTCATCAAACAGTTGGAAACAATTGAAGAAAATTTTATTTCGCATCAGCAAATGTCATTAAAAAAAATTATAACAAAGTAAAAATTTTGCTGTTTCAAGTTTTTTTTTTTTTTTTCAAAATTATTCTAACCCTATATAATACTCATATTCTAAACGTAGAAAAATATTGCAATTATAGTTAAACTAAATGTTTGCTCAAATAATAATATTGAATTTTAATTAATACAGTTATCCTTAAGACAAAAAACAATGTGTCCTTCTTTTCTATTCCTGCCTCATTAAACATAATGCAGTAATCAAATCAATGTTTTTGAGAAGTATTTGAACACTATATATTTAAATCATAAAAATTACAAGCGCTTTCTAAATCACATTTTTAATTCAGAAACATCACTTTTCCATCACGGATATGTTTTAAATAGATATTTTTAAATATACATTCTATACATAGTTGTTGCCAATTTCAAATCGGGTGTCACATAATTATATATTTTAAGTTGATGATTTTCTACTGAATCTACGAAATTGTTCGATCAAATAATATAACTTTGATTTTATTTGTGTTTGCAAATAACTATAAAAACAAAAAAAAAATATTGTTGTAATGCTTTCAAATAAAATACATAATTACAAGGAAAAAAAAAAAACGTTCTCATTAATTAAAACAAATCCATTTATCGGACTGAAAATGACAGTCAAGTCACTGTAAAATCTGATTACAAATATAATATTTTCTTCAAGTAAAAAAAAAGTTAAAATAAAATCAAATTAAAAATGTACAGAAATAATAAGAATAAAATTAAAAAAAGGGTTTTTTTTTGTATATACCTTTAATATCTATATATTCAAAAATAAAAAATTATTTCAAAGGAAAACTTCATTCATTATCATTAAGAGAGAGTTTTTAACAATTATAAAAAATGCTTTTTTTCATGCTAAAATAAAGAAACAAAACGTTCTTTATATTTAATTATTATTGTTAAAAAATGAATTCAAATGGTTTTTCATTTCATTAAAAGCTAAATTCTATTATATATTTTGCAGAACTTGGTACCAAATTCACGAAAAATACTAATTGAAAAAAAAAAATGGAAAATTAACTTTTAATGAGCTTAAGAATTGATGATTGATTTCATATTGATTTTTCTAACTGCTATAATGGTCTTTAATAAGGATTATTGTGGGTATTATTTTGAAATAACAAATAAATAAGTATTTTCATGAAAAAAAAAATTACTGAGTAAAAGCTTTTTAACATAATTATTGTCTTTTCCTAAAATTTATTTTATATTTTTTTTTTTGCAACAAACCCTTTATTGAAAAGTGAGACAGTAAAATAAATAAAGTTTTTCTCATAAAATCGGTTAAAAACTGATAAATTTATTCAATAACCGTATATATATTGTGTAAATATGATTTTATTTTATCTTAATGTTAAAATAAATTAATTATGCACTTAAGAAACCTTTAATTCTTTAATTCAATAAAATCCTTAAAAGTAATTTCAAATATTTAATTTTTGAATTATATCATTTGAATAAATTAAATATATTAAATTACATCGCATTAACAAAAATCTAAAACATTAAATCTAACTGTTTTAATTCAAAATTCTGTATAAATATTGAAAATAAATAGATAGTATTAAAATTTTCATAATTTTGATTTATATTATCCTCCTTTTATTATATACTTTTCGAATCGGCTTGAAAATTACTCCTAAAAATATTAAGTATCACTTCCGACTACTTTCAGGAGTTCTTCATCGCCTAATATTCAATAATAGTGTGTAAGATCTTTATAAATCTAGATCAGTGGTACGCAAACTTTTTACCTCCCGGCACAAAATAGAAAAAAAAAAAAGTCAAGGCACAAATAGAAAGAATGTATCTTTTACATAGAATTTTTTTAATAAAATGAAATTACATGTATATATTTTATTTAATGGGATGAGTGCGCTTGTTTTTTGGCGCAAATAAATTTTATACGTGGTTCGATTTTTGTTAAACAAACTCGCAGCTCATCATCCAACATTAGCAATCGCTCTCTCTTTTTAGATTTAATCTCTGTGAGTGCAGAAAATCCGAATTCGCACAGATATGAGGATCCAAATGGCAGCAAAGATTTGATGGCTTTTAAACTTAAATCAGGATATTTATTTTTTACGAAACTCCAAAATTCTGGCAAGTCCTTCTCAGCAAGCGCAGCTTTCAAAACTACATCATTTTTCAATTCAATGAGTTTTTCTTCTTCTGCCAAAGACAGAGACACATCATTGTGGCATATGAATGGATTTATCACCCAACCATATTTTCGTACTAAATATTTTCGCATTAGCGGCACAATTTAAATTCCTTTACGGCACACTAATATGCCGCGGCACATAGTTTGCGTACCACTGATCTAGATAGATAGAATTAAATCGACAAAAAATTTAATATTAAAAATTTTCACATTCTGAATTTTAAAACTTGCTTAAATAAGACATTAATGTAACAAATTCGCCAGCCGCAAATCCCACTGACCAACCACCAGTCCGCCCGCCCGCAGCCCCCACCCTCCTTCGCCCCTTCTCTCGTTCTGGGATACCCCCTTTATCCTTTTCCAAAAAATAGGGCCACTCATTGGCCAAAGAGGAAGTACCATGGTGTTTGTTACAAATAAGCATTGAGGTGGAATCCCACTGCCGCCAGTTCGACCAGTGACCGAAAAAAAAAATACGGAGCTGCGGCGACAATGTTCGCTCATAATTTTGCGGATGAGTTATATGTTTTAAAAAGGATTTAAGTCATCCGAAAAAGTTGCCAGATCAGTTTTATTTTTCTGAAAGCACATAACTTATCAGCGATGGATGAGTTATGTGCATTGCAAAGGATATAAATCATCGGCCAAATTTCGGATGAGTTAAAAAGGATATAACTTATCCAAAATCGACCGATGAGTTAAGTACCGATGAGTTATTGCACTTCGCCATCAAGTACAAATCAAATAAATTACTCTTAGAACTTGTACTTAACATGACAACTAATTAAGATTTTCTTCAGAAATTCTTGAAATTTTCTTCTCATTTATTAATTTTTGATATTTACAATAAAATAATTTTATTCATCTTGTATTGCTTATAAAATCAAAACTCAAAATCATAGATATACTATATAAAATACATATACTTTAAATGCACATTAATTTTTAATTTTTTCATCATACTAATATCAAAATTGCATCAAAAGAAAATTTAACTACATTTATCATATTCAAAAACATTTCAGCTTTTATAAGAAATTCGAAAAAAAAAAAATACTCCTAAGATGAATAAATGCTGTCAACTTAAAGATTATAATGTACATATATGCAAAAAGAGAGAGAAAAAAAACAAAAATTTATTTTAATAAATTAATATTTTAAAAATTCACAATAACAGAAAAAGAAAAAAAAAGAAAAGTATAAATTTGCATAAAAACAAAAGAAGAAAACAAAGAATATTTCAGGAAGAAAAAAAAAATTAAATCCATCCTTGATTTTCATGTCGTAAACACTTTCATGTGAAAATAATATATATATTCTATTTTTTTTTGACAGCCAAGAATGAGGAAGTATAATATGACTTTTCTAGATCAAAAGGTGAACAATTTATCTTATTTTTCTCTTTTTTTTAATATCATTTTCCACAATCGAAAAGAATTTATAAAAATTTTTATTTTAACTAAAAATAATATACATAATTGACAATTTAATATTTTCTTGATTATTAATATTATTATTATCAAAAATGATTTTCATTAATTTTTTCATTTTAACGAGCCATTAAACCATGAAGAGTTTAATTATTAGTTGATTTTTGTTCAAAAACAAGATAGCTTCAAAAATCTGTAGTTAAATTTACAATGCATACACGAGACAATGCAAAACATGCGTTTAGAAGATCCAAAATTAAATAAGTACTCTTTTTCTTCAATCTTTTTCTTTATCTTCTTTATCTTTTTCTTTATATGTTTTAAGAACCAAAATTCAATTTTTTACAAAATTTGAAAATAATTTCGGTAAAATATATACATATTTAATGGAAACTGAATTTTTTTAGAACCAAAATACTATTTTTTGCAAAATCAATTTCAATGCCATTGAAATGCTTGTGCTTGTTCCGTCAACTAAAAGTATGTAATGCCACATTTTTTAGCTTGTGCAAGCTTCTTGTGCTTTCGTTAAAATACAACGATTTACTTGCACCAATTCGTTTATTCAAGCCAATTTGCACAAATTGCATGAGCGTTAAACCCAGAACATTTTATAATTTGAACAAAAATATTTTAAAGTATAACTTTTTGTTCGACACTAATTAAAATAAAATCGATTTTATTTTATTTAAAAATACAGCGACTAACACCAAAATCGTGAACATCCATAGAACTAAATGGTTCTTGTGTAATATATTGATGATTTCTTTTAAAAACAATATACCTACTTAAAACAGAATAAAAAAATAATTTGTAAAATTAATGTAAAAAAATTTAAGGAATTTTTATTGAAAATTATAAATATTCATATCAGTATAATGTTTGACCTAAATTTATTTGCATTCCAAAATGTCGTTTGTTAATACTTCAAAATTGTCAAAATGTTCACTTATAATTAATTTAATTTATGCCGCCACCAAAATACAAAAAATAAATAAATATATAATTTATTTAATTTCACATTTTATTTGTATTATTTATTTATTTTTTTGTTTTGAACAAATAAGGAAACACAAAAATAATAACGCAATCAAATAAATAATATTTTTTTTTTTTTTGAAATTTTTACTTAAAAAAGAAAATAATTTTTGACATGATTTTTCTTTTCATGCAAAATTTCATATTTTTAAATCACATAATCATGATTACCTCACACGATGAAATTACTGTGTGAAAATAATAATTTAATAAAAAGAAAAAAAAAACCTCCAACTACCCTTGTTTTATGGCTAATTCTGATGTACAAAAAAATTTTTATTTTATTTCATATGCACAGTCCAAGGAAATTGGCACAAAACGAAAATTTTTAAAGTATAATTTTAGTGGATTATTATTAATTTTTTTTTTGACTGAACTAAACAAAAAAAAAAATTGTATATATAAAAAATTTAATGAAATTATCATTGTTTCCTTATTTAGATTTTTTATATTTCTTTTTAGTATATTTTAATGGATTGCCTAGGGCTCTGATTTTTTGTTGTATATTTATATCGAATAAGGATAAAGATTAAGTTGACAATATTTGAAATAGCCTTGAAATAGCCTTGAAATAGCATTGAATTTATTTGTTCATAAAATATAATCTTAAATTTTTTTATTTTAGTACTAAATCTACTTTATATGACCGCACATAAATTGGGTAAGAATGAGCTCAGGCTTTAAAAAATTCTACCGCGCTATTTTATGCTTTTTACTAATTAATTATTCAAAAATTTCATTTTTGTGTTAGTCGCTTTATTTTTATATAAAATAAAATCAATTTATTTTAATTAGTGTCGAACAAAAAGTTATACTTTAAAATATTTTTGTTCAAATTATAAAATATAGTGCTGTTCTGGGTTTAAACGCTCAATAATGTCTCGTCAACGCCTAATAATGGCTTCAAAAAAAAAGCTCACTAACCTTAGCGTTTCATAACTTTTTTTTATTCAAAATTATATTCCTAAATAAAAACATTAAAAATAAACACATAAAAATCCAAATCCTTTCATATTAAATAATAATGACATTAATTACACTTTTCAAGCGAACCGTTACAGTGCATCGATCCTTTAATGTCATGCTAATGGCGGTTATTCACATTTAATTTAAATTTAATGTGTCTAAATGATGTTTTAATATTAAAATTATAATTTTGAAAGTTTATTCTTGTTCTTTATTTTAAAAAAAAAAAGAAATTTAATTGATTTAAAGCTTTTGTGTTATTTACGGGGAATTAAAAAAAAAAAAAGAAGAATTTCAACTTTTAATAATTTATTATAGTAAGAAAGAATTTATATATATGACGAGAAAGTTGAAAAATTTTCCTTATTAAATTAAATAATCATATGCAAGGGGTTATTCATTTTTCCAAAGAAAATTTATGATTTATTTTTGTTTTAGAGAAAAGAAAAAAACTTTTTTCGACTAAAACTGAGTCATTTATTCATAATTTCATATTAATATTAATATGAATGACATTAAAATTGAATAGATATTTTACAGTTCCGCTGAGGTTCTGACTTTCTTACTCTATTAAAATTATGAGCCAAACAACACTTATATTTAACCTGAATTGAGTCAAATTGTCATTTAATAAAGTATATTTTTAAAATTATTACACATCTTTATGTCGATATCGTGATATGAGCTTGTATTCCCAATTCCGATGATGCAATATTCTCTTTCATACAGTATATTCTATTAACCATAAATATCAAAAAAGAAAATAAAATGTCACTCAATTTTAATTCTAGAATACCGTGAAAATTGTTATCACTTTCATAAAGTAGAACAAATTGTTAAAATTTTCTTTTGAACATATAACATTTTTTTAAAAATTAAAAGACTAATCAACACACATATTGAATAAATTAACCCTATCTTTACTCTTCGTTTTGTTTTTAAGAAAATAATAAATTTTAAGATCAGCCCATAAAATTAATTTTTGAAATTTCTTGATGCGTAACTAAAGTTAACCAAGAAAAAAAAAACCAAATAAATAAATTCAATGAATATTATGCGCACAAAGATTTTGGGACACATTTTGATCAAACCCTTAAAAATATATGTATATACATATAATCGTTCTTGCGTGTAAATTTTTAATTGCAAAATAAATGATACTGACGTACATTATTCATTTCCAGAAAAAAAAAAACAAAGATACCAGATACTGATTGCAGAATACATATAACAATAAAAAAAAAATCATAATAAAATTTAATTTTCTTAATACATACGTGAAGACGCACTATTAAAGGAAACTATAATAATAATAACAAGAATACAATAATAATTGGAAAAAAAACGTAAATTAAAATGATATTGCATATATGTTCAATGTACATATAAAATATTGAAAGTTTATGATATCTTAACACATTTATTTTATCTTGTCCTTTACACTAAGTAACAACCCCTTAAGGCAGATTTTTAATTTACTTAATGCTTGTTGATATCATTTTGAAACCATAAAAGATAAATATAATTTCTAATTTTTTTTTTGCTTCTTATGGATCGGGTCAAAAAAAAATGCGTATTTTTTTTTTTGTTTTAGAAAGTTCACTATAGTAAAATTTAACATTTAGTTTCAGCTCTATTTCTATATTTAATTCAGTTAGTGAAGAAAAAAGGTAAAAAATAGAACAATACCTAACAAAATTCAGTTTGGGACAATTTTTTAGGTAGGTCTGTCGATATATCGATATCTATTTAGCGTACCCACTAATTTTAATCGGAATCAATTTAAACTTTTTAAAATGATAGCACAATCCTATGTTCATCAGAAGAGGAAAAGACTGATTTCCAGAAGCCAATTAAGGTCAATTCACACATATCAGTCACTTCAAGTCAACGTCACGTCAGCGGCACGTAATTTCAGTCAAAAAAAATATCGTTCCTTACAATTTAAATGAACTCTATACACTTATCCGGCGCCGTCACGTCACCGAACCATAGTCAGTCGTGCCATCGTCAACGAACCGTCAAAATTAAATTTTTTCGTTTTGACTGAAGGTATTTTTGAAATTGAAAATAAAACAAAGTTGTCGTGGCTGAAGTGTGTAGGTACAAGCCAAAATTTCGACGGACACTTGACGATGACGGACCAGTGACGGAACTGTGACGTGAATGATATGTGTGAATCAACCTTAAAACTTTACACATCAGTCAAATTAAGGAGTTAAATAGAAAATTCAACTATATAATAGTGTTTTATTCATATATAATTAATTTGCCAAGCACGAAATCTTATATTTTAATTTTTTATTACATCAATAATATCATGTTCTTTTCTGACCAATTTAATCCCATAAAAAACATTTATTATTGCAGTTGGAGAGCTCTTGGGTACTTCATTTTATTCAAAGAACTCATTCAAATTGCTCTCGAGGAGAATAAGTTTCATCATCATCACAGTACTATACTAATACTATATTACTATCCTTCAGATTTCTTATTCTATTTTAATACACTCTAGAAATGAAAAATAAAAACAACTTAAACTATTTATGGAAATGTGGTGCAGTCATAAAATTTATTTTTAAATCAAAAAAAAAGAAAGCATAAATATAAAGGAAAAAAAGATAAAAGTTGTTTTTTTTTAAGTGAAAATGTCACATGTGGGCCTCTTTTAGACGCACCAAAAAATTTTCTACACGGATGATTGAACATATCTAATTAGCGCTATAAATAACGGTAAATAATTAAAAACAATCACTAAAAAAAAAAAAAAATTAAAAATATAATAAATAAATTAAACTTAAAACAGTAAAGAAAAATAAAATGTTTTTATGTAATTATCTTAACCTTAATTACATATTGACTTCAATTAGAGGATAAAATTATTTTATGACTTAATATTTATTTATTTTTTCACTAAAATTTTAACAAATTAAATTGCTTCCGTTGAGCAAATAATGCAGGTGTTAATTTTTAAAATATATCATTAATTTTTTATTTTTGGGGAATTTTTCGTTTTTTTTTTTTTTAATGTATTTTATTATTTTAAATTCGGTCAATATGAGTTCATGATTTTTGTCAGAAAAAAAAAAGAAATGCATTCGTGACCTAAAATTGGGGTGCAAATGACGAATTATTTTATCACGAAAAAATTTTTGTACAGTTTTAAGATAATTAAGTTTTAAGTGATTTTTTGCTTTTTATATAACGTGATGTTATAATAATTTATTTTTTTTTTTTTTGTAAAATTATGAATTAGTTCAATTCGATGATAATGTCAAAAAAAATACATATGTTATTCAATTTTGATTATATCAGAAAAACGCAAGCATGATAAGAGGGGTTATATCGTTGCTTCAAAGGCAGAAGAAGAGGCACAAATTATTGCCAGGACTATGGAGAATTTTAGCAAAATTTAGAAAATAATGTATCTTTATGTCTAGAAGAAAAGCTTAATTGTTAGAATCTCCTTGAACATTTTTTTAAGGAATATACAATAAAATATTAATTTTTTTTAAACTTAAACAAAGCTCACAAATGAAGAGAAATAATAGTAGTTTTGATCATGTACAACAATTGAAATGTCTATTCCTTTTTCTGTACTGTGCCGAACAGAAACATCAAAGTTCTTGTTTCTTATTAAGGGTAAAATTCAATATTCAAATGCTCGAAAACCCAGATACTGTCAACGCAATAAAAAAGCAGTCGACTCAAATGTTAAGTTCTAAACTGATAGTAATTGCGTAAAGTATAATATTATAGTGACTCAAAATGGAATAAACGCAGACCAATGTTACCCATACCTGAAAAACTACATAAATATAGTGTCTTCTATATCCTCGACAAAAAAATGAAAAAAATTCACACAAAAACAAATTTATCGTTTATGCATTCGCAAAAAACAAAAAAATTATATATTATGTGATAATTATAATAATTCTCATCAAAATTCATATATAATTTAAAATATTTAACTTACATCATATTCTCATCAATTTAATAAATTTACACTCTGCTGGATGTTTTCATTATCTCATTATAATGGTCATTGAAAATTTTGACAGCTACATATTTACATAATATCTAAAAACTAATATACATAAATAAAAATAACAAAAAATTTATGATATTACCTAAAACGTTGATTATTGCAAATTGCTGAAATAATAATAATAATTGTAAATATTTATATATGTTATATGTTCATAATAAAAATATACATTTATAAATTTATTATTTAGTAAATAAAAATAAAATAAAATAGAAATCAAAAATTTTCGCTTATTTTTTTTTTCCGAAATAAAAATAAATACAAAAATTGTTATTCCCATAATGATTCCATCATCCCAATTCTCCCACAGAGAACATAGGAAGTGATTTAATAGTTTTATCCTTATGCTTTCAAAAATTACCGGGGGAAGGAAGTCTGACTCTCATTTAAATCAATCCCTATTTTTTTTTTTATTATGCCAAAACAAAAAAAAATTATTATTATTATTTTTTTTATTTTGCATTACAAAAAAAAATCAAACCTAAATAGATTGACAATTGATGCAAATCTATGATGGGAAATGATACTTTTCTATCAAAAAAAAAAATCATATTTTATTATTTTATGCGAATAAAAAATATAAATGGTTGGTTCAAAAATGACGGACTAACTATTATAGTTTCTATCAAGTATCTAAAATAAAATAAATATTTATAAGTGCGAGAAAAAAATGTGCAAATCAAGTCCTTGGATAATTTGTTCTAGGATAAAATTTAATATTTTGTTAAGTAATTAAATCATTAAAAAAATAGTTATGTATAATTTGTCCGTACTAAGAAAAGACAGCGCAGCACTGGCCGTAAGTCCCAATGACAAATTTAAATCCCACTGAACAACCGCCAACTCGAACCGCCCGCCCGCCACCGTTTTGCTCGGAACTTTCTTTTTCCAGATATTATTTAATAACACAATATTTTTATTTCACTATTATGATTTTATTTAAGGAATTTAAAATAAACTGAAATAGTGGCAAACTTTATTAAATATTTAAAACTCGGCGCTATTCCAATTTATTTTTCTCTGCGCTAATTTAGTTTTAAAATATCTGGGCTAATTCGACAAAAATTATTTAATGCAGAGAAAAATATTGGCATTATTTTAATTTTTATCTCGGCACTATTTCACTCGGCACTATTGCATGTAGTCGACAGAGTCCATTTAAATAAATATTCGAAATTAAAATTTTAAATGTAAGGTCAAAAATTATTAAATAAATTACTAAAGCTGAATATTATTAAGTTTAATGTTTTTATACATATTTATGAAAAACTAAAAGTTTACTATTTTCGAAACCTTATCTAAATATAAAAATAAAAACTCTAAACTGATTCTAATAAAATTTTAATGAAATGAATTACGATGCACAACGACGTAGAACTGATAACATATAAAAATAAAGGAAGAAAAATAAAAAAAAAAGGATGAAACTGAAAAGGATCATAAATTTTTATTATGTTTCACGTGTGTGCGTCGTTTTATCATTCATTTTTATTGATAAAATAAATAATTTTTTGCAATTTTATGTAATATTTTTTTTTGATAGTTATTATTATTTCTATTATTGATTATGGTTTTATTTTTTTTATTATTTTTATATATAAATATTTTAATATTCGTAGATTTTTCTTCTTTTTTTTTTTATTATTATTTACGACACTTTTGGGACTTCCTGACTATATATATACGTTCTTCAAATAAATTATTTAATTTAAAAATGTTTTAAATAAAATTCAAGATAAAATTTTGATTGTTATTATATTGTTATTTATTTTATAAATTTCTAAAATATGTTTTTTGTTGGTACATACTTGTAATGTGGTCAAATAGGTTAATATTGCGTTCATTTATAATCAGATTTATGTATCTTGATATTTATGTATAATATCGTCCATCGACAGTCGTTTGACAAATCCGCATTCAGGTCACTAAAGTCAAAATCATAAATAAATTTTTGTTAAATATGTATTCAATAGATAAACATCTGCTTAGAACTAATTTTTTATATTTTTCGTGCTCACACTATCTGAATCGCGAAAATATACTCAGCATTATTACTACATAATTATTGAAATTTATGTCAAGATTTCTATGCTGAAGCTTTATATTTATTACATCCGAATCATAAAAAATATCCTTAATACTTTGAGCTTTTAAGTAGCTCCATATAATTATATCAACATAAATAATAAGCTAATTCTTTCCGTCTTATACAAAGAATTTTTATTAAACTCACTGGACACCTTATCTTAACTGAAAAAAAAACTATACATATATTGATTATACTAAAATGAATGATTTGGTATTATTTATCAAACTTAAAAGATTTTTCTAGCTTTTAAATTGGATAATTTTTTTCGCATTTTTTTTTCTTTTTTTAATAATTTTGTAATATTTATTCAAGACTAAAAAAACATATATAATATAATTTTTATTTTTTTTTATTTGATAAATGTAATAAATCAAAGATTATCCTGGCACATTATTATATTAAAAGGATAACGTATTGAACCATAAAAATGATTGATTTCCACAAATATTCTGTAAATAAACTCTTTTACAATTCTCTGGAGTAAAAAATAAATAAAAAGAAAAAAAAACTCTGAAAGAAAAAAAAAATTTATACATTTTATTCCCCGTACATATATGTTAAAAAAATATATACTGCATACATTTTTTTTTTTACGGTTTGAATATCCTTTTAATGGTCAACCAATAATATTATCATCCCATTTCAAGGAAAGAAAAAAAAAATTATATTCCCTTTTGGGAATAAAACATATAGGCCAATAAGGATAATATTTATATACCTACTATGAAAATGTAAATTTTGAATAAATTTTTAATAAGATTCTTTTAACATAAAATAATTATAATTTTTATAAAATATATTTGCTTACATTTTATTACTATTTATTTAGTCTTTTGTAAATACAAGAATATTAAATAAAAAATGTTGTTTTTAATTTTAGTGAAACATATACTTAAGATGCAGTATCAATTGAGCCCAGATTTTTTCGATTTCTTTCGGAATCATTTTGCCTTATGCTAGGAAGAGTTATTCTTGTAGCAGAAATAGCTCCCTGACATTAAATGTGCACTAAATTTTACACCAATATGGTCTTATAGGTATTTATCATTACACTTATAAATTTAGGTACTTGTGTATATACGTTATAAATATTTTTTCTTAACGACACATGCACCCTAACAGTGTTGAGCCGTATAAGATGGGAGGGGTCTGAATGGTCTGATACAAAAACTCATTAATAAAAAAGAAAAGTTTCATTTAACTTTTTATTTAACCCCATCATTACAATGCTTTAATGTCAAAATTCTAATGTTATAGAATATGAAAAGTTTCGGGAAAATATAATAAATAAAAATATTACTTACTCTATATTGCTCTTTTAATTTTCATGAATAAATTATTTTCGTTGAATGAATAAAATATTCAAATATTGTGTTTTCATTTATATTGAACTTTTTGTTTTGTACTTTTTACGAAACTAATCTAAATTAAAATTACTTTCGATTCCAATGATAATGGGGAAATTTATGAATAACGTATTTTTTTTTTAAGTAAATTTGAAGAAAATATTGAACAAAATCATAAATTCATTTATTATAAAATGTCAAGAATATTCAGTCATATTTAGGGTAATTTTTTTGTATAACAAGCAACAATAATGAAGATTTTTCGTTTTAACATCCTAGAACGCAATCCTATGATGTTATAAACTTCTACTTTAAACATTCTTTTGAAATCTGCTTTAAAATCGACACAAGCTTTTTCTTGGACCCGCAAAGCTTTACATTTGACAGATTCAGTGTATAGCAAAAAAACAATTGGACAATACCCTTTTAATTTAACATTTAAGAATACTCTGCGTTGAATATAGCTAAACTTGAATTTTTAAACAAACATAATTTCCTTAAGACAAACAATTTCATTTTAATCTTTGTTCATTTGTAAGAATTTCCTTTTAACAAAATATGTAGATATGATAAAATATTTTACAAAAAAAAAATCCAATCTTTATAAATGATTTTCAAACTGACAAGATGTCTAAAAAGACGTCACAGTCTAGGAAAAAGGGTGACTCTATACTATGTTGATTGACTTGTAAAAAGATAAATGATTTTTGACCCCACGACAATGAAACCAAACGTATAAAACCAGAAAAATATAAAATACAAAAAAAAATTATACAAAAAATTGGAAAATCTTTTAATTCATTTTCCGTGGAAAAAAAAAGGAAAACAAAAAAATAAAACACAGAACATCCCTATAAATTTTTGTAAAGCAATTTTCGATTTTTTTTTTTTTTGACGAAAACGAAAAAACAATTAATTAAATTGTTGGTATGAATTGTGAACTTCATGCTGAATATATTTTTATAGTAAAAAAAAAGGTAAGAACAAATTCGTTTGTCTTTTATTCTAACTTTACGGCTAAAGATATAGTTGAAATCGGTTGCCAAAATGTTTATGGCGCGGAAAAAATTCAAAATCTATGATTATTAAGAAATATTTAAAGTCTTTTCAATTTCTAGTGTTCCAGCGGTATTTTCATAGTTCTTATATTCATGGTAAACTTTTTAGTTCGAATGTAAGATCTTAAGTTTAACATATTTTATAGTGATAACTTAGAAAGACTGAAACCAATTTCAAAACTTCATAATTACCCGAGAGAAATTTCACAATATTTTGTTACATTGAAATTTAAAATTTTGTATAAAGCGAAAATAAAAATAATAACTCTTTACCATCAATAAAATAATTATTTTAATTGCAATTGCATGAATCATACGATTATATAACATTTTAAATCTTTATTAATGAATTTAATCTTAATTGTTTAAGATTTGTATAAGTTATTAAAGAAATATCAGAAAAAAATTATACATAAGCCAACAATTTTCATTTTTCGTCAATGGCATTTTTGTATTCATATGCCATGGAAAAAAATACTTTAACTCTAACAGACTATCATTTTCAATCAACTATCTATTGAAATAATTTCAAAACTGATAGTTTCTTCTCAATACTGAATACTGAAAAGTGCCACTATGTGAAGCTGTAAATTCTTTTGACAATTAAGTTTACATATTAGCCCTTAATTCAATTCATTACGTGGAAAAAAGTGATTTTTACATAAAATAATACATGTAAAAATATGATGAAATTCTACTGATAAATTAATCCAGAAAATATACTTATACAAAAACTTTTTTAAGTAAATACTTTGAGGACATCTAAATTTATGCTAAATTTTTAATATCAAAGTTTGAATTTATTCAAAATTATAATTATAAATCTTTTTTTTTTGTAATGGAAGTTCAAATGTTTTACAAATTGACTGTTAAATTGAGGTAAAGCTTAATTTGAAATTCGAGAACTATGGGTATACTGAATATTAATTCTGATTAATGATAAAATAAATCAGTTATTGATTAAAACAAATTATCATTTTTATCAGGTTATTTTTATTTTAATTTTATGTATATTTTTTTTATAATATCAATTCAACTATACCTATTATTACACTTTAAAAAAAAATTTAATATTTTTTCATATAATAATATAATATTCAGTAGGTATACATTACTATGTACAATTGTACATATTATTCAACGGATATTGCACAATGAAAATACTACCATTACCTGAATTATTTAATATTATTTTTTAATAGATAGGAAATACTACAATACTTAATTTTAAATAAATTTTTTATTTTTTTAAACTTTTAAAGCTATCATGCAATATTTTTAACTAATTGGAATTTATTTTATTTTCGAGGAAAAAACATAAACCTTATTACAATTTTATTATTATTATTATTATTTTCGAAAAATAAAAAAAATAAAAATGAATTTTAAAATTTGCATACACGGGATATCCTTTATTTCTAAATTAATCTTTGTAAACAAAATATTTATTAATAATAATAATAAACAACTATTAAGAAGAAAAAAATAAATATCTGATGGCACTTTATAATCTCAAACTGCATTATTCATTTCGATATAAAACCAAACCTAGTTTTGTATTTTAAAACGATTTTTCTTTTAATTTAAAATTATTATACATAGAAATAATTCAACCAACTAAATATGTATATATAAATTCTTGTATGAAAAAATTTATATGAGTATTTTTTTTTTATCAATTTCATTGTACTTTGTCCACCTGCTCCAGGTGCGTGTAAGTACCTACTTTTAATGTACATTTCTATAAAAATAATAATATTTTATAATATCCCTGAGAAAAAATATATTTATATATTTATTTATATTATGTGTATATAACCCATTCAGTCTTTAAAAGAAAAAACAAAAAATCTATATGATTTTAAAATTGCAATAAGAAATCGATAAAAATGATAATAATAACATCTCAGCCGGCTGTACTAGATAATAAAATCATGGACGATTTTAAAATCGACTTTTCTACATAACAAACATAATACTCGTATATCTGAAAGAACTGTGAAATGAATATTAAGTGCAGCTCAAATTAAAAACAAATAGTAAAACAACGAAGTACTGAACATTTTACTCACAGATAGCACCACAAGTATTAATTTATTTACTGTTCATTCGATAATGAAAATTTCCTCTTGATTTTTCTTAAATTGAGATCGTAAGTGAAGCGGATATGGATTTGATATTACATTTCTTACCTAATAATCATAAATAAATCGAATCCATTCAGTTGATTTCATTTAATTTGGCGGCGTAAAAAAAAATCAAAATCTTGATCAAGTACTTTATTTTCAGAAATAAATATTGAAGGTGTTCAACACAAAACTCTTTAATTTTTTTTTTTTTTATAATTTTTTTGTATAAGAGGGAGTCATTAAACTCTCCGGTCTTGCATTATATTTATTTATTTCTGCGATTATTTTCTTCTTTTTATTTATATTATTATATTTATAGTATTAAAAAAAAAAAAAAAAACATATATTTAAAATAATTGTTAAATGAATAGAGATAGAAGGATTATATTTTCAATCAAATTTTAATAATGTAATTTAAAAGGGAATTGTATAACCATTAATTTCCTATTAAAGCAATATTCTGGTCAGTGGAATGAACTTTGATTTTCATTATACAGGTTTTTATATATATATAATATATATATAATGTACGTTATATTCTTCACCGTCTAGGTTTATTTTAAAGTTAGTTCAGAATTCTTTTTTATTTAGGTAAATTTTAAAAACTATGTTGCGGTAAATTTTATTCTAGTTAGTATATATTACCTTTTGCGCCAAAGATAAGTCTAAATTAAGTCTAGTTGAATAAAATCTTGATTTAGAAATATTTGACTCAAGAATTTCAAGAATATTGATAATTTAATTATAATTTTGAAACAAAAAGATTTAACAAAATTAATAAAAATTCTAAGATCAATAATCATCGATTTTGATATGTCAACCAACCAACCCCTTTCTTTAAATTTGAATCAAAATTAAATCAAGATTTTTTGCATTAAAAAATTTCTCCACTATTCTGTTCTCACAGTGATTCATATTAGAGGAATTCACATGACAAAACAAAATGATTTATAACGATCTTATATGAAATATTTAACCAAATATGGTAAGGATTAAATTTTTGTAAAAAGAACGTTAATTAAAAAATTATATTTTAGCCACAAGGAAATTTATTTATATTGACCATAACTGATAGATTTTGTAATTTGATAGCGCGAACAATGCTAAAATTATATTTACAAAAAAAAAAACAAAAATATTAAACAAAAACGAAGGAATTTTAAATTTACAGAAAATAATTTATTTATGACTCAGCTAATTCTATTTCTTAAGATCGCAACAAATTTTAACAACTTTTATTACAAACTGACACTGAAAAAACAGATGGCTACAGAAGCTATATTTTTTTGTATATTTTTTGCTATATAGTAGAGTTCAAATCAAACTAGACGTTATCAATATTTGCTATTTTTCCGTAGCAAAGCCGCTAATAGCTATAGCTAATAGTTTTACTTTTTTATATATCTGTTCATATATGATTATAGCCAATATTTGACATAAAAATTTCAGAAACTCATATTGTATAAAACAAAAAATTTTAGAAATAACAATTAAAATTATACAATTCATTTGCTACATATTTTTGAACGAGATATTATGTATTGAATAATAAATGTAAGTTTTTGAGCACATTATTAGCAGACAATATTGTAGTTTTAGTTATAACTTATTATAACCGGTCTTTATAGCTAATTTTCCAACGAGTTTTTTTTTTCTGTGTAATTTTTTGCACATATCTATATAAAATTCAATAAATTATCTAAATTTATAGAAAAAAAAATAGTCACAAGCAGTTTTTTTTTCAATTACCATATATTTGACGTCATATAAAGAATACTTTGACGTGAATGATATTATTAATGAAATATATTTGTAGCAAACAAATTGACCAACTCTTCGAAATTTAAGAAAAAAGAAACTTGGAGAATCCATTCTAACAATCATCATGATCATCTTCAATATAATCATATAGTCATCTTCAACTACTTTCTGTTCCTGTTCTTGCTGTCATTACTATAGATTTTCACTAATTCATGAATACACTATTTTTGAATTTATACCTAATATTCTTAAAATAATATATTTTAAGTAAAACTTAAAATGATTTCACAAAGTGCATGAAAGTTTAAATTACACTTCAAAGCTTAAAAATGTTCATTTAATAAAAAAAATAAAAAAATAAATTACACTTTTAATTATAAATACTTTCGTTTCACATTTATTATCCATTATTGTCTTAAAACACTCAAAATAAAAAATAAATAAAAATATACCTAGTTCTACAAAATGAAAACAATCATTTTGACTTTGTTTATTTGTAAACAGGAGAGAAGATAAATAAAATAAAAAAAATTTCTGCATAAAATTTGTATATATAGTATATGTATATATCTACAATATGCATAATGTAGCAAATGTACATAAAGCAAAGTTATACAGTTTTTTTATTATTATTATTATTATTATTATTTTGAACTCTTCTAGAAACTTGAAACCAAAACAAAGCTCCCCATAACCGCCCGCCTCATCAAAACAACTTCAACTCAAAATGTACATATACTTTTTTTTTTGTTGTTATTAACTTTTTATACGTTTCTTATTATTATTATAATTTTTTTTTTTGTAAATCATCCATTTATTAGTCGCATAAAATGTGCACTACACTCGTATCTAAAATATATGCCCCAAAGGTAAAAGTACGAAAAAAAAAAGATAAATTTTAAATTTTTTTATTTTGTGTTTTTTTTTATCATATTGCTTCCATGAACCTGGAAACTTGTTTTTCTATCACAAAAAAAAAATAAATAAATAAAAATATATATATATATTTATATGTATATATAAAAAAACTGATTCACCCATCATTTAAAACTATCGTGATTTTTTTTTTTTTATTTTATCAAAAATATATTTTTATCTAAAAAAAAAAAAGTCTCATGTTTCGACTTAACTTGAAATTTAAAAAAAAAAATATTAAAATAAAATAAATAAAAAAAAATGTTTGTATCAGCGAAAACAAAAAAAATTTGAGTCAGCCAAGATGTTGTGCGAAGAGCTTTTAGCGAAATATGTGATTTAGAAGTTTATATAAATTAAAATTTTTAGATTAAAAAATTACAAGTTTTGAAGATCTAAATTATTTTCCATATGAAAAAACTTATACTTATTATAGTATATACACTGAAAGAACAGATAGCTTGTGAAGCTAGAATTTCTATATATCTGCAATGTATGTGCAATGTAGGTCAAATCGAACTAGTGAAATATGTTAGCAAGATTTAGGAAGGAAAAATATCTAATACTTTTACTTTTTAATGTATTTGTTCATATGATTATAGCCAATATTTATCATTAAAATTTCAGAAGCTCATATTGTATAAAAAAATATTTTTTGCAAGTTATTTTTTGCTAAAAAAAAACAATAAAAATTATAATTTTCGAGTAAAAACTTTTGCCACATTATGTTTGCCATACATTTTAGGAAGAGTTATTATACATTTAACAATAAATGCAATATTTTCAAAACGTACTGTCAGAAAATAACGCAGTTTTACTTATAATCTTTCTGCTATACTACTATTTTGTCTCTAGCTGATTTTGATTTATTTTCTATTACTATTTGGAAGTAACATGATTTTTACAAAAATACTGAAAATATAAAATAAAAAAAGTTGAATGTTTACAAATATAAAGTTCTTAACAGTTTAATATGTCAAACAGAAACTTAGTTAACTTTTAATTTAATTTTTACCATTTTCTGTCAAAATTATATAATAAATTAATACCCAAATATTTTTGTATCATTATCTATCGATTTGATTAAATTGTCGAAAAATCTATATCAAAGTTCGTAGTACAAAAATTTCAATTAATTTAATTAAATTTCAACATAAATGTTTTTCAGGCAGTTCATAAAAAAAATTAAATTACAATACTTTTTCCTATTAAAAACAATGTAAACAGCATTTCATTTTCAAAAATATCAGTTTCAAATTTAAATTATTTTTTATAAACCTGATTATAGATAAAATTTAATAGAGTACCTATGTTTATTTCTTAGCACAGTTTTTCTATCATCGCATATTAATGTAAGTGCGTGTGAGATTAAAATTAATATAACAATTCAACACTCACTGACCTAAAAAACATCTATGCATGTATATCGGATTCTGCTTTTCGAAAATACTTAGCACACGAATTAATTTGAAATATGATTTAGACGGGTTGAATATTGTAAGACATGTTGAAAGCTTCGCTACAGGTTTATAAACTTAATTGAAAAACTTGCCTTCTAAAAGGCTACACTACACTTCTAAGCTCGGCTGTATCATTAACTAGAAAGGATTTTAATGTAACTACCATAAATGTATGACTAGAATAGAATGATAACTTTTCTGTAGAATACCAAAGATTAAGACAACAGAATATTTTTTAATGTGTGATATACAATAAATTAACTTGCTTCCTAAAGCAATATTATATTAGAAAAAAAATCATAATAATAAATTTGTCTTGAATCCGCTTAATCTTAATAACTTTCATTTGTTGCCAGGTTAAAATGCTTGAGGATGTAATTTATTGTGAACATTTTCAGCAAAGCTAATTAATTACAAAAACCTTTTTTTTTTTTGTTATTGTTTTTTTTTTTTGTACATATTATATACATAATAGGTTCATAAAGTTAAAAGATATGACAAAAAACGCTTTTTATACTATTATATATGTATATTTAGATAGTTTTGTTTGTCATTAGGGAAAAATATATACACTAACTTTGAACAATAATCAAGATAGCAGAAGCTGATTAAGCTTTCAATACTTAATCAAAAAATTCGAAATATTATCTTCTTTATTTTTAAGTTCGAACTAATGCCTTTGCTAATATACATTTATATCTATTACTCTTTCGTATGTGATGCACATTTTAAATTGTACAATTTTTGAAGAACTTAGTGCTCTTTTTTATAATATATATATTAACATATGCATATCTGTATAATTTTTTTTTATTTAAACCGGCGATTAAACTTATATGATTATTACTTAATTAACTTATAATCAAAAATTGATAATTATATCTGAATTATATACTGAATACTAAATCAGAAATTTAATTAAGTATAGAAAATTCGGAAAAATTTTTAACTAACAAAAACCTTCAAATACCTTCAATAATTGGATAATATACTTTTCTTAACAACAAACATCATTTATATTTATTGGAAATAAAAAAATGTTTTACTAAGACCCTTTCTGTCAAAAAAGTTTCCAAATCCAAATAATTATATAATCCCATTTTTTCCTCAAACAAACCATGCATGCAACCGTAGAATTAAAATGTCATAAAGATTAAGTAAACTTTGTCAAATTGACAATAATCAATAAGGAAATTAATAATTATAAAATTTTTTTAAGTTATGTGACAATTGAATCGTGTCATCTCAAAGCCTCAACCAATATCATTCAATATTCTATACTTAAACAAAAAATAAAAATATTATTTAACATCGTCTTTGAAAACATAAATTACATAAATAAAAAAAAAAAAATTATACAAAATCTAGATCAAAAACATATCTTTCTTTAAAAACTAAAATAAACATATCAATTTTTCTTCCTTAATTACTAAAAATAAAACAAATCATTTAATGAATACTCTATAATCAATTAAATAAAAACTTAAAAAAAAAAAAAAATCTCTCATGCAAAGATCTTAATATAAAATTTTAATAGGGCATTTCTAGAAATCTGGAAAAAAAAAAAAAAAAAAAAATTAAAATTATTCTTCAAATGAAAATTTTTAAGTAAAAATTATCCCCCGGATAGCTTAATGAAATAATATGAAACAAAAAAAAAAAACACATAAAATTTACGCTTTCTTTATGAAATTATTCAAATTTAAATTCAAATTAATTATACACACATTATGTATGTACACACAGATTTATTATAATGTATGTTCTTAATGTTATATTTTTCTTATTCTGGGATTTCCAAACTTTATATATATATATTCTTTCGTGTGGTTTAAGAAAATTAAAGAAAAAAGTTCTTCGATAAGAATTTTTCATTTATAAATCTTTGGTTGAGAAAAGTCCCCGGAATAATGTATTCAGATAATTTTTATTGGCATAATGCTAGAAAGTTCGCAAAACTTCATATTACACGTCACTCTTGTAAAATTTTAATAACACAGCTTTCACGATACTAATCAATATTCGAAAAATATTATGAGAACTTATGTTTGCTCCCGGAACGTGATATGAAAAACATGTTTGATATAAATAAATTATACCCTGAATTACAGTAGATATTCTATAATTAGAAGCACTTTAAACATTATACAATTTTTGATAGGGTTCCAAGTACAAATTAGAACAACAAGAACAGTCATTTTACGAAATACTGCAATCTAAAAAGTTTTAGTTTTAATTCATTTAATCATATTTTTACTCGAAAGTTGGATTGTTAAAGATAACGAATAACCATATCCTTTTTCGTCTATCTCTATTATAAATAAACGCGATATTTTTAAAAGTTTTGAATCACCTTATTCTAAGATAAAGAGAAAATATTCATATCTTTCAGAAAGTTTTCATAAAGTATATTGCACTGAGATTATAAAAGTAATATGTTTTTAAATAGATTCCGTAGGCATGCGTTATACACAAAGAAACAAGTTCAATTTTATGACAATAAAAGCCTAATGTTGTTGTTTTAAATGTAGGTATATCAGAATTAAAATGAAACTTTTATGTAAAATTTATTTAGGCTATGATAATTAAAAATACCAATGACGATGACGAGAATATTGTTCTTTACCGAAAATTGTCTGTTATAAAGAATTAAGAATAACTAAAATGAAACATAAGTATATACCTATACCTATCATTTGCATTTGGCGACTCTAGTTTCGTTTATGTGTAACAGTGAATTAATCAAAATGTGTCTAATATTTATAACTCGATTTCACGTTAGCAATAACATCACAATAATGAATAAGGTTCGGCTAACAATATTTACAACAACAGTCTCAATTACAAATTGAAATTTTTAATTTTCAATTCACATATATTTGAAAACGAAAATTTTTATGACATGAGATATGCCAAAGGCACATTTCTTTCATATTTAATTCACTTCATATTATAAAAATGTTTTATTTTAGTACTGGCATTTGTAATGCGCGTGTTTATCGCACTTCTTAAATTACATCACAAAAAATACAAAGTATCTAAAATATTTCCCTTAAAAATAAATCGAGAAACAACGTTATTACTTATTTTCATTTCAGTTCATGTTCTTAATTAGTCCACCTGACTGTCTGGCTAATCTGAGTAAATCATATTTTATGTTATAAATTTATCAAAACTTAAAGAATTCATCGGATCATTTTCGCATCGCATACAATTTAATGCTCCTCATTCTTTTTACTCTTCAATCACGGATTGCTGAATTATTGTTGATGTAAATCGGAATTTTCTAGTTTAGTTTTGTATTTTATAAAACGCATTATTGGTGACGAGAGTCTTACTGCGTTATCAAGAACCAAAATACCCAATGCTGGTAAAATTTCATTGATCGAGTTTTCATCTCTATGTTGCCCATGTCTTTATAGTAAAATAACTAAAAAGTCAGATAAACATGGTTTGACTATATTCAGATCAAAAGCAATTCCGTATTAGTTTAAATATGAAATAATAAATTTTTGGAGATTAAATTTACAAAAATCTTACAAACCCTATACATAACAAGAAAAATTATTTAATTGTTTTCTTGTAGGACACAAAAATGAAAATAAAAAAAAAATTATCCCGAAAACAAAAATTAACATATTTATTGTACAAGGAACTACTAATCCAAATTCATATTAAGAAAATTTATTCAACCATATGGAAAATTTACGCTCCGTATCATACGAATAGTGTGACGAAAATTTCTTAAAGATTAAAAAATGTGTTGAGTAAAATTTTTTATTTCTTTTACTTTAAGGTTTAAATTTTTAAAGAAAAATAATCTGATTGAGGCCACATTTTGAAATTCAAATTTTATTAAATTTGAAAAATGAAGCACTTGTTTTAAATCATTAATAATCTTGTTGAAAAATTCTATAATATTATATATACAAATAGGGTTATATTGAAATAGAATCCTATCAACAAAATAATTGAATAGGTTTGTCTTCAGTTAATTGAAATGGTAATTCTCTTCTAATTTGGTATAATATAACAATGAAGGATTTGATAAAACAACGAAAGCAAATACGATATTAATATGTATATAATATGTATGGAAAAGTGTGTATACATATTAATATCGTATTTGCTTTCGTTGTTTTATCAAATCCTTCATTGTTATATTATACCAAATTAGAAGAGAATTACCATTTCAATTAACTGAAGACAAACCTATTCAATTATTTTGTTGATAGGATTCTATTTCAATATAACCCTATTTGTACAATTTGATATGTTCAGAAAGAGTTGAAGAGACCGTAAAACTAAACGGATACCAAAAATATATTTCATATTCATATTTCAAATATAACAAGATCTTAAGAGCTTTTTTCTATTTTCTTATTCTCATTCTTAGTACATTTTAAATAATATTGAGAACATTTAAAATCACAAAAAAATTTTTTGAATACCTGCAAAGTTTCTAATTTTATCTCTGCAAAATTTCTAATTTTATCTCTACAAATAAAGAATTTGATAATTTTAATAATTTTGATTCTGTATTTATGTAGAAAAAAAAAAATGTATTAAAAAAATTGTGGGAAACTAAATTAATAAACTTCAAGTGGAATGAATATACATACAATGTGTATACTTTAAATCTCAGTTGCGAATTTTATAACTCGCCTACATAACAAATAGAAAATGATACTTTTTCAATAACCCATAAAAAATATGGGACAAACCTTTTTTTTTTTTTTTTGTCAAATATACATATTTTTTAATGTTTATGTATTCTTCATGCAGTGAACCAAATAAATTTTTTTTTTTTTAATGCATATAATTCAATTTTAATTTGTTTTAGATTTTTTTTTAATGTGTAGGTATTCCTAAAAAAAAAAAAAAATTATATCACTGAAATATTATTCTCCTGAAGTCTTTTAAGACTCAAATTATGTAAAAAACCTTAAATTATTATGTTTTGTGCGCTGTTTTTATATAATTGCAGTGTATACCTGAAGTTTATAATTTTGTTTTTAAATTTTAGTCTTAAAATCATTTTATAATTTTCTCGAGCAACCTGAAATTGGTGACATTTTTGACATTTTTCAGATTTGAGAAATTTATCGAGTACTTAGAAAAAATAAAATTTTAGATACACAGAAAAGTTTTTATCAATTTTTTCAAAAAAGATAAAAGCAAAAAAATCTTTCATGGCTTATAAATTCAATATTATTTACAAACCTAATTTTTTTCCCATTAAATTAATAGCTAACTACATATTGAAGTGAAGGTAGTTAGAAAATAGAAATAAATTATTAAAACTCTTTGTCATCATAAATATATATTTAAAGATAATAATTTTATTTTCTTTTAATTTAATTATTGGGTTTATTCCAATGTTATGTAGAATATTTTCATATCATAAACATAAGTATAGTAATTAAATTCTATAAATTAATGAATAAATAATAATAAAAAAACTAAATTAATAATTTTTTTGTTTTTTTGGTTTTGTTTGCTAAATAGAATGTTTGTGCAATCAATTTATAATAATAACAATAATTCTTATTGAAAAGGAGTGTCATCTGGTACGATAAAATTGTTTGCTGCTAATAAATTAACACAAAGACTTAAAGTTATGATTTTTTTTTTTTTTTATTTATTTTTTAAGTAATAAAATAACATACAAAAACTATGAATATACAATTTGGATGGAAGCTTTAAAAGTGTGTTACAAAGAATTATTGCAAAATTAATTCAATCGTATAAATATTTATATTTATTTATAGGCGCGTAATAAGGAACTTCATAATTTCAAATTTTATCACATTTATACAAAGTCGATATATACACATATTCTTTATATTATATAAAATAATTGGCATTTAAATTTTAAAAAATTTTATAATTTAGTTTCCCAACAAATTTAGGCAAAAAATGTATGTATTTACTAAGGTATGTATAAGTTTGACATATATTTTTCGAGCTTTTGTTTCTCATATTCATTACAAAATCTTACCCTTAAGAAGATCCAAAAAAAAATCTTATTTAAATAAGATAAATAAGAAATGATTTTTAAAAATTTAATTTTTAAAAATTATTCCCCAGCCAGCACAGAATGTATATCTCTCAAATCTTTGAAGATAATGATTCTTAACATTTTTGATAATTTTAAAGCAATAAGAAATTCGATATTTTGAGTTCTGAAGTAAGAAAAAAATGTTTATTGTTATTATCAAAATTTTCAAAAACTTTGAATTATTAAAAGTCAAATGTCAAAAATATGGCTTAATTACTAATTATTTTTTAACCAATTCAATTGAACCCTTGTATAATATTACAACTATTTCATGCATATAAAATTTTGAATATTTGAATTTATTAAATTTAATGAACAGAATGTGGTGAAGCAATAAATAATATTTTTGTTCCACTATCTCAATTTAATCTGGAATCAAAATTTAGTGCCATATTAAATTAACAAAAACAAAATAATAATAATAATGAAACCAAAAATTCATTTTATTTTAATATCTTTGAAGATTTATAATAGATTTTGTATTTTATATATACATATATATATGTATACAGTAAATATTATTATTAAAATAATTTTCGCGCCTATATCATCAATTATAGCACACACATGATAGAGAAGAGTCTAAAAAAGCATTTCAAAAGCAATATATCTCAACACAATGTTTGACTTATTATAGTTTTTATTTTACATTATTTATATTTTATTTGGAATATTTATCTTTTGTAAAAGATTAGATTTATAAATTTCCTGACACTATAAAAACCATAAAAGATATTCTTTATTATAATCTGGTTTCTTTGCCATATATACAATGTGCATGTAATATACATATACCATGCATATATGTGTTTTTTCAACAAAATATTTGAGGAAGTATGACATTACATTAATCTTAAATTTTCAAAGAAAAATAATTATATTTTTTTTCCATAGAAGCATTCTTTACAGGAACATTAAATATATGGCAAAAGAATTCTTCGTAATAATATGTTGTTCAAGACAGTATAAAAGAATGTGAATAAAAGAAATGCATATTTAATAAAATAATAAATCGATTAAATGTAGAAACAAAAAGTCGGACATAAGTGTAGTTACACAATTTTTTTTTTTAAATTAACATTGTCTTCACTCGACTCGGTAAAATATGAAAACCAAAATTATAATAATGTTACTATCAAATTCAGTATATGATGAATAATTAATTAGATTACAATTATCACAGTCAGAAGAAAATCGAAGCATTCAGAAGAAAAGTCGTGGAATTATGTTTTCACGTTTTCTCACAATTCAGCCCACTATATCTTAAGGTTTAAATTTGAAGCCATAGGTTCACTTAAACCCATTCATTCATTTTCTTTATAATATACAATGGGAATTTTTTTTTTCCAATTTTTTCAAAAGAATACCAGATTGGGTTTTCAGAAAACTATTTGGATTTATTACAATCAAAACATATGCTACCAATTAATAGTTTGTGTATATGTAAAACACTGACGATTTTTTGCCATAAGGCATTAGAATTGAAATTAGGAATATACTTTATTTATGTATTTTTATATATATTTTTCGCATTTAAATTAATAATAAAATAATAAATTATACATAAGATATTGTTTGGTTAATTTCCACGATTTTATAGCCTTTAACCTTCTTTGTTTTAAGGAAAAATTATTCATTGCATATAAAATTACTACATATAAGTATACAACTTAAATGAAATGAAAATGCTTCTTGGCAAAACAAAAGAAAACAGAATGGTCATTAAAAATTACATCCCTCATAATTCCTCATAATTAGGCCGGAAAATTTTTATTTCTGTAGCAATAAACAATACATTTGAATTTATTGTAGAGGCAAACAGGCAAATATCTGAAAAAATTTGTAGGCAACCTCTACCTAAATCGTATAGCTAAGACGGTAATCGAATAAATACTCATGCTGAGATTGTATTTTTCAGTTTTGAATATGGTTCAATTTTTCAACATTTAATTTGAACTACTTTACTTAATAATTTTTTAATGGAAAACCGAAAAAGAAAAAAACTGTCTTTATTCAATTATTTCTAAAAAAAAAAAATTTTATTATCGCGCATAGTTTTGAAAATCTTTTTATTCCTTCGAAAATTAAAGTATAATAATGTATTTCCCCATTTTAAGTAAAATTTTTATGACAATAAGTCGTGTAACTTATAGAAAATGCCACAAAAGTCATAAAATTTATATAAATTTTTAGAAAAATCTTTTAAGAAGCAAACAACCAAACAAAAAAATATTAATTTTATTATTCTTTCAAATAAAAAAAAAAAAAAAATAATTTTCTAAAGTACTAATTTTACAAATAAAAAATTTATTTTTTTATCAAGAGAATTATTATTATTATTAATGTTTTATATACTTTGTTCGTTAAACAATGTTGCAAAACTCAGACGTAAATAGCGTCAAAATTGATTTTAATTACCACTACACAACAAATATAATAATAATAATGAAAATAAAAATAAATTTATTTGAAATATTATTCCATTAAAATATCAGTCCCTGTGTGTTAATCTTTATAATTCAATCGTTAAATCAGATTTTTACAACATATAAAATAAAAAAAAAAATAAAAAAATTAATTTTCAATTCTTTTATGAGGCGAAAATTTAATCTTTCAAACTGGTCTTATTTGATAAAATTTTACTCAAAGATGGGATTTCTTCGTTACAAAACATTTACATATTTTTCTCAAATGCTCAAAATTGGTACTTAATGCTAGAGATAGAGTCGACGTAATTCACGCGCGTGTACGCACGTAAAAAATCAAATTGTATGAAAATGTATGAGACCGGCTATACGCAACGACGTAAAACGTAGCTTACGCGCGTAAAAGTTGAAATATTTTAACTTTCCCAGTATTTTACGCCGTACATTGTGGAAATCATTTGTTTATAATTGTGTTGTTTATTTTGTTGTAATTAGAAAAAAAATTGTTGTTTATTTTATTGTATTTAGAAAAAAAAAATTTTTACAAACAAATAATTATTTAATAAAATAAAAAAGTTCATAAATATAATTATATTCAAAAATAAAAATTAAATAATTATTTATTGCAAATTTATTAAAATTTTTTATGTTTTATTAAGTTATAAATAAATTAAAAAGCATTATAAAAATATTACAAACAGAATCCATTTTATTTTTCTAATTAAATTTTTCTCTTTTTCTCTTTTGTTTTTCGCATGTGAACGGCGTTGAGCATAACAGGTAAAAAAAACAGGTTTTTTTTATTTTTTTTACGCGCGCATACGCGCGTGAATTACGTCGACTCTATCTCTAGCATAAAATAAAATTGTAATATAAGTCAAATAGCATTGTTCTCAAATTTTTCAAAGTTCTCAATTTAAAAAAAGGAATAAAAAATTACTTCAAATTTCTATTTTTTTCAAATTCCTCAAACTTATTTTTATGTTTACGGTCAATTTCAGAAATGTGCTAAAAAACAACCTAAACACTTAGACAATTGAAAAAAAATAGGGGACAATTAAAAAATTCACACAAATTCCAGCCCGAAGCCACGACCGAACACACTGTGACAATACCACTACAGTTCAATTCTTCAAATTATTCTTTCTTGTATTTGTGTTAACATATTATGAACACAGCTGGAAGCCGCGAAATTTTTAACTTTTACGACCGGCATTAAAATTATCACCTTTCGTGCGATTTCATATCATCATTACATTTTACGTAATTTTTACATTTTTCTCAATTTATATAGGGATCGCTAATAACTTTGACTTGTTAAAAAAAAATTTTTTTAAGTTAAATTTTGAGAAAATAAAATTATTTTCATGTTAAATTTAAATTTGTTTTTTTTTGGCAAGCCGAGAAAGGACATTTACAATGTAACTGAATGTAGACAAATTTATCATTTTGATTTGTCACTGTACTATGAAGGAAACTGTCAAACATCATCTTTTAAAGTTAAAGAAAACGAGTATTTCATTATAGTTCAGTTCTTGAACAATATAATTATTATTGTACACTTTTATACTTCTTGTCAACAATAAGATTGTTTATTCAATATTTTCTGCTTGAAAGATGTAAAGTTTTTCTATATTCTGAATATAATGTAAGAATAAGAACTTAAAATTTCTTCAATTCAAATTCTAAAAGTTTTCAAACTATAACTTTTAATCACAGTCATATCAATATCGGCCGCCGGAAATTGCAAAAATCTTAATAATAATGAGACAATATTATTATAATTATGATAAATAATTTTTTTTTTTAATTCATTTAGCAATAAATTTGGTCGGCTAAATTAAAAAAAGCAAAATAATAATCATTTTTATTTATGATTTATCAAAATTTATAAATTTCAGTCAAGAATAAGTTATAAAAAACACCGGGTGTTCCGATTTCATAACCTCAAGCGCATTGACATCAAAACTAATAAAACGGTGAGTAAATGAATAAAATTTTAAAAACAATAAAAAAAAAACAAGTTTATTGCACCAATAATGATAATTTCGACTCTTTAGGAGGTTCTATATGCCAACATATTCATATTTAACATATATTTAACAATGTATATATTTATATACCTATATCTTTTACGTTGAAGAAAATTAATATTTTCATTGAAAAAATAAAAATAAAAATCTTTTCTTTTTTTTTTTCATAATAATAGCAATAAAAAAATTTTTTTTTTTTCTTTAATTTGTGAAAATAAATCATTTTGTGCCTTTTTTTTTTTTTTTTTGTATTTCTCTCTACCTGCAGATTAAATTTGGTAAGAAAACATTAAAAATTAACAACAAAATTAATCAGTTGTTGTTGAATATTAAGTAGATTTAAAAAAAAATGTATTTTAGAGTTACTTCTTTGAAAAACTCTTTAAGAGAATTATTAATGTGGTATTATGTTACAAAAACCATAATTAAATTATTTTTTGGTAATAATAATTATTGTATTAATTATAAAATCATTCATTTCAATTCAATACGTCAATTTATGAAATTTCCTAGTGAAATTATTAGTTCTATCAAATCTGTTCAATAATTGCTGTAAAACGTAAAAAAAATAAAAATTTAACATAAATGTTTCAGAAAAATTTTAAGATAGATACTATACTTATTTGAACTATCCAAAACTTAATTTATAACAAAAATAAATTAAAAAATATATATAAATTAATAAAGGTTGTGTTATAATACCATAAACAGATGGTGACCAAATTTCATTTAATCAACCTAGACAAATTTCTAAGTATTTTATTTTTTATGATTTTATGAGTTCTTAATCAAATGGAACATGATTATTAAAAACTATATAAATAAGATCAATATTTGACCTTCACCATTTTACTCAAACGAAAAAAAATTTGCATTTACTTTTAGCAGTCGTATAATAGCTAAGTAAAACTATATTAAATCATGCATAATTATGCATGATATCCAGAAAGCTTATAAATATCAAGAGAAAATCAGGTGAAGAATTTAACAAGTGTATAGATAGGGCCACATGAATTTTCATTTACTCTTCTGAAGTGAATTATAGATTTTTAATTTCTGATAAATTTCCTTTTTTTTACTAGTTCTAGTCTTAGGAGTTGTTTTTTATAAACTATTGAAAACTTAAAAACGAGGATTACAAAAATTGAGTAAAAAGTTATAAATTAAATGCTTCATAAGCTTCAGATTCTTAAGACTTAAAGAGCTGAATATTCGAGTCTAACTTTAGTAGAAAAGTATTCGACATCCTGCCTAGGGTTTTTGAAACTCGACCATTTTCGTAAGCTCGAGCCTTCAAGCTTTTTGTATAAGGAGGATCGGGTAGCTCGAGCCACCCAAGCCTCCTTAAAAATAAAATACATATGAAAAAACAATGGCATAAAAAAACCAATTTCAGAGCATAAAATTCAACTTTACTCTTCGAATTTAATCATTATTAACCCATTACAAAATTATAAAAATAACAATAAATATTGCAAAATTATTAATTATTAAAGTTACAAAACATTATAAAATATGAAACCAAAACATCAGAAAATATAAAAAGATTAAAAATGCATTTCAGTGTATCATTTTCTGTTAAAATTGACTGTGACTTATAAGATTGAAGTGAAAAATTTCCTAATATAAACTTTTATGTTCAATAAAATAAAAAAAAACAAAAGTGAAATGTAAAACATTAAAAATGCTGAGCTCGAGCCACTAGCAGATAAAAACTCGATCTTTATTCAAGCAAAAACAGACGAGCTAGCTCGAGCTTTTTGGATCGAGCCGGCTCGATCCAAAAACCCTAATCCTGCCAATGTGTTTGATATTTGCAAAACATTTTATTTGCTTCATAATTTCTCCAAAAAATTCATTTTATTTTATTTTATTTCTTCTTGATCAAAAAATTATTTCAATCTGTGAACTTAAATTCAAAAAAAAAAACATTGTTTTGATAAAATATGAAAAAATATTGTAAAATAAAATATTGAACCCTACAATAATTTTTCTTTAACAATCATTTACTATATCTACAACACAGTGATATACAAATGATTTCTTGATCCTGACTAATAAAAATATACCACCAATCATTTCGATCACAAAAATTCTAAAATAATCCATAAATTAAAATAAAGCGAAAAAAAAAAAATCCAATTATTTTCGGCATTCTTGTATGAAAAACAAAATCGAGAAAAAAAAAATATTATTAAGGATCAAAAAAAAAAAAATTTTTATATTTTTTTTTATGACAAATATTTTGAAGGTCGTTTTATGAAAAAAAAAAAAAATTTATAAAATATCAGCAGCTGTTTATTTTAAAAACACACCAGCCAGCAAATTAAAAAAAACACATTATGAATGGAATTTTTAAACAAACAAAATATTTCATACTGTTTTGTAAACATCAGATCAGATACAATATTTTTTGTATATATATGTTTGTAAAATTGTTATTTATAATCTTCTCGGTCTTAAAAACGCAAGCAAACAAATAAGATTTTTAATGATGAAAATTTTCTTTTATGATGACTGATTAGTTTAATGTATAGGTTTTCACCTTTTTCATAAATTAGAAGATATACGTAAAATTTCTAAAAATTCGAATGCAAAGAATTTCAAAAGAAAATTCAATATTATTATTATTTTTTTTATTTTATTACTATTTCATTTCGTAGCATATGTTTGAAGACTAATGAACTAAATGAAAGTGTATGACACCTTGTTTTACCCCATGCTTAGAAAAACAATATTAAAACTATATTCAAACCTTTTGAACCCTCTATTTAGTATTTTTCTATTCTTTTTTATTTTCAAATATAATTTCTAATCGAGAAATGAGCATTCATTGAAATGATCACCTACTTGCAGTGCAAAAGTAATTAATGATATTTGGCAATAATTGATAAAATATTTGTGTATATGTATATACGTAGAATGTTTTTTTTTTGAAATTCTAAAGCATAAAAACCGCCACTCTTGTTGTTCACTAATCTTCAGAGATATTTCAAACATTTTTATTATTAATTTTTAAAGATTTTTGCGTATACGCTTTCAGTAAAACCATCATTTTTAGACGGTAAAAAACCAGAATACGTTAAGCATCCTACCAATTTTTGAATATACATAATATATAACTTACAATGAGATGAGCTACCCTATATCCTATTATATCATCTGAAGTATTTAATAAAATAATATTTTTTAAATAAATTAAACTTATATAAAATGAATTATTTATTTTCCATAGAAGCATCAGGAAAGAATTTTTGAAGAAAATATTTTTAAAACATTATATCGGTTTGGAATCGAAATTTTTAAAAATTCTTTAAATTAATATTTAATGAAATAAGTATAATGGAATTAGAGTAGCTTAAATAAAATTAAAAAAATTCTTAAATTTGTGACCCTGCTGCTGAAATATTCAGCATATGTTTTTAATTTTTTTTTATTTTTTTTTTCTCTTCCAATTTAACTAAAAATAATAGTTTTTTTAATCTTTTCAAATAACATTATCATAAATATTTCGGCATTTTTGTCTAGTCGACCCTATATATTTTTCAAGTAATTTTTATATAGAATTTCAATAAAATATTGTTTTGTACATTTTTTTGATATTGAACTTACATTAATTCTTTAATAGACAGAAAGAATATTTTTAATTTCAACATAATATTTATGAGTGGATTAAAATTAAATTATAGATGTTTTTATGAATTATTTGTCATGTTTAAAACTAATTTCGAAATTATTTTAAAAATATTATCAATTTAATAATAACATTAAAGATATTTGTATATATAAATAACAAAGTCAAAATTAAAAATTAAAATTAAATTCATATAAATTGTTAAGATAGTGTTCTTGAAATAAAATATCGGCTTCATTGAAACGTGAAATAAAATTATAAATTTTTAATATATCGAAACGTAATCCTATGTCATTAACATAATAGTTTATTTTATATATAGATAGATATATTACAATTTTAATTATTTTAAGATATATAGAAGATTATTAAAATTCGAAACTAAGACTTTTCTGCTTTTGATAAATTTTCAACTATTATCATTTCACAAAGAAGAGTTTTTCACTATCATTAAGATAGTTCCTTGCGCTTTACGTTTCAAATTAATATTTTCGAGTTATACCACAATTTCTCCCTTCGGAACCCTTAATAGTTATCTAAAGTTTTTATTTAAATAAATTTATTAAATGAAATTGTATCTTTTTTGAAACGTATCTGGTTCAGTAAATAAACATATTTAAATACGAATGCTCTTGCCAAATTTTCCCAGAATCTTTTTTCCGAATAGCCGAATTAAGATCTTTAAACTTAAGTGTGAGTATATTGAATATTAGAGACTATCTCCACTGTTAAAGAGTTCTGTCCTTAAACAATTTCTTTATGATTATTATTTGTGGAATTTTTTTTTTAATTATCGCTAATGCGTTAACCGCACTAAATGAAAATATGTATAGTGAAAAGAAAATAAATGATTTTTCTCTATTTCATAGAAATTTCTTATTTTAATTTTTCCCTAAAGAATGATGATAATAGAGAATTAAATTACTTTTATTGCTTTTTGATACGCCCTTTCTCTTAAAAAATTTCTAGTGAATGTAATTTTTTCTTTTTGTAAGTGAAAGGCGGTCAATTTTGTTAATTTATTTAGTTATTTTGTTTTTTTTTTTTGGTTTATGTTGTTTTTTTTTTTTTGTGCAAAAGAAATATTTACATTAAAATGTTAAAAGATACATATATTTATACATTTTAATGTTAATTTTTTTTTTTGGTTTCAGGAAATAAGATATGATTTTAATAATGTTGTCCTGCCTTTTCAAAATAACTAGAAAAACGAATAATAAGGATAAGGACATGTAAGAAAAAAATAATATACATTTTCTGTAGAGAAAGTATGTATTTGCATTTCTTTGTTGTAAGAAATTGTGTGCGGTTAAAAAGGATGTAATGTATTCAAAATTGTATTGAATTGAAACTCAAAGTGCCAATCCAATTTAAAAAAAATATAATTTATTTCTTAAAAAACTTTTCTATAATAGTTTTTCATGTTGTAGTTTCGTCTTTATCCTTTGGCGTAAAATTTGCTGCTTAAGATTTTTAAAACTGGTCAAGAAAAGATCTAGCTTGAAATCTATTAATAATGATTGATAAGATACGAATTTTTGTTTTTATCATTAAACATTTTAATATTATCGTGTAATAAAAGATTTCTCAACACATTTAATATTCTATTCCACTACAAAAATTCAATACTCCTTACTAGATTATTTTTTCATTCAAATTAATTCAAAACTATGGACTGAATTACCTACAACATATTATATATATTATTTTAATTTTTTTTCCAAACAGATAAGGATACAACATTAAGAAGAGATTAAAAAAGGACACACTAACTATATATGTATAAGCAGATAAACAAACACAAAATAGAAATATCTAAATTAAATCATTCTAAATGATGGTCATTAAAAGTAATTACCTATTTTTAATAAAAAAGAATAGTTCAAATGTAAACAAAAATTCATTTCAGAAACATTTTTAATTACATTTTTCTGACCATTTTATATAGAAAGTCAGTTAAGATAAATGTGAAAGGTTTATTCTAAATAACTATTATTGAGTGCATAATGCCTTAAAAATTATTTCCATTTTATTATTGCCAAAATAAAGTAAAAATTATCATAATATGAATCAAATGTTTGTATATTCTGCTATAAAATCATATCTTATTTATTTTGTATTTTCAAATTTTCTAATATACATACACACATTATATCTATATCATAATGTAAACATAGATTAATTTTGAAAATGGAAATTTTTCAATCTTGTTTTAATTAGAAAATTTTTATTAAGTAGTCACTAATAAATGACCATTTTGACCATATTTATTCATTTTGTACTGGCAAACCAAAATCAAAATAAAATTTTTTTTACAACTTAATCTTTTTAAACACTTTTGGAATGTAATATAAGAACTTTGAGCCAGTATAATATTTAAAAATCTTTAACGTTACTCAAAACCGAATTCATCAAACTTACAAAACGTTATGCTATAAAAATTTAATCATCGTTATCTAAACATATCTTACAAGAGCCGATTTAGAACAAATGCACAGAACAAATGCCGATTTAGAACAAATCTGAAGAAAAATTTTATATAATTTCATTGTATTCAACGTACAAATTTTGAATGCAAAAGCCTACAATGCAACATTTATAATGAAAATAATTTCAAATATTTATCAATTAAATCGAGTACTTTAATGGTATTTATTGAACTAAATTTTTAAAATTAACCCTTTGAAAAAAAAAAAAAACATACTTATACAATATACATGGAAGCGTAACATTTCAATTAAACCCTTTTTATTAAAAAGATCACACAGTTTTTATCTTTTTAAATACCTTTCAATCAGCAAAAAAAATTATAGCAACCACAATTCACTTATAAAAAAAGGATATCATTTGACTGATTCTTATCTGCCATCATTGTAGTTCACTTTTTGAGCTGGTTCTTAAATGGAAATATGACCCCAAGAATGTAATAAAAATTATAATTTTTAATTATTTTGATACCAAATACTTATATTCTTATTTATCAGAATAATAATTATACTTGTCATGATGAAATTTATCAAAAAATAAAAATATGTTATTATTTTTATCATCTGAATACATTAACAATCCTGCAAGCGGTGAATTAAAAATTCAAAAATTCGTTATATATTTACATTGTACATACTTACATATAAATATAGATTGCTATTTATCAAAAACGTTTTTTCGCGCCTCAATTAAATTTTAACCCTACTTATGAATTTTGATTAGAAATGTTAGAAAATATAAAAACAAAACTTTTTCGCACTTACTGAAAAGTCGTATTGCAAGAGTAACAGGCTCTATCTGGGTATTTACAATATAGGGATCGTGACGATATTCCTCATCCCATAATTCAAATGGACAAAATTCTTCTTTTTCGAAAATAATTCCTTTTTTAAAATTCACTATGGACAAAATTCACTATCGAAAAAGTTTACCACGGACTATGGACAAAATTCGCTATGGATAAAAATTCACTATGAAAAAATTATTTTTGTAAAATTCTACATTTTATTAAAATTCAATTCACTCTCTGCGCTACACGGGGATGACGACAAGGACGTGGTGAGTTAGTCGGTCCCCACCTAACCTACTCTAAATTGAAAAAATAAAGAAACAACGTACAATATAGGTAGGTATCGCATTGCAGGTTGATTTATATAAATTTTATATTAAAACAAAAATAGAGAGAAAATTCTTTAAAAAAATATTTTTAATTAAAAAAATTAAAAAAAAAGCGATCATTAGTATCACTCAAAAAATATTTATGTAATCCATCTCAAATTTAACTACAGTTTCAATTTCAACCAATTAAGTTGGATAAGCAAATATAATTAAAAAAAATCCTAAATAGCAAAGCACTTCTCAATAAAAAAAAAATTTCATAATAATTAAACATGTAAAAATTAGAAAATATCGCGAAAAATAAAAAAAATAAAAATCTGTGCCTCCTCTAAAATTAATTTCTAAATAATGTCACAATTTATGACAGAAAATTTAATTAATTATGTTGTCATTTTTTTTTGTGTACATATATGCAATGCATGTTACAAAAGAAGAGCTAAAAATCGCAATAAAAATGAAAATTTCCATCATCATAAAACATTTTAACAGATGGCACTCAATAAAATAATTAAAAAAATGTTATAAGTAATAATCATCAAAACATAAAAACGTTAAAAAATGTTTTTAGTCAAATTTTACATTAATTTGTCAATTTGATATTTTTTCGTGTGTAACAAAATATTAATTTTTTTTTTTTTTCTAAAAAATTTCATTTGAAATTATTTTAATCCTTTTAAAAATGACACCAATGAAATCTACATTAAAGTGTGCAATATCAAGGTTCAAAGAAATTGGTGACATTTATATCGCAATAATTATTTATGAAACTGAGCTTTTATTTTTGTGCTTCGAGACGAGAATCGTGCCAAGTTTTACTTAAGCTACAAGAACACTAGTTCGTATTTTAATAACGAAATGTATTACGTTTAGCCTAGATGAGAACTCAACTCAGTTGATCGAAAAAATATTATTAATTCAATTTAAAAATATACAATTTTAATTTTCACCACTAATTATAGTTTTGATGTTGCAACTAGCTTCCTCCATTTTTTTGCACGATATCTTTAAACTAGACCATATTTACAAGCAATAATAAGGAAATTAAGTGAATTTAAACTATACATGCACCTCTTTGGGTTATAAAATTATGTTTTATTAAGAAAATATGTTTATACTCTATTCTATACATTTATACATTAAACTTATAATAATATATAAATAAAATTATTATATTTTAAAAGAGAATAATATAATACTTAAAAATAATATAATTAACTAGCAATAAACAATTTTATTACTTTTTATTAAGTTAATAAACATGTTTAACATTATTTTCTTTAATAATTTTTTTTTTATGAATCTACTTAATTTAATCAAAAAAATTTATATATATCTTTTTTTCTTTAGTAAGACAAATTCATTTTATTTGTTAAAAAAAAATTTATTTTACTCAAAATTACGAAAGCTTATAAAAAAGTTTATGCAATATAATAAATCTTAAGATACAAAAAAAAAGTCATTAAAATATGTTTTGAAAATAAAATTTAATTTTGTCGATTTGAAAATAGAACAAGAACATATTTTTAATTCTAAGTCCAAAAGTTTACTTTTCATTTTTTCAAAAGAAAAATTTAAAATTAAATTTAAATAATTTTTTTAATTGATTTTGTAAGTTTTATTCTGAAATTGATTCTATTAAAGCTCATTCGACATTCGAAGTTGCCAATAACGAGATACTATGTAAATTACTAATGTAAAAGATTTGGAAAAAATTAAAATCTGTAGGAAAATCAATTCTTGTTTTTAATTAAAAGTTTTAAATTAAACAAAATTTTATGTATTTCAAGGATATTATTTTTTTAATAAATACTTTTTTTTTCGAACTACAGAAAGTCGCTGTGCAAAGTATAATAAAGACACTTGTTCAAGCCAAAATAAATTGCATTATTTACCACATAAATATTAAAATTTTCTAATTTACTAAAACCCCAAAAATTAATAGTCAAAACTAAAAGAATAATAAATTTTATTGCATTCCTAATAATCAAGATTAAAAACAAAAATCCTTTATTTTAATGTGTAAGAATTTTAAGAAATATATAAATTATCACTATTTGTATAAATGAAATTCTGATAAATGGAATAGCCAATATAGTATAGTTCTTATAGAAATATTTTACACATTTATAAATGGACATTTTTATAAATGAAAATTTTTCTTGGAGTCGGCAAAACAAGGTTGTTCAAATTTCAAATAAATTGTGAAAGTTTAAAGTTTAAATTTATTGGCGCTTTTACATTTACAATTTATATTTCACAATTGTAATTTGTATGCATGAATCTTGTAAAATACAATACATACATAAATCTTAAATATACCAAATTATAATGTATGGTTTAGTAATCCTCGTTATCTAATATCTAATATATATATACCACAACTAGGATCGATATTTCTAGTAATAGTATATTTTACGAATGCAAAAGATTAGCGATTTTTGCGCCTAAATCGAGAAAGTAAAATTGTGAATTAAAAATAAAAAGTGAAATTTTTCCAACTATTTTTAGGTACTAAAATTAACACATTTTTAATTTTCACCACAATGCATCATTTATGTTTTTTTTTTTTCAAATTATAAAATTAAGTTAATAAAAAATAAAATTTCAAATCAAGGAAATAAGTACTTTTAACACAGATTTCAAATCAAGGAAAATGATATTAATCATTAATTTTTATTTTTATTGAGAAAATTTTGTCGTCGTTTTAAATTTTTTTTTTTATTTAAAATAAAAGTGCATTATATGAATAAAACAGAAGTATAGTAAGTATATTTTATAGTCTACACTTTAAAGTCTAGAAATAATTTATTAGAATACGTGATTCAATTTCATTTGTCAAAGAACTTATATGCATTTTTAAATGTTTTATATTTTTTGTGTATATATACACATAATTGTACACATAAACACATAAAAAATATAATAATAATAATAATAATAATAATAATAATAATAATATTTTATTTTAATGTTTACGAGCATCTTTTTTTTTTTTTTAATAGTTATGTTATGTAGTTTAAAAGTTCATTTTTCCTAACTTTTTAAATGCATTCTATTTAACAAACCTTCGAATGACATCATAGTGGAAATCTACATAAAATTTTAAAACTGATGAAAAATCACCAAACATATAATAAATGAAATTAATAATTATTGTATACTATAAACTTAAGATGGGACTTAATCTAAACTTTTTTACAGTACAGAGACTGATTACATAAAACGTATATTGAAGTAATTTTTGTGGTTCAACCTAAATATTTATTTACTAAATATTTATTAAAAGTTTAACTAAGCACAATAAAATGAAATTAGCAATTTTGCATTATTTTTGCAAAATAATCAATATATTTTTTATTTTCTATATAAATGTACAAAATTGAAAAGAGTATTATTATTGTTATTATCCAAGCAAATGAAAATATTTAATATTTTTTCATTAAGGAGATAATTTCATAATAAAAAAAAATTCTAATAACAATTTAACATTGTTTCATTTGCTCAGCAAATTATCTTGAGAAAAATTGCAACTATTTGTACTTATATCATTCAATAGTAAATTTTCTAAATTTTTTCCAAATATATTATTTTATTTTTTTTATATATTTACAGAGTAGATAGAAAATTGTTTAAATGTGAAGAGTTTATTTCTATATACTGAAAAAAATCATCAGGTTAATATTAATATTTTAATAAAATAAAAGTTTTGAAAAGGATACGAATTAAATGATACGGCCACTCATAACTTAAAATAAATTATTTTCGTATACATATATGTAAATCATTTTTTTTTATAGATTTTTGGCCCAGAACTTCAGAAATTTTCATTATATTGGAACTTTTAGCTCATTAAAATTAAAAAAAAAATTCCATTTCAATAAGCTAGAATTTTGTTTGATAATTTTCGAATCTTTATTATTATTTTTTGAATATCTGAAATTCTTTTTTATTTACTGTTTATTTCATATCTAATCCTTTTTCTGTTCAGAAAAAAAAATAGTTATCTGCTATTTGAAGAAAATCAATTAAAACCCCAAAGGCTTCTGTTTTTTTTTTCTTCAATCATGTTGCTATGAATTTTTTTTCAGTTTTTTTATATTATAAGAACTGAATTTTGAAGAGGAACATTTACAGAATTCTTTTTAATAATAACAAAATTTCATAAGCCATTACAATTTGCTACGGTCAAATAAACATTTTCTACTCCAAATCAATATAAATTCATTTGAAGCATTTTGTAATGAAAACTTCTTGGGAAATCTCTTACAAAGGCAATTGAGTTGAATTTTTTTTTTTAATATTATTTCATGAATGAAAAGAGCTTTTATTTTCTATTTTGGTCAATAAGATATTTTCTACACACATAGTATTTAATATGAAATATTTGTGTATATATATATAAATAATATTGCAAAAGTTAAACAATAATAATAACAAAATTCTTGATTAAAAGTTAAATACATAATAAAAAAAGAATGAATAAAAATATTTTCAAAAAATATAAAACTTTATTCTTTCTTATCCTGGTTTTATTTGTCTATATAGGATTCATTATAAATATCATCTCCACACTCCATAATGAATTGGATAACAAGAAGTGTGTACTTTCAATTTTATTACACATTCTCAAAATACCAAGTTTTAATAATTGAAAACTTCAAATTCAACTATACAAACTATAATATTCTTATTTTATAATTAAACTATATATTAAATTGAGTAAATGTTTTGAATACATTTTCATTTAATTCTGAATTATTTTTGTATTTTATTAAAAAAAAATATTTATTTTTAATAAATAGATGATTGATTTTCATTTAAGTGGAAATTTTATATATTAATTATTATCCAAAAATTCATAATAATAACCCATTACGAAGTTTAACTACAATGATTTGATTACTTTAAGTTTAGTTAAGAAATCAGGTTTCGGTACTTTGCTCGATATTTTTTAACTTCAACTATTTGCTTACAAAGCACTTAAACTTGCGCGGCTACAATTTCACACATTCAATTTATAATGGTCTATCTATTATCCCAAACTTTCAAAAAAGTTCCCCCAATGTAATCATTTCCTTAAAATAAGAGTAACGCAAAACTAATCACGGTTTTAAACTTTTCTCCACCTCTCTTAGTTAAGATTATATTACATACAATTTAGAAAGTGAACCAATTCTACTCTTCTTTAAATGTATTTTATTAACTAAATAATTTTTATAGTATTTCAATTTTATATAAAATTTGATGGAATGGTTATTTATTTCAAAAATCAAAATGCCAATATGCTCAAGTTTATAAGATTTTTTCTTTGAAAAATTTCAACTTTGTGCATGAACATTTTTATAAAATTAGATATTTTTATTTATTTCCACTATTCTCTATTCTTTTATTTATTTCCACACTCTTTAGAAAATATTACTATCTTATTAAATTAAAACAGTCTATAATGTTGTACTATTGAAAATTCCTAAATAAAAATATATTTATATGTACCTTTTATATGTATATAGTTTTACCAAAAACCAATATTAACTATAAGACTTTTCAATTGTATTATTTCAATAAAAACTTTTGGTGTTTATAGCTTTGACCAAACAATAATAAAACATATAAATTTAATACATACCTACATAAAATCTATATATATATATATATATAGTTTTTAACAGAAATCAGCATTTGTCATTATTCAGTAAATTAACTTCTAGCCATTGCAAATAAGATGTCTGTTGTAATTACCTTTACAAAAATAAAAGAAAATATTATTATTAGAAAAATGTAATCTGACAAAGGAAGAGCATTTCTACATAATATCATGTCAGAATAATTAAAATTTGCTAATGTCGGAAGTAATATTAATTTTTTATGATTGTGCAAAAAATATTGGAACTGCTTGCTACAAATTTGGTGTACTAAAAAATAAATTCGAAAAACGTAAAAGAATAATTTTGGAAATTATATTTTTTTGTTAATTTTTACATTTTTGCCATTCTTATTCTTTCCTAAAAAAATGGAACAAAATATATATTATTCGAGCTAAAGGCCAACATTAACATATCTATTCTTCCGATTTCACTTCAAAAACACAAAGTTACAATAATTTTAAAGACTCTTACCACTGGGCGGATTTTTCTTTTTTCTTTTTCGACAACAGTATTGTACTCCGAAATATGGTCAACAAAAATTATATAAATTTATGTGTGCTTGAGAAAAAAATATATCCGTTTGAAAACCATAACAAAATTGATAATTATATCTGTCTATATTTCTAGAAAAAAAAGGATACTATTAAAAGGAAAGGGCTGTTCAATGAAAAAAATAAAAATAAAAAAGAATGAATGATATGAAAATAAAAAAAAAAGATACGTAAAAATTTTTATGGGCACAGGATATGTAACTAAAAGAAATATGATATGAGATAAAATAAAATATATTTTTAGAGAAATAGCAAAATATAATATGTATGTAGCTCTCTACATGGATAAAAATAATTACAGACAAATATAGATGGATTGATGGAATACATTTCGATATTATTTTCTTACGATTTAATACTTGTTTTGTACAAATTTGTTATGGAATAAAAACTATAAGTTCTGTAATTACACAAACACTACACAAACACAATACTTATAAATAATTGAAAAAGACAATGAGCCACAGCACAAATTCTAAATTCTAGCCCTAGCAACAACAATTCCACTCAAATTATGACTTCCGATAATAATTTTTACAAAATTCTACGTATCTCATGTGACAAGGGATACGTTTTATGAATATAACAGTCAGCTTCGTTTACTTACTATTTATACAAGTAAACAGAAAGTTATTTTCAACTCGATATACATTTGTATCTTCAACTAATTAACAAATCGTCTTCTGAGAAATGAAACAATGTATAATGAAAAGTATAGTTTCAAGTAATTTGAGTTTAAAGTTTTGAAAATTTAAAAAAACGTCTGAAAAAATATCAAGTAGCGTAAAATTTTCATCTAAAAAACATATTTTAATCAACATTAAGAATAATGCAAAATAGTTGTACTTATAAAATCGAGTACGAGGAATCGATTGGTGATATTATCTAACAATGACGTATAAATAGCATACGTTGTTTCAATTCTCAGGAGACGAAATAGTTTTTCATTTTTATCCAGGTTTTATCTCCCAAAATTACTGTAAAAAAACATAACGTTTTTATATATTAAATTTTGGTAATTTTTTCGTTGTCTTCAACGAGCAATTAATCAAAAACAAATTCTGAAAGTTAAAATTTACAACGCATTCCGAAAAATATTTACAAATTTAGTTCTATACACAGTACCTGCATAGTTATAAAGTAGATTATAGTAAAAAAAAAATTTACTCGTGTATAAACGAAAGTTGTCTTAGAACTCAAAGATTGAATTAAAAAGTCGTGCAAACAGCTTTGAGTTACATTTAAAAACAATATACATATAAGAAAATGTACAAATATGAAAACTGGAGAGCTATATTCCAGGTATCCATTTTATCTAAAAAAGTTTTCAAACGATAAAAATGTGTTACTAAACTATGCTGTATCTTGTTTAAATTTTATCTTCAAATATTAGATTAAAAATATGAACAAATTTGATTTATTCTCAATGAAATGAGTTGAAGAATAATGCAGAAGTTTACATAAGTAAAACTGGGATATTTGTATCGAAGACATACTATAAAAACTTTAGGAAAGTAAAGAAGTACTTCAGAACAAAAAATTATCTTCTCAAAAAAATTTATTATACCAAAAATTATCTAAATCTGGAATATTGAATTTTGTCTTCCGTTTTTATAATAAACAAAAAAAAAATGGATACACCTTAATGGAAATCTTTCCTTTAGATACTTGTTCGATGAAATTCAACTTCAATAAGAGTTTATTTTTATTTTACTTTTTTTTTTTTTTTAAATAAATATATGAATCCTCTTTTGCTACATGTAAGTATACAAACAAAACAATTGTCCGTACCCTAAAATTGTATTTTTAATTCATTCATCAAAACTTTTTTTTTTTATATCCATATTGATACAACAAAGTGTATAAAATATTTTTTCATTCAGGATAAAAGTCATACAATTTAAATGGCAAAAATTTTGCATGGTGATGAAATAAAATAAAGTCGAACATAAAAATTTGAGAAAATATTCCAATTATATTTAATTGAAACTTTTATTTGCAACATTGTGAAAATATATATTTTTTTTTTGTTGTGATGGGTATTAGACATCGTTAGATTTAAGAATGAAACATTTTCTACATTTCTATGTAAGGTTTTATATGTAGGTAACAGATATTATTTTTATCAATATATTAAGAGGCGTAATAGAAAATTTTACATTTTATCAGAATTTGAAATGAAAAATAATTAAAAAAAAAATACAAACAATAAGATGATGCAAGGATTATATTATCTCAATTTTAATTTCCTGGAACCTGAAATAATTATCAAAATATAGGACAGTACCTCATAAAGTATGGGGTCAACATTTCGTGTTAAAATCTTTTCTACCAATTTTTTAATGTTGCTAAAAATGGCTCTCTGCGAATGGACCAGTTTTCATCGAATCCTTAGTCATATTCGAGGGTTAAACTTTTATTTTTTGTTCCTTCAATACGGAAATTATATTGAGCATTGGTACTTTCAGTGCTTATAACTTCAAAATTCTAATTCGTATATAATCTGATCCTTTAGCTATAAAAAATTGAAAGGCATTTCGAATATTTAAGTTTTGAAACGATCCGAATTGAAATTTTGATTTTTTAATACTAAACTGATAGAAAATCAAAACATATAGTTTTTTTTTTTCATATTAACGGAAAACGAACTAAAAACACACAAAAACGTAAGTGTTTCAAAATTCATAGCTTAGATAAAAATAAAAAAAATGGCACGTACTTTTCTGCAAAAAATATAGGGAAAAAAGAATTATTTTTTAAATAATATGCGTTAATAAAATAAAAATTTATAATTTTTGTCTGACTATTTCCTCAATCAGTGATTTATGTTCTTCGATATTATTTTTGTATAATTTAGAGACATTTAGAGGGCGCTGAGTCGTTAGAAATAATATCTAAACTTTTTGTCTAGTGTGAAATTATTTAAGTTATTAAAGCTAAAAACTTGCTTGTTGTGTGCAAACAATTCATTAATTTCTCTCATTTTTCACTTTTGCAAAAGGGTCAAATAAAATTTTTCTAATTTTCTTTTTATGCTTATATATATATATGTACCTTTTAAAATCAAATATATTACACAACAAAGAAATTTTCAACAATATTAATTTACAAAACTTTTGTTCATTTCAAATTTGAAATAATTTATAATATATTGTGAATGCAAAATTTATACAAAATGCAACTGATGGTCAATTTTTGCATTTTGCAATAGAAAGGAAAAAAAATTAAAAAAAAAAAAATTCTGGGGGAATAATATTTCAATTAATTTTAAGTTCTTTTTAAGTACTAGTGATGGTCATCGAAAATAAGTGAAATTTTTGTATAGAATTACAAGGACTAATACTTTAGTTCATGATGATGATGTAATTGAAAACCATAAATCTTAATCACAAGATGAAGTGGTTTTTATTAAAAAGAATGAAATAAAAATAAAATAAACCTATATACTTGAAATATTTAAATGAAATAACATTCTTTTACATTTTCCTTGTACTTAGACATAGCTTTTTTTTTTTTAAATTAACATTGAAACAGTCAACTTGGTCATAAAAGTGACCAATACTATTTTAATAAAAATCTTAAAATCATGGCTTATTCTTTTAAACTTTTCTACATAAAAGGACTATTGAAATTTTAATGTTGCAGATAAAGAAAGGGTTATATTCGTCCTTTTTTTATTTAATTTTTTTTTTTTTTTATATAGGAACAATTGAAAATATTTGCTCCCAAAGATTATGATTATATATCTTGTATAGAAATTTATAAGGGTATCATATCAATTGTCAAAAATAAAGAAATATATGTACCTTATAAATAAGATTTGAAAATTTTTTAACTTTTCCAGAATGTGAGAATTTATTAAGTTCTAACCTACTTATAGTTCATTACATTCTAAGAATTCGTCGTCTCCCATAGGATATAGTATTCTTATATCAGAAATTTTTAATTCATTTTTAAACCGCTTGCTATTTTTGTGCCAGTTTAATGATTAGCCAAAGTTTTTCAATTGTTCATTATGCTAAAGCTTCGCTCAGTCAATTCAAAAGTAAATTAAATTATAATTTGGCTCGGTAAATTAATGGAAATTTTATTTATCTTTTAATATTTTTAAGCTTTATAGCTGTGTAATAATTCTCTAGAATAAAAGCGTATATATGTGTATATAATAATGACTAACAGCCAAAGCAATTTTTCTGTACTATCCTTCCCATTATAATATTCATTTTATTTGTATTTATTATCATCATCATTTTAAAAAAAAAAAATCAACAAAAATTTTGTTGTCATAATGACTTCAAATGACAAGGTTTATTTTAAAACCATAAATTCACCTTTTTTTTTATCAACACAATGCACAACAATAAAAAAAAAATAGAAATGAACATTACCAGAAAAGGATATAAACTTTTAACAATTTTTTTTTTCTGTTATAAAAGGACACAATTAACATTACATTTCCATTCATGTGCAAATTTTTTTTACTCTTGAAATTCGTTTTTTTTTCTATTTTTTTGTTTGCATTATTTTTCAACTTATTTGTTAAAATACTTTTATATCGTTGTTGGTAGCCGATCCCTAATCCCGTGCTAATCTCTAAATTATAAATAATTTTTTTTTTTTAGAAGACAGACAATTTTCGGAAAAATAGTTAAAATGAAAAACATTATGTAAATTGTAGGTACTAAGTAAAGTAATGAAAAAATTTCAAATATATTTAAAAAGAAATTAAAAATCCTTTAAGTCCTAAAATGTAATATCAAACTGATAACTTTTTTCAAATAAAATCTACGTACTTTAACTTGAGTGATTCTAGGATCCCAATTACTTGCTATTAATGGAAGATTAATAATGCATTTTATAAAATTTATTCGAAAAAATAATTATTATTGAGAATTTTACATTTTCTCTTGAGCTTTTAAAGTTCGATTTTATATGGTAGTTTGTATAATAATCATTAAAATTGATTAAAATTTTCAGAAAGAAAAATAAGACATAAAATGACGAGTGGCACATACATAAAAGGATAAAATGTAATAAAAAAATTAAAGTATATAGCTATTTAAGAATTCTTGAAATCATTTATCATTATATTTGGTTCAATTTTAAAATTTATAAAAATGCCAAAGGCAAAAAAATATACACTCAAATTATATTTTTAGTAAAACAATTTTTATTACAATTTTTGTGAATGATTTTAATTTTATTTCATTTTGATAACATTCTCTTATTTTTATTATTTAAACATTTTGTCGTATTTCTTTTTTTTTTCCTTTTTTGTTAAAACCATTTTAATATCCTTTTTGCAAACACACGTCTTCATTATAACGAATTAATCCTAACCAGTCGTATTTTATTATGTTTGCTACCCAATGTTGAATATATACATAAATGGCTAGAAGCAAGCATAAAGTACAGTAATATTAGTTTTTTTTTTTTTTTTTTTTTACTACCTCTAACGTGTAAATAGAATTTATGGTCTAAATTGGTCATTGTTAGTAATATTAATAAAATATAAAAATATATTTATTCTTTAGTTTTTACTATCGATAAAGTTTAATTTTATTTGTACAAAAAAACAAGTATATATAAAATAAAATTATGCAAACTGATTACACCAAGAAATTTTTGATAGTTCTGTCAGATAAATATTTATTGCTGCTAAGCAATTACAATATTCTAAACCTAAACACAATAATATAGAGATTTTAAGATTTTAAAAATAAATGCATAGGTAGGGAAAAGGTAATTTTATATCTTTTTCACAATTGTGAGTTTTGACGTAAGCTTTGATCCTGCGAACTTATAAAACCGAATTAAATTGCATTCTCTTCAACATATTATGCAACTAATTAAGTTAGAGCTCTTTACTGTCTTGCTACTTAAATAAACTCTGTATTTAACATTAACTATATTTGATTAGCAAATAAAACCATTTTCAAAAGCTTTTTGCATTATTTTGCGAAGTAAAAAAAAATAAAAGCAATTACAAGTCCTGCTACTAATGAGATTGTGATTCCACTTTGATTGGATGCTTTCAATGATGATGACGATAAAATCTGTTATCAAGTCATAAAAATAAATGTAGTGAAGAATGTTAAAAAAAAAGAATACAGAGAATGAAGAAAAAAAAAGTTTCTAGAAAAAGGAAAAAATAAAACCAATAAAATAATATAATTTAAGAGGTTTAACTAAAATTAACACTTCGTAATTCTTTTTTTTTTGTTTATATTTGCAAAATAAGTTGTTTACTGTAGCAAGTACATATATTCACATAAAAAAAAGGACATTAAAACAGAACTTGATTTAAACAATATAGTTTGCCTTAGCACAAATGAAGAGATTAAATTTGTTACTTATTTATATTTTTTATATATTTCATTTTGAATTCGAACTGAAGAAATTTAATTAAAAAATAAAGCACTTACCGTTTGATTGCAGCCGCATCTTAGAACTTGAAAATATTTTCCAGACAAAGAAAGTTTTTTAGCATGTCTTAAAACTAAATCTGAGAAAAATTGCTATACTTAGAAAAGTTCTACAAAATGCGAAAATAAGATATACCCCAGAACTTTGATGTCATAACACAGAATTGGGTTTATTAAAAAAATGGAATTAAACAGAAATTTTGTGCGTTATCCAAGATGAACAACTTAATCCCATAGCGCCGTCGTCAGTGATACTGTGAATATCATATTAAAAATACCAGGACTTCTTACAAAATATTAAAGTTAAAGGAAATAATATTTTTCATAATATCATCGCTCTAGTTATATAAAAACAATGAATTCAATAATTTTTCATAAATTAATTAAAATTTATCTCTTCAGCAAACGATAAAAGATGGAATATAAAGAAATAAATAAATAAATTAAAACAAAATATTAATGATAATTTTAACAATCCGACGATATAGAGAAGCGAATATAAAATTTATTTTTATTTTCAATGAAAATGAAAATTTATGATAAGAAATTATTACAGCTTTACATTTTCATTTCAATAAAATTATATATAGTAGCATCAGAAAGGATAAGAAAATAAAAATTAACCTTGGATAGTTTTTCGTGGACATTAAAAATTGATTTATTTTCCATTTATAAAAAACAATTATTCATTATAGTTTGAAGTATTTTCTGAACAGAATTTCCGCGTGATAGAAAATTATTTTATTTCATTTTTTTAAAATACATAATTAAGTATGTAATCATATCGTCTGCTCAGAAATGAAACGATGTATAATGAAAAGTATAGTTTCGAGTAATTTGAGTTTAAAGATTTGAAAATTAAAAAAAACGTATGGAAAAATATCAAGTAACGTAAAATTTTCATCTAAACAAAACATTTTAATTAAAAATATTGCAAAATAGTTGTACCTATAAAATCGAGTACGAGGAATCGAATGATGCTTGACGTATTAATATCATACGTTGTTTCATTTCTCAGTACGCAACGTCGATTATTTTGTATATATAGAATAGCAAGTGCAACTACGACGAACTCGCTAAAATCCATTTTATAATATTATTATAATTTTTCCCCATTTTTTATAGATTTTATTTAGCTTTTATATACAATTTAAAATTATATAATATATCTATGTTCTGTATGTTATGTGTATTAATCCTGTCAAACTTATTTTTCAATAATAATATATAATACAAACAATAATAATATTCAATGACTTCTCAAATACCTCCGAAAAAATTATTTTCCACTTGAGTTGAAATGAAGAAAAAATAACAATTTTTCTTCAAATAAAATATTTTCATTGTTCTTTAAAATATTCTTATGCATCCGGAGGAAAAACATCGTATAATTTTAGTACCTTCTTTTTATTTTATTTTTTTTATCAATCTTAGAATAAAGATAATTTTTTTTTCCACTTTTTAATTTGACTAAAAATGATTCACGCTGGGAAAATGGCTCCAGAATAATTACATATATCTTATTTTCAGTTTAATACTAATACTAAAAATTTTCCTAAAAAAATATATTTAATAAACCAAATTTTAACTATAGGAAATGTATGCATGTAATGTAAAATTTTAAACCACAAGACGACGTCATGTGCCATAATACATTTATTTATTATATCATTATACTGGGTTTTTAGGAATTGAAATAAAGTTTTAAGGATTTGAAGATGGCTTGCTTTTTAATTTAATTTTGAACCTAAAAATTGTATAACAACACAATGCTAAAATAATGTTTTCCACCAATCTTATTATTTTAAGTGTTAAAAAAAATATAATTAAAAGTTTATCCAAATTAAAAATGTTGTGTCAGTTTTGTTTACCTTGTCGTGAAGTTTTTAAGTAATTCATTAGCATTATGTAAATCGCAAAATAGTTTATGTAATTATTTCCATTCTGGACATTGACATTTCTTATCCTATACACCAGTATTTCTCAAACTAGGAGGCGCAGCCCCCTGGGTGCCGCGAAGGACTTCCAAGGGAGCCGCGAAGGTAAGGGTACATAAACAATTTACTAATTAAGTTACTTTCTTAAACTATAAATACATTTTTATGTTATGATATAAATTTATTTACTTTTTGAACCGTTTTTAAAATTCAAATCACAAAAGGCTAAGTTTATAAAAACAAAACTCTAGTATTATTAGAATGAACTTGAATATTAAAAACGGGATATAACATAGTGCAGTGTTTATTATTTAAAAGTAAATTGTAATTAATTTTCAAAGTTTGTAAATTTTTTTTATAAGTTTTTATTTAATTTCAATTCAAGATGTAAAAGCCGTCGTATTGAATTTATTAATATGATTATTATTTTTCGTTTTAATTATTATTTTCACTATCTCATTTTAAATTGACAAAAGGATTTTTGTTTGTGACGGCAAATTAACCCATTTCCCGTGATCGGATCGAGCTGAAAATTTGCAGGTAGATTCGTCGTCGATGACAATGCATTCTATTAACAAAATAGCTCGGGGAATGTACTATAATTAATTAATTAATTTTATTTAAAAAAAAAAAACCCCATGGAGAATTGCTGCTTTTTTTTAGGAACTTGGCAGTTTTTTTGTCAAAAAAAAAAAAACAAACAAAATGAAGAGAAGAGATATTTTTAAGAGGACTTGGTACCAGTTTCGATTTTTTGTTCCAAAATTTGATTGAAAAGCCGTTTTAAATTACTTTAAAGTTTAATTTAGATAAAACACTTCATTCACAACCTCCGAACTGTTTGTGGCACAAAAAAAAGGTTTTGAAGAGATTCCGAGCACTTAGCCTTAACCGATTCTAAAAAGTTGTATACCCTTTTAAAGTATCAAACAGTTCGGAGGTTGTGAAGAAATATTTTTCTAAATTAAACTTTAATATAATCTAAAACTGCTTTTCAAAAAAATTTTACAACAAAATCTCGGAAAAATAGATACAGTTTTAAAACTTTGTTTTTTAAGATTCTTTTTGATTATTATTTAAAAATTTTTATATTTGAATTTTGAATTGAATTCATTTTATTTTTAATAAAAACACCTTTTAAAATGAATACTAAATGTTGTTTTATTTCGAATAATTTTCGGGGAGCCGCGTAATTTTTTTTTTTAGTTTAGGGAGCCCCGAAATGAAAAAGTTTGAGAAGCAATGCTATACACAACACTACAATGTTGGAATATTTGAACATGTTATTTTTTCAGTGTTGTTTACACCACAGAACAAAAATTTCATATAATTATGTCAAAATATTGTTAAAAAATAAAAGTTGTACCTTTAAAATTTTTAAAAGTTTTTATTATCTTTCAATTTAATTAAAATTTGGCTTATTGACTTTATAACTACCCTTCCTTTATAAAATTTTATTTAAAAATAAAATAAATAAATAAAATAAAAATACTTTTATTTAATGGTATCTGTAATAAAAAACAAAAAAATATATTTTTTTTTTTTATGATCCGTATCAGTCAGTCAATAATAATAATAATGCCAATTTTCTAATAAACCATTAATATTTCATTTAATTTTTATTTTATTTTTCATTTTTATAGTAATAAAAATCTATCATCAATATAAAAATTTTTTGTGCGCGCATAAAGTCTTTCTCATTCTTATTATTATGTTTTGTTGAAATGATTTGTAGAAACAAAAAATAAAAAAAATTAAATTACGAAGCACCATCATTAAAAGGTGTTTTTGTTTCATTTTTTTTTTTTAAATATATAAATGAAATAAAAATAATATAAAAATAATAAATTTTCTTTTGAAACGTAAATTCCCTTTTTTACATTAAAGTAAAAAATAAAATATAAAATAAAGAGTAAATTATTTATAACAAACTTTTTACATTAAACCTAATCTTAAACCATAAAAAATAATTTCCTCATAGTTTAAAAAAGCTATATATATATGTATAACAAAAATTAACATATAAAATAATATCCTTTACCACTCCCTTTAATTCAGTAGCGCAGTAAATGGATTAATAATTTGATTTTAAAATAAAAACCCTTCAAAAGCAATTGTTAATGCAATTGTCAATGTTTATGCAAGATGAATGCATATAGTATTAATGCAAGATTTAAGTGTTAATCCAAGATTAATGCAATTGTCAATGTTTATGCAAAATGAATGCAGATAGTATTAATGCAAGATTTAAGTGTTAATCCAAGATTAATGCAGATATTGATGGATATCATAACTTTCATCGTTGAAGTTAATTATATATAAAACAAAAATTATAACCATGATTCTACCATACATTTGAGTTCCATGGATTCAAAACGAGTGGTTTGTCCCGAGCACTGAATAGTGATTCAATGATTGAAATATTGCAAGTGATTCTAGGTTATTTCAAATGATTTTAAGTAGTTTTTAAATTGATTTATGTATTTTGTGATTGCAATGAAAGTCGAATTAATTTACTTTTTGCAAATGATTGCAAGTTATTTCAAATAATTACGCAGGAAGTTTTAAATGACTTTAAAAAGTTGTGGGGTGAATTCATTCGTAAAAAACCCTTCGATTTAAGCTAAAAATTCCCTGCAGTGCTAAAAGAAATTATAATATGCAATAATTCAAAAAAATGGAAAAAAATTTAACATAAATATATCAATGGTGTCGGGCATAAAATTAAGTTTATGATATACTCCTACCTAATATTAGCTAAAAGATTTCATGTTTAATTGTAACAAAAAGTATTCCTAAAATTAATTTGATTATTTTCAAACAAAATAATTGCCATAGTATAAGATTTAATTATTAACATATACCGTATTATATTGATAGTAGAAATGTTTACAAATTTCCGAAAGTAATTATCTTTACTATTAGTATATAAAAATATAATTGTCAAAATATCAATTATAAATATTGTTCGTGCTACTTATTATATCAATAAGTATAAGATTCTATAATTACGTTTGACATTTTTAAATTAATTTTATTGCTTGCCCAAATATATACTCGTTTTATTAATGCCGCAGTTAATTACTTATACAAAAAGTATATAGATATAATTTATTTATAATTAATAAAAAATATTTTGAAAATATGAAAACTGTTTTATTTTTTAATTTGAAAACCAAATGTTGGTAAATGCAATTTAATTTAATTAACGTTTTGGAACATATTTTAATTATTTTCATAATATAATTTTTAGAACCAACAATTTCATAATTCTCAATATAACTATGAGTGTACGCCACTGAAAATCGCGTGAAATATTATTCTGTTTTTTTGAATATTATTTGAAATGCATAAAAGTGCAAAGAAAAAGAGAAATTGGTAAAGAATAATAATAATAATAATATTATTTAGTATTTTTTGGCAAATAGACGTTTTCATGACACAATAAAGTCTTTAAAAAACCATATAAAATTTAACTATTTTATGATTTTTATGCAAAATAGGTAGAGAAATTTTATGAGCCTGAAAAATCTCATTAAAAAATATTACTGGAAAATTGATCTTTTTTATTATTTTTATATTTATTTTTTGAGGGCATAAAAATGTCAACGTTAGTGGTTTAGAAAATTCTTATTATTTTTTTATAAAAATGAAAACTTTTGTATAAAATAATTTTTTTTTAAATTACATTAATATTTATAATTAGCTTAGAAATACTTACTTGCCAGAGTCAAGTCACAATGATATCTTACTTAACTAAGTAGATATTAAATGTTATTATTTTATTTTTTAACCTTTTCCTCTTCCCAGTTTGCTTTCAGAGTTGCAAATTTAAAAAAAAACACACTTAACAGCTCCTTAATTTAAATTACAATCGAGTCCGTTTAAAAACTTTTTTTTTTTAAATCTGATTTTCAGGATTTCTAGTTTTGGAACGACACGATTTTACAATTTCGATTTTAAAAATAAAAAATTTTTGACGATAAAATCGTTCCAAAATACAACTCTATTTTTCAAAATTCTGCATATGGTAATTTTAAATTTCTCAAAACAATCTCAATTCGAAGGATTACCTTAAGAATATAGAAAAAAATTAAATTTCATTTTAACAGACAACTTATTTTTATGTCGAAACGATTTCATTTCTAAAATAAAGTAATTTTCCTCAGCAGAAAAGAGAGATTCTACTTTTTGAGTAATCTCAGTTTTAGAACGGACTACTTATTTAATATAAAATGTTTTTAACAAATATTAGAACTTTATCAAAAAAAAATAATTAATTTACAATAATTTCACAAAGCTTCAATTTGCTTATCTTTAGAAAAAAAAGGTATCTAACGACACATCTAGAATATAAAAATTTTTAATGCGTTGAGGATCGTTATGTTGTATTTAGTGCTATAGAATTTAGATCACTAAATGGAGTATTATATGCGTCAATACACATGCAATCATTTAGATGCATCTGCGTAAATAATTAAAAAATTTAGATGCATCAGCGTATATAATGAAAAAATTTAGATGCATCAGCGTAAATAATGAAATCATTTAGATGTTTCGTATTGAATATTACGTAATACCTAAACAAACATAATATCTCTCACAATATTTCAATACAGCCAAATACAAAAAAAAAATGAGAAAAAATGAGAAGAAAAAATATTCTCTCTTTGCAGTTGCTCCCCTATACACATTAAAACAGTATATTGAATATGTAAACAAAATTTGTTATACAACTCGTTCGGTATTTACACAAAAATACATTGACACTTGTCAATTTATATCACTCGACCTTCGGTCTCGTGACATAAGTATTGACTCGTGTCAATGTATTTTTGAACTCTTAATTAATAACAAATTTAGTTTACATATACAATAATCTACTATTAAACTATTTCCTGTAATACGTGTAATTAAATTTATCAAATGTCATTGTCATTTGAAAATATTTAAATGCGGGATGATTGAAACACGACAAAAGCTTTGTTTTGTATTCAACTGTTAAGATGCATATTACATGAAGTTAAAATCACATTAAAGGAACTTCAACAAATACGCAAAAGAATATTTTATTTTTTTAGTCTAATAATCCTTTTTTTTTTATTAAGAAAAGCTAAAAAAGCAATAAAAACGAAACTATAAAAATAATAAAAAGATTGTTAAAAGTTTTGAAAGAAAAATAAATATTTCATTATTAATAATAATATTTTAATATTTATTTTTATGAATATATATAATGTCCATATTTGAGGTATTCATAAATAGGTATAAACCATTTTCCCGTCTAACATTGTATGCAGTTTCTAATACTAGTCTAATTTTAATAGTACTCTGCGTCTAATATTAGCTTCCTTAAAATTGTGTTAAAAGAAAGGAACATGTCAAAGAAATTAGAAATACTCATTTATAACGCTAGACAGTCTTAATTTAAATAATAATTAAGCGATTTGCTTTTTTTTGATTTTTGAGACGAGGTCAATTTTAATATAGGTATTAAATCTTTGAAATAATATTCTGTCCATCTGAATTTCACAATTGATTAAAACTTAATGGTAATTAATTATAAACAATCTTAATGAAATTGGCTTTTCCTCTAAACCTTCGTTATAACGTCGTCTTGTTCGATCAATTGAAGAACCTTTTTAAATCTTTTAAAGAACACTTTATCTTTGTCAGTTACAATTTAAAAATTTACCTTTAAACAAAATTCTTAAAACTCAATCCAACGGGAATAAATTTGGTTTTCTTTAAATAAAATATTATTAAACCTTATATAATAATAAAATATTAAAAAAAATCCACAGAAAATTTACGGCCATTTAATACATAATGCTTCAAATAATTTTATGTTCTTGATGCTGATATTTCTATCATTTGATGACCATTGTTTTAGCAGAGAGTTTCGAATTTTTTTTGGAAAATAAAATTTTCTTTTTATGAATAATACTATTATAATCCAGATCTGTATGTATTTACCAAAGATAAAAGATGCTGTTATATGAAAATATTTTTAATAATTTTTTTATGCGAAAATATGAAGAAGTAAAATTATATATATGTATACCTAATTAATTATTGAAGTTAAAAGATTCCGTAAACTATTTCGTAAAATATTCAATTCTCAGACACCTGAAAAAAATTAAAAATTCTAATTTGTACTTTTACTAGATTTCCATGAAATAATTCAATCTTAATCCATAATGTCTTAACATTGATCTCATTAAGAAAATCAAGTAAAATGATGGTCATTTCTATCTTAAATTACAATTCAAATTGTTAAATGTGATTTTTACCTTACAATAGAATATAGAATCTATTCTATAACTTAGTTCTAAGTCAGTTTTCATCATGATATAATTCACAAACTAATCTTTTTTGTAGAATTATTGACCATCTTAGAGCCTAAAACTGTGTAATTTGAAATCTTTAAATTCAAACTCAATCCCTCTAGATTTATAAATTCCACTGTTTCCATAAAATAGAATGTTTTAGTAAAATTTCCGAATTCATTTAGTAATATTTTCTAGATTTAATACATCAATAAATTCTTTTATTCATTTTTCTAGGACAGTAATTTAAACGAATAAAAATAAAATAAAATAAAGAAAAATTGAATTCAAAGGATCTGAAACTATTGTGTAAAGAATTTTTATATTGAGGTATTAAAATATATTATAATTTTTTCCAAAGTCCAAAGCATAAATTGATGGACGTCTATTGTATAATATAAATAAATTTTATTAAATAAAAATATTTTAAAGACGTTTCAATACGGGTGAGACAGAGTATTCATCATCTAAATTTTCTTTTTGATTATACATAGTATATTACTTAATATCGTTTTTGATGTATATTATCCTATAATATACACTCTATAAATAACGAAACAAGTATTTTGAATTTGCTTAATGTCGACAGATCTTGTTCACATAAGATTTAGTGGAACTAAATAATATGCAGCACATATATACATATAAAAACTGGATGAATTGAAATATAGATAAAGACAAGAAAAAACTGGAACGAAAATTATTATTAATTTTATTTAGTTATATTATTTTACCCAAACATTTTGTAATCAATTATACAATTAAAACAAAATAGAATAAAAAAAACAAATTTAAGCCCCAGTTCTCGGTATGCACAAAAATAAAATAAATTTTCAACATTAATCACTATATAGAATCCATTATCACTGCATCGTTATAAAAATGCATTTCTTTGCATTTTTAATTAATTTTGTGTGCAGATATTTTTTTATTTGGGTTCTGAAAAATGTCATCACATTAAGTATGGACAAAATAATGTGTGAAAATTAAAACAAGTGAAAAATATAAGGAATTAATTTTGGTTTGGAATGAAATGCACATGCAGGCGTGGAAATTGTAAAATGTATATTTTTTTATGTTATAGGTTATAGGCCTACAAATTAATCAAAATATTTGTTTTTATTTTCAAGGGCCATTAATTTTTTTTTTTTTTCTATCGTCAGATTAAGTCAGTTTTTTTTAATTCGTTTTAGGGATGAAGTGGAAATAGGTGTATGCGAAGAAATATACTTGAAACGAAATTTGATTGAAACTCCGTTTTATAATATTTTAAAGTTTAATTTAGAAAAAAAAAATCATTCACAACCTTCGGACTGTTTCATACTTTAAAATGGGATAGAACTTTTAAGTATCGGTTAGGGCTAAGTGCACGAAATCTCTTAAAACTATTTTATGACACTTAGCCTTAACCGATTCGAAAAAGCTATATACCATTTTAAAGTATAAAACAGTCCGGAGGTTGTGAATGAATTTTTGTTTTCTAAATTAAACTTTAAAATAATTTATAACGGCTTTAAAATCAAATTTTGAGACAAAAATGTTTGGGACTCTGAAATGTTCTTAAATAAAACAAAATGTATAGATATTTTCAATATAATTTCCATTATCCATAAAAACGATATTATATTTCTTTAAGCAAAAAATATTAAATTTCTATTTGAATTCAATTAATTACAAAAAAAAAAAATAAAAATTGTCACCCTGTATATTTATACTTTTTTTTTAAATTTACAAAAAAAAAATTTTTTTTCACATAAAAAAAAATCTAACTTGTTTGAGTTGGTGGTATAATTTATGTACGTATTTTAGTGCTCTACTGGTAATAAAAATATTCATCTCATCCATTGACTACCTCTATATGCATATATACAACCAGCATAAAAAAAAGGGCATTGAATTTTTATTCTATTAATATCCGTTTTGTGTAATAAAATTCATCAAAACCAACATATATGTACATGCATACATACATAATTACATACGATGTATTTATGTCCTGTTTTAAGGATTCTTTTAACATTTTTATAATTTTTTTTTTATTTTTTTGATGTTACAACATCGTGCATGCATTTCTATTGCTATCCAGTTTTTATTCAATTTTCAACCAATAAATAATTTTTTTATTACCCAAAGACGGTTTAACACTAGTTGATTTTTTTTTTTCATTTATTCATCTCTAAAAAAAGAATATATATTTACAATTCTAAACAATTTTCTGTAACTCAATTTAATTAATCAGTTTTGAAAAATCAGGATTGATGATGAAATATACTTTTATCGTTTTAGAAAATATTTATCAATCAAGATAATAATCCAGTTAATATATTCATCTCAATCAATAAGTGTTCACCAGAAAATATGCAATTTATAATAAAACAGATAAAATAACAAATCTTATACTACATTTAGGTTCTTTGTTGTATGTTTATTGAGATATTGTAATTTTTGAAGACCTTTGAAATTTTGTACTTTCCAAATTTGATGATTTCAAATTTCATTATTCGCTGCATTTATTATTTTTTATTATTTTCTAATTAATTTTGAGTTCAGACGTTTATTCGGTATTATGTTATCGAATTCTTTAATTGCATATTTAAGAGCGAATAATTATTGTCGTTGCCTCCGTGACGATGTCTTGTGAAAACACAATTACTTTATTTTTAATCGAATAATGTTTGTTATTAATCATTAAAACATTCTAGTTCTTGAAAATAAATAACTATATAAAATCCTATATTTTCCAATATATATTCAAAAGTCCATGCCTAAGTCCATTTGAGGACCTTTTTAAGGATTGCAAAAGTTTTCACAAAAAGACGACGATTTGTACGTAATGTATATTAAAATCTAAATAAGTTTATAAATTTCAAATGAAATGATTACGAATTTAATTATTTTTATCCACTTTTTTATGTTCAATTTTAATTTTCAAATTAATTTTATATTCATCGAATAAAAAATAATCACATTATTTCATACCAAAAAAAAATGGACAGTCTAAATTTTACTTTATCGACATTTCAATACTTTAATATGTTAAGCTTCATAGAAAAGACTTGTTATCGATAGACTTGGTAGGGAGAAAAAAAAATATTTTCTTTAACCAAATAAACTATTAAACTCAAACTTTATTCTTTTTAGAGTTTAAATTAAATTTATTTTTTATTCATAATCGCATTTAATTTAAAAAGATATTCTTCAAATTTCCAATATTCAAAATGCAATATCCAAAAGAAACAAAACTCTTTGGAAAGTTTTTCCTGACACAAAGTCATCTATATAAAGGATAATATAGAAAAGAAGCTATGAACTATATATATTCCTGTTTACCAATAATCATATAAATTTTTTATTTAAACATTTCGTTCATAACAATTAAATTTTATTCATCACGATTAATTTCGAATATTCTTTGTTTAAATATGAAAATCGAAAAGTTATGTATATTTTAAGTTTTCTTATAATATGTAATGTTATTAGGGTGTTTCTGATAATTGAAAGAGTAGAAGAGGTAAACAGAGGCACACTTTTAAATGTCATATCATTTTTAGGAATGTATTTTTTGTGATAAAATAAATTTTGAGTACAAACAACTTTCTGTACTTGGATAGTTCATTATCGTAGCCCTAATAAAGGTTGGGATAGTTTTGATATTCACCATTTGGAATTGAATTTATCCATTTTTGATTTTAAGTAAATATTTTTGGTAGCTCAGGCCAAGACTTCCTTTTAACTATTAACTTTAAAGATTTTCCAATTTGTAACAAGATAAATTTAGATAAACATAGTCTTATTTTCACATTATATTATACTAAATTTTCAGCTCTCCAGCTCTTGAAAAAAATTTCAAAATAAAGTTCTTAAAAGCCTGGTTTTTAAATATACATTTAATATAATGCGAACATATTAAAAATTATTTAAACGAATTTTGAATATAGCCTCAATCTATTTCGTTTTGGATTTTTTTTTGTATACAACCTATATATCCTATTAAAATCATTTATGATTAAACAATAATTTTAAATATATACATTGTTGTTGGATATGTAATGTAATACATTTTTATTAGTAAAACAACAGTTATTTCTGAAACATTATATTTTCCCAAAGGGGACATTATAATATTTCCAGATAGAAAATTATTAATAACATTGAAAATTCTCCCAATTCAACACTTACACTTTGAATTAAAACTCATAACAATGTTCACATATTTGCATATACAACTTCTACATTATTTAATATATATTTATAATCTTTATATAACATTGAGTTCTGCAATTGGAGTTCTACTTGAAAATGTCTTAAGAACTTAAAATTAATCTAGTCACCATTTTATACAGAATATTGCAAAGCTAGGTTTAATGTGACCATTTGCCAAAAATATCATTTGTATTTTATTACTTATGCAAACCCATATGTTAAAATGTATGTTAAAATGTATAATTATATAATGTTCGGAATAAATATATAGATCCATAATTTTTATTTATGGTCAAAAACCTTTATTTTTACTATAATTTGAAAGCTTTTAAGTAATCGACCCACCAAATAATTCAATAAATTAAAAATTAAACTAATAGGCGAATTATTTGATAAACTGATTTAGCTATTCTCACCTATTTATTAACTTAATAATTACGACTTGACTCTCTATCCAAACTCTGTTCATTTTCATTTAATTTTATATATACATAAATACATTTAAAGAAAAAACAATTAAAAAGAAATAATTACAAAGTATTAAATTGTTGCAAAATGTAAAATATTTTCAAAATTTCAAAAGTAAATCTTCTAATCCCTGTATAAAAAAAAAAAAACAAACCCATTGGTATATGATTCAAAAATTAGAGATATCTAATAAATAATATCGAATATAACTTTTAGATCCCTTTATTTTTTTTTTTTTTGCTTTATTTTTTATTTTTACTAACTAGTTAAAGTATTTTTATTTTGTAAATCGTTAAATTTTATGAATGGAATTTAATAGCCAAAACTTTAATCTTTGGTATTATTGGATGATGCTTTGAAATGAAAGAAAAAAAAAAACAAAATAAAACCAGGACGAAAAAAAAAAGAACTTTGAAGTTTGCATTAACTTTTTTTTTCTGAAAAAAAAAAACTGCAATCAAGGATTAAAAAGAAATAAAATTAGTTCATAAGCATTATACATAACTATATAACCAATTCACACAACATAAAAACTATCCTGGATAAATATACATACAATATTTCTTTTTTCTTAATTTCATTTGTGAGCTGATGTACATTTTGTTTGTATTCTCGATACACAGAGACGAAATACTTAAAACTTGAAATACAATTTGATAAAATGTTTATACTGTATAACTCTGGTGATAAGTATTCTAAAAAGGTTGTGTAAAAAACGAATGCCTCTCTTGATTTTTATAAATATTTCGAAAGTAAAAAAATATTGTCGTCCCAAAAAATTCAATTCAAAATAATTTTATAAGAGTACTAAATTACCAGGGCTGTGGAGTCGTCAAAAAATAGTTCCAACTCCGACTCCAACCGCTAAAATTTTTAATATACGACTCCGACTCCGACACCGACTCCAACTCCAAAGCTAAACGTATGTGGAAATATATTTATAAATACTAGTGAAAAACTATGCTGTGGGTAATTAATTCACTTGATTTCATATTCAAGTAATTCACTTGATTAATATAATATTAATATAATATAATAATAATATTAATATAATATTAATATAATATAAAGTTTTATTTTTTAATTATCTTATTTATTTTTATTAATTCTTATTGCACGTGCATATACAAAATTTTTAAAATTCAAAGAATTTTGAAACATTTGCTATAAAAATTCTTAGAGTCGTAGTCGCGAATTTTCGTAACGACTGCGACTCCGACTCCAACTCCGATACAAACACCACAACTCCGACTCCACAACTCCGACTCCAACTCCAACTCCACAGCCCTGTAAATAACACAACCAAAAGTTTAGAAGTTTATTCGAAGATAAGGTATTAAGATAAGTGTAGTAATGGTGCTGGGGTTAATAAATTCTAACTATCTATCAATATTTTGGTGAATCAGACATTTAAATAAAAATGAGACTTCAGAACAAACAGAAACTTTAATTTAAAAATATAATTAAATCTACTTCGAGTTAAGATTGTTTCACAATGAAAATTTTCTCAGTATTTAGTCCCCTATGCAGTTTAGTAAAAACATAAAATTAAATATACAATCTTTGTGCATCATACAAAATAAAAATGCATATAACTTTGTTTGTCTGAATATGCATTTCTCAAGTTCATGTATCCCCCGCAAATCAAATTGATCAAAAACCTTGGCCCCATATAAATGTACATTATATTGTAAATGCATTGCTCATATTATATGTACAATGTATACATGTACAAGTCATATATAATAAAAATAAAAAGAAAATCACGGACATTTTATTTACGAAAGGAAAAATATTGTCCTTGAACGAAAAGTCTTATCGTGATTTCAATGTGCAAATATGATGTGGGATTATGACAATGATTACTTTGATAATGCTAAAAAGCTAATCAAATGAGCTAAAAACAGTATGAAATACGCAGTGGATTTCCTTATGTATATAAAATAAGAAGTAAATATTTAAAGCTTATTCTATATATTTAATATTTTCTGATGCACAAAAATTGAATTGTTTATTGTTTTACTTAATTTTAATAATAACAAAGTTGTTCACTTATACTTGTACTATAATGTCGATAAAAATAAAATTCAATGCAGCGATATTACACTTTCACTTTATGAAGTCTAACAAAAGACAAAATATGACAATAATTTTACAAATAAAATATTTCTATCATGGGCATTTGTTGTTGGAAAATATACAGAGGAGTATCTCATAAATCAAGATTTCAATATTTAAAATATTTTTTTTATTTTTTCATGTAACAACTGTCATCAAAATCGGCTTTCAGTCCCCGAATAGAATCCTTAGTCATAATCCGTGTACACAATCGGGACGGGACCTTTCCATTTTTTTATTTTATTTTTTTCAGTTTTTATTTTCCCACGCAGGTACTAATTTTCATCAGAATCCATTCCAAAATTTAAAATAGTTTGAATTTTATATTAAAATAATACAAGGAAAAAGTTATCGAAAAAAGCACAAAATATCTCGAATTTGATAAAAATATCACTTACCGTGTTATTACATCAAGGTTTTCATGTATTCATATATTCCAGGCTCCGTATGCAGGTTAAAGTACATAATAATAAGTTTTTCACGGTCAAGACAGTTAAAGGAAACTTTTTTTGTTTTTTTTTTTAAATTTGTGCATTATATTTAACTTTTAAATTATTCTATTAAATTTTATATATTTTACACCTTATAAGTTCGAACATTTAAATTCAAGGTAAAATCAACCCTCTGTGTTATTTAAAAATTAATTTAATCCCAAAATATAAAATTTTATTTTGAATGTACGAGTACCAGTACAGACATACATTATGTTAATAAAATTCGATATTTTTAACTTTATAGTTCTTTCAGAAAACTGTTTGTAAAGCTTCCTCGAAGGAAGTTAAAAAACACTAAAACTTGGAATATTAATCAAATAGAGATTGAAAAAGGATATTTTGTGTAAGAAATTAGAATATAAAATATGGGTAAATGGAATAACGGGAAAAGAAAAAATACTTTTAGAAATAAATTTTAAAGCAAACAGAATTAAGGATACTTAAAGAACTTTAAATGTACAGGAAAACAGATTCGTATATTTGACTGGAAATAAGAGTCAACTTACTAACATCATTAGTACGGGAAACAAATATTTAAATAAGAACACAATTTGCTAGAAACTTGTGCTTTATTAGATTTCTTTTAATTTGTACACTAAAATTAACTTTAATATCACATTATTAAATTATACATACATTACATGTTGTAATATATTTCTTTGATTTTTTTTGCATAAATAAATATGAATATTGTTAATTATATATTATACAATTTTTTTCTATCTTTCTCTCACTTTTTATCGTATATTAATAATTGATGTGCGATGAATAAATTAAGAATTGATTGAAACCGCACAAATAACATTTTCATTTATATACTACAACTTTTGTGAATGTTAAAATTATCACAATTCTGTTGTAAATCATTAATTTTATATGTTATTATTATTATACAAATATTTAATAAAATATAATTTGCATATTAAAAATAAATTAAATTCATTTTATTAAATTAACTTAGTTTTACATAATATAAAAATAAACGTAAAAAATAATAGTTAGATGCGTATGTAGGTGGCGCGTGTGCCGACATTATGTCCGACAAAATCAAGAAATCATTATAAGAAACTTTTAATTTAATTTAAAATAATTTAATTAGCACAAAATTATATAAAATGTTATGTCGTCTAAAACAGTTTATAATTAATAAAATATATATAATACCAAGGTTATACTTTCCATAATAATTTGTGATAAAAGACAAGATATAAATGAAATGTCATGTTATACAACGAAGAAAATATAATTTAATTGAAAATTTGTATGATAATTGTTGTAAGATAAAATTGCATCAACATTAATGGATAAAACTTGAGCTTTATGAAACTTATATCATTTATTTTATTTGAAACTAAATAATAATAATCTTATATATATTTAATGTTCAAAATAATGGAATAAAGATTTAAGATTTCTATGCTTCGCTTGGCATTATAGAATTAGCTTTTATTTAGTCGCAACTTAATCGTTATCAAATAATGTCAAATTTTTACTTTACCTCTAAATCAAAGAAAAAATGCATGTGGATATTATGTTAAGAGAAAACCAAAGAACCAATAAACATAAACGAGATATTAACCAGGTCGGAGGGTTTGAACATTTGACCTTTTTTGTTCTGCTCTATCAAGAGGTATAGAATATTACTCCAGGGATATTAATATCGAAATAACTTGAACTCAAAACCGTTCAAATTCGGTCATAAACTCTTATGCAGTCTAATAAGACACCAATACAATCCTTAACCGATATCTCAAGACCCTAACATTCCTATATACGTTTTTTAACAATCTGACTATTTTCAAGAACAACATAGTAACTTTTTTTATTGAATTATTTCATTTTTTATAAATACAGACAAATATTTAAATTAATTTAACGTTTTGATTTAAAATTAATTAAAGATTTTAGCAAAAGTTCATTGGCATTTCTTTTATTTTATTTCTTTTTTCTTTAATAAATAATTGTAATTTCTTTTAGGCTAATGGATATGAACAATAATATGTTCAAATTACATGATATTTATAATTTTAAAAGTAGTAATATTGATAATTAACCACAAATAATGATGGCTTTCAGCTAATCTCTTTCCAAGAAATAAAACAAAATATACGTATTTAAGTTCGAATAAAATAAGAAATATCCGTAATTCTTATAATTATAAACTTCTATAAATTAGATAAAGTGTGAGTTCGTAAACGTCAAGAAATAAACTACATTGATTTTATTTATAAATTTCATTTTATAAAATATTTTTAGAATTTATTACATTACTCTGAGAACACATTCAATACAATTCTTTAAGTTCAGTTACTAAGAAAAGTCACTACTTATTTGTAGCAGTAAAATCGGGAACTATAATAACGTGAATTTTTAATGCTATAACTCTCAAATTTTCTTAACTCTTCAAATAAGGCAATAAGCTCACCATTAAATGCGTTATCGTTATTAAGTAAGAGGTTCCTCTGGTTGTGCTATCCAAATTTTGATGATTTACATAATTAAAACATACACAAAAATAAATATAATAGTATACATTTTTAATATTTCTTCTATTCCATGTTTAGGTAATGATGAAAAAGTAATCATTTTCACCTCACTTAATCAATAAATTTAATTTAAAGGGTGATAAAACCCTAATTTATCGTTATGAAAAAAAATATATATGTAATAATGCATATTATATTTACAATTACTATTACTTTGTTGTTTCAATATTCAATTCAAAAAAAAAACATTTCATTTTAAATTGATTTAATGGAATGCTAATTTTTTGTTTTTATTAGAATTTTAACTATATATTTATTTATATTATCTACAATTTAAATCCCATGCCAAGTATATTTAGTGCGTTTAATCTCAGATTTCAATTAATTGAAAATTAATACTATTATTGGAATTTAATTATATGGTATTTTATATATTATATATAGATATAAAAAAAAAAGATACATATATACAATTTAATATAATATATACTCAATTTACAATTATGAGCATATTCAAATTCTAATAAAGTTAAATTTCTACATATTCATAATCGCCATAATGAAATACATTTTTTTTTTTTAAATATATAAAGAGTCCATTAAAATTTCGAAAAAAGTATATTGAATAATACAATAATATGACACTCAACCAAGTCTTTCATACAATTTTGAAAATTTAACTAATTTTTCGAAAAACCTAAATGAAAATTAAATATATTTTTCAAAATAAGGACATAAACAAGTACATAAAAAAAAATTATTATATAGTTTCCAATTCTTACAATATTCTAAATTACTTGTTTTCTAAATAAAATTTTTCATATCTTATTTTTATTATCTTTATAAATTTTTTTTGAGTGTTATGCACTACATAAAAATCTAACTAGCTTAATTCCATAACATTCATTATTTTCATTAGAATACTTAAAATTCACATATGTTATTTTGAAAAAAGGGAAAACTCAATGTCAATGCATTAGTTTAGTGCACTTTTATCTAAAAAAAAAAAAAAGAGAAAAAAAGTTTCCAACTTTTATTATCTAAAATTCTGAATTTGTTTTTCTTTTCAATGCGAATCAAAAAAAATTTAATTTTTATAAGAAAAATTTTAATTTAAACACGTTTTATTTTTATTCTTTTCATATTTTAATGGAATAAAATATAAATATAAAATGTTGTACGTGATATTTTCCTAGTTTTCTTCAATTAATCATATTAAAAAGATAAAAAAAAAAAAAAAATAGAATATGCTAATTAAATTAAAAGATCTCATAATGCATAAAATGCTTTCAATATGGAAACATTTTTCTTTATGTTATTTATTTCGCAGTGTGTTGTAATATATATGAATACACTATATATAACTTATTGCTTAATATTATTTATATTTTTATTTCTAAGTCAAAATATGTAAACTAGAAAAGATTCTCTGCCATTAATTTACATAAAAGTTGAAAACTGTTAAGTATTATTGCTAGATATTTAAAAAAAAAAACATTCGAACTTAGAAGTTATCAATGTCGCGAAACATGATTACCACTTACCTCTTCTGCTGAATGCTAGTATGTTTTTCTGCTTTAGAATTTTTTCTAAACACATATATGCAGCTCAAAGTTATAAATTCCTGCTATTACATTGAATTTTAAACCAAAAAGTTTTCTTGGATTGCTCCTACATTTTACGTGGCTAATATTTTACTTTCATCTTAATAAAAATTAATTTGTATTATTATTAAGCAAGTATTTAACAAATTTTTATTTAATTACTTATTATTATTATTGCAAATTAATGCAAAAGACCATTAAAATTTCAAAGTTTAAAAGATCTACCAAATAAAAAGTGGCATAATACACTTAGTAAAATATTTGTAAATTAATTTTTATTTATACATGGTCGTGGCATTTCATAATAAACCATTATGAGTTTCCATGACTGCCTTTCGGTTTCATTACGTTTTCATATATCCTTTTACTCAGCCGTCAAATTATGCTAACTTTACACTGCACACAGCCAAATAAAAAACTTTATGCAAATGTTAAAAAAAAAACCCCAAAATATTATTATTTTTTATTTAATTTTAAGGTAACTTGTCACCTTCAACTTGGGTTTCAAAACATTAAAAACATAAAAAAAAAAAACAAAATAAATATGAATGCATTAAAATGATAACATTCACTTGCATCAGACATAATTCCCAAAAAAAATAAAATAATAATAAAATAAAAGAAAATACAAAATTTTATTTTTATAATGAAATCTTTCATAAAAATATTAAAAATAAAAATAACAATTTTATATTAAATGTAAAGTGTCATAAAAAAGGTAAATTTAAAATATTTCATTCTTTTTATTTAAATTGAATATCATATATCAGAAGGAAAATAAAAAAAAAAAATGAAAATATGAAATAATAAAATTTACTAAACAAAACAAAAATATGCTTGGATTTAATAGTTTGCAATAACTTATTTTTACAAAAAATAAAAAACGAAATATAAACATAAGGATACATTGAAGAAGTCACACGAGTTTCCCAACCACAAAAATTCTATGTATTATATGTATAAAAGGATCATTTTTATAATATAACTTATGTAATATGCATTATATGTTCTTTGTGTAGCTAGCTTGTGGGTGGAAAATAAAAATCAACATAAGCCAAACAAATATGATAAGTAAAAATTCTCTTAAATTTTTAAATTAAAACAGATAGATTTAAGGTGTGGTGAACACAATTAAGGATACAAGCTTCAAAAATATATTTCTCATTCGATAGATCGAAATGACTATAAATTTATGATGATGTTAACTTCATTTTTTGATCATCGCGTAAATGTGAAAAAAAAAGTTAAAGAAACTAATTTAGATTTTAAGCCTTTAGGAAAAATTTGAACAAAATTCTCTATTTTAAACTTTCAGATATATTTGAAATTTAAATATCCTCGAAAATAATTCGAAACAGAAAACTTAGAAATTAATTTTTAATCTTTCTTTTTAACAACATCATAATGCAATTGCAATTTGAAAAAATTATATAAAAATAACAAAAATATGTCATACAGTTACTAATCATAACAGATGCATGTAACATAAGAAATTCAACATATAAATTAAAAAATTTTTCTTCCGTCCTTAATCACATCATAATTTCAAAATCAGCCCCATTTAAATCACATTTATGTTATAAAAAAAAAAAATTAAATTATTTATTGTGTTATTTAGATAAACGAATTTACTGGCCTGAATTTAAAGAAGTAAAAAATATAAAGTCAAAACCCATAAACTTTCACCAATTTAAAAAAAAAAAATAATTTCCTTTTAAAAAAATTAAAAATCATTTCCTATTTTTTTTTTATCATACATATATTATAGGCAATCAAAATGCCAATTATTTAATAGGTTTAAAAAAAATAAAAATTATAATAAAAATAAAGAAAATATACACCACAGGATCTGCATAGTAGATTAGATTTCTTCCAGATGAATAAACCAAATTTGTATGAACCAAAAAGTGTTGTAAAATAAAAATCCGTAGTATTTTTTATGAATTGCTAAACAAATGGTTTAATTTTTTTTATTATTTTACAGAAAATTAGCTATGCGTATTAAGCAGATTTTATATTTAGGTACTTCTGGTAGTTAGATATAATTGATGTTTATTTTCGGGCTCCTGGTACATTTATTAAAAAATTTAGACTTGATCACAGCAGAACACAATACTTTTCAATTGTTCACATTTTGACCCAGTGAACTCCAACTTGAGAATAAAGAAAATCATTAAAAACATTTCTCGATTATGTAATAGTAGATTACAACACCTTGTAAGAAAATTTGTTATTACAACGAGTTGTGTATACACAAAAACTCATAGACACGAGTCAATACTTATAGACAGTTAGGTCGAGTGGTATAATATTAACAAGTGTACATGTGTTTTTGTGTATATACACAACGAGCTGTACAACAAATTTTATTAACATGTTTTGTATACTGTTTTAATGTGCATGTGAGAGGTAGTTGCAATCAATACATTTGCAATGCAAAAAATAAACAAAAGCTCTAAATGAAGAAAGTAAATACGGAGAATATAAATAAAATTTACTTAATTAAATAATTACATGTGTATTGACGCATGTAATATACCATTTACCGAGCTAAATTTACGATTGTTAATACAACTTATCTATCACATGCACATTAAAATACATTTTATGTACATTTCACCTCAATAAACCCTGCATTTAATTAATAAATAATAAAATAAGATAAAGATTCTATTACATCAAAGAACATTTATGTTTTACTTCGGAAAAATTAAGTTGTTTTCAATGATTTTTAAGGAAAATATTGCTTAACAAAAAGGTATTGGAAAATTAATTATATTATTTTAATATATTTAAAATTTTTTAATATATTTTTTAAGAAAATTTTGTAATCATTTTCCAAATAAAAACAAATGTCAAAAACAACAACTTCTTATTTTACAAAAAAAATAAATAAAATAAAAAATTTTTCCTATAAAACGATAATCTTTTAATGAAAAACTGATAACAAGAAAATTATATAAAAAAACAAAATATAAATAAAAAAATTCTTCCTTTTCCCCTTTTCACACTTGGAATATTTAGTACAAAAAACAAGTTAAAATTACGAAGAAAAAAAAACGCAGCAGCAGCAGCACCCTCGATTATCGCCAGCAAAAAAAAATATATACATATATATATAATAAAATCGCGATATTCATTCAAGCATAAAAATTAACAATCTAGACATTTTATTTTATTTTATTCGTTAACAAAATTAAAAAGGATTCTGTTCTTTTTTTTTTTTTTATTAGAAATTTTAAAGAATTGTAAAAAAAATAAATTTATATTTAAAAATAAAACTTCTTCGATCATCAAGCATATAGCGCATAAAGAAGAAAATTTCCTTGAATTGTATCAGTTGTAAATCTGAACATCATCATCAAAAATAATCAATTTTAAAACTTAACGACCGTGTAAAAAAAACAGTACATTTTTTGCATTTTTATTTTCCTTTTTTTTATTTTTAACTTTTTTTTTTTTTTTTTAACTTGCAATATCATAAAATTTATATTGGAAAAGAGTTTTCCTTTTGAGTTTCATTTTAACGAAAATGATTTTCTTTTTTCTTTTATTTTTTGTTTTCATGCGAAAAAACTACATATACCTTTTAATGTCGTTATAATAAAAAAATAAGTATATTTTTAGATAAAGAAAATTTATTTATTTATTTATTTTTTTTTTTTAACTTTTATTATTGTATAAAATATAAATTCTGTATTAATTTTCAAAAGAAACATTCTATCGTCATTAAAAATTTTATTTAAAAAAAAATAAAATAAAAATATATAATATAAAAAAAAAAAGAAAATTAATAGTAAATTGTGAATAACATAGAGAATATAATGAAATAAATGGTAATAGTAAACATTTGGCGCCGCTGTTTACAAAAAAAAAAAAACAGCTGGGAAAAAGATTAATAAGTCCAGAACTCAAAGATGATGTGCTTGAATGTGGCATTGGTACATAGGAAGCCAGGATTTTTATTATTATACATATTCCCTTATACATAAACATGATTAAGTACATACATTTTTTAATTTATTTTATACTATCAATTAAAAAATAAAAATATTTGATACTCAGTACCATCCTTATATATTTATTAATATAGTAAAATCATTATGAACTGAACTTTTTATTCACAGATAGCAAAAAAGTATCGAATAAATTAATATATACTAATTATTTATTATAATATTAATGATCATCACTGACTCACAAACTAACTATTTAAAAAATTAGTTTAATTGCCTTCTTAATTATTAAGTAAAAGAATTATTAAGTAATCAGTCCGTCTTTAATCATGTAACGAAAAAAATTTGTTCTCTCATTGTCTCATTTAATTTTTAATGTTTTTTTTTGACAGATTTAAAAAAAGTAATTACTAAAAAAACAGAATATTCATGTACATTTATATTGTATATGACATGTTATATAAACACTTTTGTTACTGTCATATAAAATATAAGCTAAAAAGCTTATTAAAATAATTCAATAAAAAAAAATAAATAATTGCAAAGCAAATTCAAGAAAACAAAATAAAAATTCGTATTCAATTGCGATTAAAATAAAAAAAAAAAATATATATATATATATAGGAGGTATAAGTATATTTCCATTTAAAAATTCATCTCATGCGTAACAATTATATTATTTCTGAAAATTTGCCATAAAGTCTCATTTGAGGAAAATGAAAAAAAAAAATAAAAAAATAAATAATTTTTATTACAAAATGATTTATATTTTCTTTAGATTTTTAGACAAAATCCTTAAGTGATTTTTTTTTTATTTTTAATTTTTTTTAAGCAGAACAAGTTTTATGTAAACACATTATACAATTTTATTTTATTTGTTTTCATATTTTCAAGCAAATCCTTTATACAGAGAAAGAAAAAAAACGTATACACTCAAGGATGCATTTATTTGAAAAATTAATTGTATCTTAGAGTTTAACAAGCGTTAAAAGAAACATTTAACACTTTTGATACTTGCTTATATTATATTATTGATAAAAGTTTAGAATTTTTAGTGTATTATTTGAAATAAAGTAAAATGTAAAAAAGTCGAAACTTTTAAATTAAAGCGATATAAAAGTGTGATCACTTTCAGACTAACACTTCCTGAACAATTGACTTGCTTCAATTTAAAATTTAAACTTAATATCTCCAGATAGGATTGTTTATTTATTATTTCCCTTCTGATTAATAAATTATATTTAAAGTCTTGAAATTAAGTTATAAGAACTCCAACTAACGATTATAGTTTTTCATCTGCTTTATCTCGATAGAAACAGTGACAATGCAGTAGAATTAACAAAAAATCAAGAATGATGGCTAAATTTAGTGACTGTATGCCAAAAAATATTTAAAAGTTATGTTAAAAATACATTTGTGTTTAGTTTAAAGTATATTTGATAAACGTTTAACTTAAATTTGAAATATTTGGAAGGATTTTTAAACGATATTCTTGTAACCTTTCAATTTCTCAGTTTTATTAGTAGAGAGTAATGTAATTTGAAAGCAATTATTTGTATTCACACAAGAAACTTAATAAATTTATTCCTTCTATATTATAGTTATCTACAGTTTTTATAAAACATATATTTTTAGATTTGTTTCCTTCCCTCATTGCGAACAAAAATGTTAAATTACACATCCCTGACTGTAGACGATTTGCTTTCCATATATAAATCAATTGAATTTTATTTTAGGTATATTGTAAAGTGAAAATTATTTGCATTCGAACCTTTTGAATATTATATTTAAAGAAGGTATACTCGAATATTTATTTTACTTTAATATTTTTTTTTTTTTTTTTAAATTATAAGTATGTATACAACAGCTTTAACAATTTTCCTATTGTGTTTTAAATTAATTACGCATGAATTAACCGATATATAAGATAAATATAAATACAACACATAAAGCATAAGTATATGTTATGTAAGTATATTTTATATGTGTATATATAGATTTTAAATTAAATGTTAAAATTATTTTAATTTTTAAAATAAATAATTCGTGCATATGTCATTTTATTTGCATTTTACATATTTGAAAATTATAAAAAAAAAAAATATTTAAAATGAATGTACTTGTAGAATGGAAAACATAATAAGAGGGAACAAAACAACAAGTGAAACCAATAAAATAATTATTATTTAGAATTAAAAAATATGTAATAAGAAAGAGTTCTAGGTACAGTTTTTTTTTTTTTTTTACAAATTTGATCAATTCTGGCAGGAAATTATTTTAACAGTTTTCAATTAAATCATTTTTAATACGTATTTCAATTTCAGTAAATTGTTTAAAATAAAATTTCATACCATACTATATGGCAGTAAAATATTATACTACTATACTATGGCTTGAACTCATAAGGAATTTTAAGTCAAAAGAACTTTTTTTTTTTAAATAAATAAAATCATTAATTTTATTCATCGAGAACAATTTCAAGCCAACATACCTAAAATTAAAGTTTTTATAACTATACAAATAAAAATAATAGAAATTCAAATATGTATATTATCTATTCTTATATCATGGTAAATATTCCTTGAAAATGATCGGCTCAAATTCATAAACCTTTGTCAATACCGAAATATAGTACAAAAAAAAAAGTAATTTTTTCAATCAAAATGTTACATTGTCAACATAAAAAATGTAAAAAATTATTTTAAAATATATATATATATATATATATATATATATATGTGTACATAATATATGAATTATTTAAATTAAATTGACAATGCAATTTTAAAAATATGTCAAAAAATTTAATAACAAAAGAAGAATTCATAAGCCTTTATTATTATTATTTTTTTTTTTCGTCAAAGTAGAATCCCTTTATTGAAAATTCATAAATTTTTATATAAAAAGTTAAATTCTGCATTTGAATTTTTTTTTTTTTTCATCTGAAATTTGATATGACAAGAAAAATAAATATATATATGTAGTATGTAGAAAGAAAATGAATAAAAAAAAACTTCTCTACTATATTTTAATACAATAAAAATAATGTATTCTTTTGTAAAATATCAAAATCTAATCACCCACATGATACCAAAAAAGTGTTGACAGCTTTTTTAAGCGATTCATTCTATCGTTTTTTTTTTTTTTTCAATTTTATGCTAAATATGTACATATAATATACGAAATAGTACTTTTTTTTCATATCCACATAGCATAAAATTTAAAAAAAAAATTCATTTCATTTCTGGTTGTAATCCCTTTTTTAAGACGTCAAAAAGATTTACTTTAATACCATTGAAAATGTATACATATCTAACAATTGAATCTGAGCATCGGAAATATTTAAAAAATATTTAAAATTTGAATAAAAATAAAATTATTCGTGAAATAGATACTTTTTTGACATTATATTGAAAAAAGATAAAAATTAATCGATTTTTTTTTTAAATTAAACCATTTTAATGAAAAATCTTTGTGGTGTATTTTCTGTATTAATATACATACATTGAATAAATCATTGAATACATTTTTGATCAGAAGCGAAATTTTATCGGTCTGCACGAATAATCTTAATTAATTAAATAATCCATGATTTGCTACAAACGATCTGAAACTTTTAATTTTTGGTTTATTAATTGAGAGAAGTTTATTAAATTATACGAACATAAAAGTCTATATTAAATGAAAACTTTTTTTAACACGTCCAGAGAGTAGTGATAAGAGTCCTTAAATAAAATCATTATAATTTACATTATAATAGTTAAAAATTGTATTATTAAAAACAAGAAACAGATATAAAATTATTATCCTTAAAATCATTTAAGTGTTATGAAAATTTAGAAAATTTAGCAAAAAAAAAAAAGAAAATTTCATCGCAATTTTTAATACTTCCCGAATTCGTTAAATGCTTAAATTTATATATGTACATGTTTTAAAATCTAGTCAATATCTTAAATAATTATTTTAAAATAGGCTGACCATAATTTGAAATGTGAAAAACGGGACAGTAATCGTTGAATTTGAATTCTTATTAGTGAAATTTCTCCCACATCTATATTTCGGTTCGAAACAATTTTGTATTATTTTTGAGGTGCAGTCATTTGACCGAAAACTAAAATTTTCAATAAGTGAATGAAAAGCCCAAACTCCTTCAGCAGCAGAAATTTTTAATTCATTTGAAGTTGGCTCTGCCGATGTAAAAAATGTTGTTAATTTACTACTGGAAGCAGCACTTTTGTCAGCATTTTTATGTTTTTGTGATTTTAGATGTTGCTCAATATCTGAACCACCACCGTGACCAACACTAAATTCTTGCCTGCATTTGTTGCACCTGACATTTTTCAATAAACGATTTTTCAATAAACGGATATTTTTTTTTCAAATTTTCATTAAAAACACACTTTCTTTTTGGCATACTTTAAAATATTAAAAAACTTTTAAATAATATTCTTTAAATTTCACAGCACAACAAACAAAACTTAAATGAATCAAAATCAAACCAAATTTAAATCTAGAAAACTAGAAAGCTACGAACAATTTTCACAGCATACTACGACTTTTCCAAATTTAAATTTTTTTTTTGAATTTCGTTAAAAGAAAAAAAAGTGGTTTAACAAAAAACTATTAAGCCATTTTCAACATATAATATTTTTATTTTAGAGAATGGAAAACGGGACAAATGTGTGTCCCGAATGCTTTAGTTGGGACACCGGGACAATTTCAACCAAAAAGGGACTGTCCCGTTTAAAACGGGACGAATGGTCAGCCTATTTTAAAATGAAGAAGAAGTTAATAAAAAAAAAACAGTTTTATCCTACCGTAAAATCCTTTTATTATTATATAACTTAAAAAAAAAATTTCATAAAATTATATCATGCATCAAAAAAGGAATTCAATTAAAAAACTTCGAGGTGAAAATTAAAATCTTATCTTTATTATCCAAAACAAGTATAAAAATCCTGTTAATTTAGGGATAATAAACTTAAAAATTATTTTTTGGTGGAATAAATATAATAAAAATGTATTTTTTTTTTCTTTCGTTTTTTCATTAAATTATCCTTATTTTTATTTTATTTTTTTCCATGAAGTTAAAACCATTTATTAAGGAAACATTATATATTTCATATATATATGCATAATATCCTGTGTATACAAAGAAAACAAGGATAAAACGTAAACAACACACTCTTGACATATAAATATATACACCTTAATAAGCAAACATTTATTATTTAAAATAAATTTATTTAATCAAATAAAATGCTTTCTCTTCGTCTTGCTTTTTTTTTTTTTCGTTATATTAAACATCTAAGAAGACGAAGAATATGGTATTTTTGTAGCTTTTTAGAAAATCTTAAAATTATTTCAACCATGAAATCTTTCATGCTTTTCAGTAATTCAGGTGCATCAGAAAAAACAAATAATAATTTTGTTATATTTAGCTTGAACTTATTATATATACATTATTATATAGAGCTTTTTCACGAAATATTGTAGTTGGTATAAAAGAAAAATTAAATGATATAAAATGCATACCCTTTAGATTTTTCCATAAATAATCACTAAGTTTTGTATGTTAAATTTCGAAAATAATTGATAAAATTATTTGGTTCATTAAAATTTATTTATAGACGTACAGATTTTTGTTTATTTTTAACTTATATTTTCATTTATGTCATTAAATTAATATAAGTTTTATGTTTATAACGAATTCAACGAAAACCAGAACCCTTAATATTTTAATTCATATATAAAGTTTTTTAAATATTGTTTCTTAATACTTCCAAAATCCAGGAAAAAGTTAAAAATTTGTTAAAAAAAACTGCGAAATTATGGAAAATTATTTTTCCTTTCTTTACTTCAACGTGAAATTGCTTTATATAATTTTATAATAATATGTTTTTCCTAAATATTAATTCTAATATATAGTAAATATTTAAGTTATATACATTTAAGCTATATCTATATGGAAAGTTTGGTCTTGGGTGTGGTTTAGTGTAAACAATTGATATTGGTTTATTTAAAGGAGAGAAAGATAACATTTTTCTTATAGTTTTAGATGGAGGTTGAATCCACTTTAAGAGAGTTCGTAAAGAAAGCACTGGTCGTATCGTTTATCAATATTTTTTTTATAAAAATTTAAATTAGAATTATTTATAAAAATTTTGTTTTTTAGTAACTAAACTGATGCGCAATAAAAAATTAATAAAATTATTAAAATATTGAAATTACCGTGATTAGTTCAGTTCAGTTTTTGGTCCGTCAAAAAAATATCAATAAAATATACAATATGTATTATAAAATTTTCAATTTTTTTTAAGTAAATATAATAAATAATAAAGTTGTTTCTTGTAATATTATCTGCATTTTCTTCAAGGATTTTTTTTTTATATTATATTATATTTATATCCTTTTTGAAATGCATAAGATTATATTTTACAACAGGAAATTTGATTTTGCAAATTTTTTCAAATAGATTTTTTAAAACGAAAATAAGTTAAAAAAAAAAAATTTAAGAAAATATAAATGGATACAGTATATAGTTTTTGATTCAATTTAAGTTCTTTTTTTCTATATATTTATATAAAAGAATTTTACGTATACATGTATAATTTTTTAGAGTGAATCAACTGAAAACGCATAAGGATTCAAAGGAAATTTGTATAGTCCTCGTAGCCTTAGTAAGATTTTTCTTAAATTAGTGACCATGCTTAGAGAATTATAATTCATATTTGTTGCATGAACCAATTATTGTTCTATTTGGAATAAAATGTCTCTAAAATAATGATAATTTTTTTTTTTTTAATCGAACAATACAATTATTAAATAGAAAATAATTTTTCCGCACTGTTCTGTTTCTGTCAATAATTTGCATTTTTTATTTGTAAATTTGACACATCCTAGAATATACATATATTTTACTTTTTATATTTATTTAAATAAAAAAAATAAAAAATAAAAAATGAAAAAGGTTGAAATAATTTCCATTACTTTTGTCTGCATTTCAAAACTGAATCCAATATAATGATGATATTTAAAGTTTAAAAAATAAAATTTCCAATTTTTTATTTTTAGTTTCTTTTTTGTTTTTTTTTTTTCAAGCATAAAAAAAAGAATAAATTTTTTATTATTTTAAAACAAAGATTTTCTCCTGAGAGTTTTTTTTTTTTATATTCATTTCACATTTAAAAGTCCTTGTAAAACAAAATTAGCATGAAAATAGAAAATAAATATTTCCATGTTCCTTTATTTTATATATATTTTGATTTTTTTTTTACTTTTTTTATAAGAAAATATTTTTTGTTTTTTTTTTTTTTGATAAACAAATGTTGAACAATATTTTAAACTAATGAAAAAATTGCATTTAACCACCTGAGTTTAATTTAAAAAGTTTACAACTCAGTAGCGCGACTCAAAGCTATTTTATATAATAATATTATATTAATAATAATTTCAACATTTGTACATTTATTTTCATTTAAATTATTAATAATTAAGATTTTCATAAAATTAAAAGGGTTGAATTATAATTAATACAAAAATTTTCAGATTTACGGCACACAACAAACTTGTAGAATACCATTACTTACAAGATACTGAAATTGTTAAAATTTGATGAAAGCAGAAAATGGTAGGTAGTAATGAAATCTGAAAGCAATTATTATACTCTTACCGGAAACTTTATACTTAAAATTATTGAAAAAATTCTCTAAATTGTCTTGGTATTAAACTTTAGACTCAACACAATGATTAACTTTATACTTGATACTGATCATTAAAATCTGAAGGCTTAGAAACCTCACTAAAATTCTCCCAACAAATATATGCAAGTTTCACAAAATTTTCCCGCCCCTGTTGGAAGTAAAATGCAAAATTAACTTCATTCAAGTTAAAGTTATTATACATATTATATTTTTTATATTATAAAAATGATTAAAATTAAATTCTCATGAGATGACATAGTTTGTAATTCCATATTTTTTTTTTCGTTCATTCATTTAAAAAAATTCATAATAACTCAACTTTAAAGACAAAAAAAAATTCAATTTATTTTAATATTGAAATTATTTCTGTTTTTTTTTTTTATTTCTTGGAAAAACTTTAGTTTAAGATTTATTGGCTTAAGGTGTAACTATGCAATGAAAAAAGTTTAAGCAAAAAACTTTTTTTCTGGATTTTATATTCTTATTTTCATTAATTCTTGCAAATCTGAAAAAATGAAAATCTCTAAATTTAATTTTTTTTGATTTTAACTTTTTTAATTCAATTTTACCTAATTAAATTATTTCTTCTGGGTGTACGAAAAAAAAAGAGGAAATTAAAGTTTTTTAATGAATCTATAAAACTTTTCTAATTTCGATTGATTATATATAGAATTAAACAAAAAAAAAATAAAGCAAATAAATAATAAATTTTATTACGTTTCTTTTGAAACTCTCTCTTACTTTTTGATCTTTCTTTTTTTTGTGAAATGAAATGCGTTTCCAGTTATATGGGCAAAACAAAGATTTTAAATGAAAAAAAGTAGGTTAATAGTTCGGAAAGTAAATGTAATATATATACTTAATTTGTCTGTGGTCTTACTTAAATCAATTAGCGGACGATATACTGACTTTAAAAAACTGGGGTAATGAAACTATAAAAGTGTAAAATATTTTCCACCTTGTACTTGTGAAATCTTATCAGTCAGATTATCGCAGATAATCTAATCAGTGCACAAAATTGAGTTCTTTTTGTTAACTTTTGTGACATAATAACTTCGCTACACTTCAGGTTACCAACCATGAAGTTCTTGGTTTGAAAATAGGTCACTTATAAAAGACGGTTTGGTTTGACGTTTAAAAAAAAAAAATTTGTTTGTAAAATTTTTCATTATAAAAATATTTTGAATAATTTTATCATTTTGTGAATTTAAATTTTGTGAATTTAAATCTCCATCTCCTTTATAATTAATTAATTTTAAAAAACTTTTTGAAAATAATAGCCAATTTTTTTTTTTTAATATTTTGATTGTTTTCTTTTTTGACAACCGACAATTTATTATTATTTTTTTTATATTGAAGCATTTTAAAGTATGATTTTTTCTGTAAATTTTCTGCAAATTGACAGGTTATACCTTTTTATTTTTTAAATGCAATAAAACTATGTAGTGAAATTTGTAGGTTTGTGTCGAACCGACTTTCAAACCATGAAAAAAAAAATAAAAAATTTATATGGCAAACCAAGTACCAAACACAGAACGAACCTACTTTTTTCTGCAAAACATGGAATTCGATGTTTGTAACCTGAAGTGTAGCGAAGCTATAAGTGAGAAAAACTTTAAACCTTATAAATGTTAGTCGTTTTTGAAAAGGACTAATTTCGGTGTTTAAATATCAAATATTCTACTAAAATAAGTTAAAATAATAAATTAGAACTCTCACTCAGAGATTAACAGAGATTTTATATAAATATGATTTCGAAATTTGTTTTTAAATAAAAATTATATTTTGCACCAAATGATTGAAAAAATACCTTATAGAGCTCTGCATTTTGCATTGCAGAAAAAAAATATTTATCACCCATCGTGATCAAAATTTTCTCGTTTAACTAACATGAATTTTTAAAACAATTAAAAAATAATGTTAAAAACTAATAAAAATTAAATATAAGTTAATTAGTGAAACGGTATTCGTAGTTAACATAACTTTTTTCCATCATACTATTTCCATTTTTTTTTATTTTTCTTCCAAAACTTAATTTGCTCAAGAAACGCTCCCTAAATGTCAAATTTGTACCCTTTAATAAGAGAAAATTAAGAAAAAAAAAAACATAGGGAAGTAATTAAAATACAGTTGTTAGAAAATTTTCAATTAGATTTTTTTTTTGTTCGTCTTTTTTTATTTATCTAATTGAAACTTTTTAATTAAGTTACCGTAAATATTTGCTGCTATAAAATTTTGTGCTTTCAAATTTTACGTAATTTTTTTTTTGTGTATTTTTATATCAATGGAGTTAAGCAAAATTTAATCTTCATAATTATTTTATATATATAAAGCTTTCGAAGCATGTATTTGTTAACGAAGTTTTTTTACAAGCTCTTCAAAATTTTTTGATATTGCCAGTAATGTCATCAGGTTCCTTTTTATTTATTTGATGACTTTCTCCTAAACATTCCAAAACTAATTGCTGGACTCATTATTATAAAAGATAAAATAAGAATTTTTAATTTTTCATTAATTTTCACCAGTTATTACAGCCTTGTTTCTCAGATTAGCTAAAAAAAATAGTTCATAAATTTAATAGAAACATTATGTCCATAGAATTCGATATTTTCTCGACTAATTCTGGAGACTGTAAGACCTTTCAAAATTGTCAGCACTAAATTATGAATTCCTTGAAACTCTAGCCTTCAAAGAAGCCATGCTCCATTCCATTTACAACTAAATTAAATTTTGAGGATTCAACAACAGAATTCTTAACTTAAAAATAAAGGTCTTTTTGACGTTATCCTTGAAAATTAACTAAAATAATAAAATTGAATAAAGAGGGTAAATATTTTTATAAAAGCTTTATATTATTATCAGTCATCCGAAAAAAAACAAAGTTTTTGTTACTACCCCTACAAGAAAATAATAAAATAATAAAAAAAAATGAAAATTATGATTTCCTTTTTCTATATCCCTGAATATTTTCAAGGTCAAATAAATTCCAAGGATATTTTTCCTGTATAATAATAACTTATTTTCTTAGTTTTCTTTTTTTCACATTTTTGACTTACTGTTTCTTTCATATATTGAAAAATTGCATTTTCTATTTTTCTAAAACTTGTTACAAATAAATAAAAAAAAAAAAAATTCTAGAAAGTGTAAAAGAAAAATTCTTTTACGTGCTGGGGACAAAACCAAGTGACGTCTGTCCAACCTTATAATATTTCTTTGGTATGCACTTGAATGTATAAAATACGATTTTATAAAAAAAATAGTTTGTTAAGAAATATATTTTTTAAAAAGAAATTTATTGACAGAGCTGTTCTTAATAAATTGCAAATTCTTAATGTCTTTTATATTGAACCATTATTTCTATTTATGAACCTCATGGCAGTAATAATATAATATGCTATATAAGTATTTAATGGACAATGATTATAAAGTTTTGACAAAGTCCTCTTTTCTAATTATAATTAAAATTTTCGTTCCCTTAAAATATTATTATATATCCTTATTAAATATCGTTAACTTCTATAAAATTTTTGCTAATTGCAGCGATCGTAATCCTACAAATATATACAAATGTTCAATGATACGATTAAGAAAACACGAAAAATTTTCATAAGTACTCAAACAACGGATTATGTTAGACAACCATTTCTTTAGCATTTATATAAAAGACGAAATAATTTCAGTGCTTTTTTTGGTTTTTAAGCAAACAATATGGGTTTCGGAAAAGGATAAAATGTTTCGTAGCACTTAAATAAAAAATAGTATACTTCATATCTTTGGACCCTTCGTAAGATTTGTTCTTTATTTCATTGAAATTTGATTTTTAAATTGAAACATAATTTTTTTTTAAAGCTCTTTCACTAATATTGTCCTTTAAATCTTAGAATCCATAGTACTTTAAGAAAATCTAAAAACTTTATGGGGAACTTTTATGTTTTTATTTTTTTATATAAAATATAAATTATAAAAAATCCAAAAGATTGGGGTGAAAATAAAAGCAAAGTCAAGTCGAAGGTTGAAAATTTTAACGTCTGTATCTTAGCTATATGCTTATTCATATTATAATTTTCATAAATAATTGAAAAAATTAAAATTTATTTATCAAAGTATTAGGTAAATGCATTAAATAACTTCACTCAAGAACTTCTATAACTCAAAGAATGATATTATTGTTTTATATCATATTATTATATATTATATTTATTTAACCGTATTATTATTTCTGTATACAAATGTAATATCAAGATTTTTCTTTTAATAACAATTAAGTTAAGAGCTTAATTTATATTTAGGAATTATTGTTATGCAAAATTTCCGCCAAAATGAAGGTAACTGAATATACGCAAAGCGGTACGATACAAATTCATACAAACTTACAAAATTAAATCAAAATCACACTATAAAACTAAAGAATATACTATATAATTGACAGAAAAAAAATTGGATTATGAAAAACTTCTAAATTTATTGTAATTTCTTTAAAACTATAAAATTTTATTGATTTTGTTTTGGAATCTAAGTGAAAAAATTGGGGACTTTTTTTTGTTATTCATCCAAAGGGTACAATATCAAAGTTATTGCACAGTCGTTGTATATAAAAAAAAAAAAAGAAAGGAAAAAGATATACCTTTTTCTTCGAATTGAAAATAAATTTTTATGGAAAATATTATTTGTTAAGGTTTTTTTTTTTATTTTATTCAATTGAATATTCCAAGGATTATACATTACTTAATTTTTTTTAGTATATTTTTTTAATGTTTTCTTGGAATAAATAATTCACAAGTTAAAAAATAATAATGTAGAAAACTATATTGAAGTTTAAAATTATTATTAATAAAAACAAAGAAAAATATTATTTTTATATCTTTAAGCAATAATTTATTTGAAATAATTGGAAAACTTAATGGCTTAATGGAACATTATTTCGAGTATTATTTAAGTAAGATTCATCTGATTTGATAGTATATATTTTGATGAATTATGTCATCAAAAAGATTAAAATATCGTTAACAAGTCAATTAACATTAATTTTCATATTAAATTCTGTGTGCCAAAACAAGTTAATAATTACTTAATTATACAAATCAAATCATTGTTTTTTACATTGCAAAATTTATTTTAAAGTATTTTAATGTCCGCAGATAAACTATTCGAAAAAAAGTATAAAATCTAGAATTTTTTTAAAGTTTTTTTTTTTTGTTTCATTTTTTAATTCGATTTTTGTCTAACTCTCTCCAAATAGAAGTATTTATTGAATATGATTCTAATAAATATGTCCTTGTCTATAAAAAAAAAAAACCCACACATGAAATTTTTCGCTGATAAAGCACTATTTTTTTTTTGTCATTGCTTTATTTAGGATATCATTATCCTTGTCTGTTTTGATTTAGAATAAAATTTAATGGTAAATAGTAATAATTTCATGTTAAAATTTTCAACAGTTTGAAAAAGAAAAAAAAAAACGAAACAAAAATAATCGTTTTTAGTTTTTGACAAAAATGTTTTTGTAATAAAATATTGTTATTCTATATATATATATGCATGAAAAGGAAACAAAGAATTTGATTTATTACAATATTTTTAATATTTCAGAATATAATACATATATTTATTTTCATTTAAAAAAAAAAACATGTGAAACTCATATTTCATAAATTTCCCAAATTGTATATACAAAATTCATAATTTTTCAAGTATATATAACTTCCAATTTTGCGTTAAAAGAAAAAACCTACTGGAACTTTTTATATCGGTAGCACTTGTTACACTCTTTAACTACATAATATTATTAGTATTTTCCCTCAAAAAATCAACAATTTATGTTCGAATTGGTTGAATGTATCAATTCAAGGATCCCAACTAAGGATTTAGTAATACTTCACAAGAACAGTCTAAAATGTCAAATATTATATGCGTATTATTATTCCTTCAGTCATAAAAACACCAACCAAATACTCATTAGCTATCTTAGATCTTAGACAAATAGAGGTGAACCATTTAAAGATTGTAAAATAAAAATTTTTAATTTTCAAAGCTTTTAATTTATTACTTTTTTCTTAGTTATGTAGTTTAAAAAACTTTCGTAAAATTTAACTAATTGAATTGATTTTCGATACTTTGAGGTCTAATGAAGTTATTTGAAATGAAAAAAAATTTATATTGGTACCCTTTACAATTTATTTATTTTTTTTGGTATGGACATTTAGAAATAATATACATGGATATTTAGAAAATTTTATCTTAACGAGAATCTCAACTAGAAACTAAGTAAAATTCAAATTGCTGCAATCCATTTCAATATTTTCTAAATAGAAATTATTTTTCATTTCCACACTAAACTCAATTAAAACTTCAGAAATTCATATCCTTTGAAATTCAATAGTCGTTAAAAATCATTTGAAATTTTTCCTTTTAAAATTGAATGACGTGTAATTTCGTTTTTTGATTGTAAAACGTTGTGTTGTGTAAAAAACACAATAAAAGCTCGAATGTGCATTTAAAAGTAAATTTAAATTTTTAAAGACTATCATAAACATAAACGATAAACATTGGGAATTATCTACGTATTTATTGTAATAGTTTAATATAAACATTTAATATAAAACTATAAATGATTATTTTAATGATATAAAGTTATTTTTAAATAGAAATCACAAAAAAAAAATTAGTTATTTTTTATTACAACAGAGATATTCGTACGAAATTTCTAACGTAACGACAATTAATTCAATATTGAGTAGTTATACTTTCCACTAAACAAGTATTTTATAAAATATATGACTATTGAGGCAATTCAGCTACATCAATAATTTATCAGATGTACAAAAATATAATATGTAGCCCTGAATATCTAATTTATTTAAATTTTTTTGCTTCATATCAATATAGAATATATACATTCTGTAGAACAGCGTTTCTCAACCTTAGGGTCGCGACCCGAATTTGGGTCGCGAAAGATTTTCAATGGGTCGTTTTAATGGAAAAATTCTAATACAAATGCTACATATATTTTTTCAAAAATAATAAAATATTTTGATTACGTAAGAAGAATTAACCTATACCTTATTTTTTAAAAGATTGCTGTTTTAACATTGATAATTGAGTAAATCCTTTGAGCCAGACCTAATAAATTATCAAATAATTGTCAACAACAAATAAGCCATTAAAATAAAAATAAATAAAACATTTTAAAGTTGTCTTTCATTTCTTCTACTTGTCAATGCATACCATTTTCATATTGAGGGTCGCGTTATTTTGTACTCATATTTTATAGGTCGCTATAGCAAAAAGGTTGAGAAACGCTGCTGTAGAATATAATATTTTTCCCCAATACAACAGTTTAATTTAAAAATATACATTTTTTTTTTTTAAATAATGTAATAATAAATATTATTTTAATTAAATTTCATATTTTTTGAAATATAAAGAATATATAACTCGAACATGTGTAATAACAATAAAAATATTATTTTAATTGAAAACTAAATTTTCTTTCGAAGAAAACTCTTATAATAAATTTTCTTAAATGCATTTTAAAATAAAATATTATTGTTATCAAAAGTAATATTAAAAAGCATAAAAATTATAATAATAAACATAAAACAAAAAATATAATAATTTTCTTTTTAAGTTATTATTTTCTTTGTTTAATTCATAATAGCTGTTAAAAATATTATAATGATAGTTATCTTCATTTCTTTAATTTAAATTACTTTTACATATTTAAGTCTATTAAAAGTGCTAAATTTTTAGTACACACATGGTATTTAAAACATGAGACGCAAAGTTGATTCAACACAACTAACCTTAATAAACCTTAAAATCTGAAATTTCGAAGTTGAAGAAAAACTATCATATAATAAATTCAATATACCATATAAAACGAATTTTGTAAATTTTCATATATTTTCATATATATATATTAATGATTAATAGTTTTCCAATGTTATAAAACATATTATTTTCATGAATTTTTTATTAAAAAAAAAAAAAATTGATTATTTTTTATATCTCCCGACTTAAATATCTAAGAAATAAATTAAAAATACAATCATTTATATTAACATCAAGTCTAAACTATATTAATTCATTTTAATTTTAATATTAGATTTACAAATGACCGGTTGTCATATTAATACCAAGAAATCGACTAACACCTTTTAGCTTGTAAAATGTTGTATTACTGTCAATTCTCATTCGTGTTAAAGTAATTTATTTACATATATAACGTAAATCGTGTGAAAATTTCAACTAATTTAATGAAAATTACCATTTAGATTTTTAACTAAAGCCATAAAAAAATTTTTTTTTATTTTCCAGCAGACTTTATATTTTTCAAGGGTCAGTAAACATGAAATTTGCAGAGCTCATTAAAAAACTAATTTAAAATGCAAATAATTATAAGTGAAAAATTTATATATTTTGATAATAAGATCTTAAAATCTGTTATAATAATAACTATGTCCATAATAATTAAATTGCACATTGTGCTTGTGTAAAAATTTTTAAAACGTCTTAAAATTTTTTGAATGAATCTAATTCTGCTATTTCATTCACCTCAACCTCAAGGTCCTAGTATACCGAAGAAGTACAAAACTATTGTGTGTGTTTTTATAATATCAAATCTTAAATGACGAAAACTTGATTTTCTTTTTGTTTTGTAGTTATCGTTACTTTTAGTTTTTTTTTTAAACTACGATAGCTACTTCACATAACCGAACCCAAAAATTGTAAAAGGATTAAGTTAAACCTTTGAATTTTTCCACCTATTACAATGTTTAACTTATTTTTTGCATAAATTGAAGATTCAATTGTGATTTTTCTTTAAGTTTGCACCTGCTAAATTTATTTAAGGTAATACCATTTATTTTTGTTTTAGAATCCTGTATGCAGTTCACATTTTATAAATAAATTCTCATGTTGATATTTTGCTTGCAAATTTTTAAATAATCATCGACATGGACAAAGTGCGCAATGATTAACCATGCGTTTATTGAGAACGTAAACGTATATAAATTACCGAAATCATATAAATATTATAGTCATTAAAATTAAAAAAAAAAAAATTAAAGAAACATTATTAAATGTTTTTTTTTATTTATGAACATCAAAAAATCTTAATATTTACAATTTACTTATTGTGAAACTGAACAAAACTAAGCACTTAATGATCCTTACAGTCGCTATCTGCCATCCAGAGGCGGTTCTAACGGGCGTCGCACATGGCGCTCGCCAGGGGCCCCGTGATAGAAGGGCCCCCGCGATAGAAAATTGTAGCTTCTATTCTATTCACAATGCCATGAAAACGTGAATTTTACAAAATGTTCCCTATACTGCAGTCATAGTGGAAAACACAGTATCTACCAAAATCTGAAAAATTTAGGTATTGATGGCATTTGATAGTAAAAATCACAAAAATTTGCCAAATTATTTTTGAAAATCGATCCAAAATTTCAAAAAAGTTTTATTGATTGTAAAATGCTTTGTATATTTTGTTAAAATTATAAAATTTGGCGGCATGTATTTTTAATAATGAAAAAATGCAGCATAACTATACGGAAATACTGTACTATAAAATATACTGAATGAAGAATATTAAAAAAAAGAATAATACAGTACGACTAATAAACTTTAAACCTATTATTTTCATATTCAGTTTTTATGTAGATACTGTTTTTTTTCCCTATGACTGCAGTATACGCGTTCGGCGTTCATCAAAATATAAAGCGAAAATCGTATAGTCTCAAATCATGTTACCGATTTTGGTGTAATATACCAATTGATAAATGTAGAGGTCAATCCTACGACACTGCTGCAAATATCGCGTAAATATTAGGGTCTGCAAGCGCATATAAAGCAACATCGTCCAACGCGCTTTACTAACCATGTATGAGCCATTCTTTAAATTTTATAATTTAATTATTTTTTGATAATTTTGTTTATAGAAATAATATTTAAATGAAATTGATTTTGTTTGAGGTTTTTCATTAAATTTTAATTAATATTGTTTTATTTTATTTTAATTTAGAGAGTAGGGGCCCAATTTTTTTTCAGCGCCAGGGGCCCCGACACCGTTAAAACCGCCTCTGCTGCCATCAGATACACTACAATCATTGATCTGGAAATGTTAAGCGTATAATCTATGTACAAAATAACAGCTTATCATTACAGTACAGTATATAATAATTTGTCATCAAATTTATTTAAGTTCTAATTGCTGGTCAATTCAATCTATCTTCGAAAAGCTAACATTGAAAGAATGCTAGTACTTCCAATCTAAATAATACATCAGCATTCGATGAAACAATAAGTTGAAAAAAAATTTAACTATATTTTCATTCTTTCTATATTTATAATATTAGATCGAATTCTGATAAAAATATGAAGTTTAATATGAAAGCCTTATTAAAATTCTTAAAATTTGGCGCCCCTTAACTTATGTATATCAAGATCAAGAAACACTTCATTCAAACAGTAATGAAGTCCTTCTCTTACACAAAAAAAAATAAAAATTTAAAGTGTTTTTCTCTCAATATTTTATAAATATATTTTTTTTTTTAATTTCCATGGTAAACTGAACAATATAAAAAAAAATTAAAGTACCTAATATTCAAATTTTTGAAGAATCAAAAAAAAAAAAACATAAAAAGCGCGACGTTGGACATCGTGCTAAATGTCCATTAGTGCAAAATAAGTGCTAATGTCCATCAATATAGCGGCATGACCGAAAAATAAAGTAGCATGTCATAATATCTGAACTCAGCGAAAATAAAAATAATACTATAATGTTATATATAGGTGTTATACATATGTGTAGTATATTTTTTGTTAATAAGTCCGATTTTAATGGATGTATCCATTTTCACATGAAAACCATAATAATAATAAAGTCATTTCAAAAAGTACATTTAATTGACTTAATTTAATAATTTATTATATCTCATCGCATATAATGCGACTGCAATTAGTAATTAATGCTTGGCTATTATTATTATTATTATTATTTTAGTTTAAGAAGTGATATGATGAACAAAAATCCAAATTGAGTATATATAAAATTAATTTTAACGAAACAAATTTTATCTCTTCATTTCATTTACATTATTTTTCTATTCGATAATTATTGAAAATTTCACAGACGTACATTAAATAATTCTATTATAATCGTATACTTCATTACTAAGTTTGACACTTCTTTAGGGCGGGATTTATCAATATCATTGAGAAATTGTTAATGAACTGTTAAAAAAAAATTCAGGTCCAATAACTCCAGGATAACTATTATTAAGACAATAGCCTCCTCCCTATTTGAGGCATTTGCATTGCAATTATAATTCATAATTAATTTTAGGTAAATTTTTTTGAAAAGTAAATGAAGTTTAATACATTTTAAATTTTATAAAGTTCAAAATTAGCTGTCGGTTCAATTTTAATTTCAAACAAAATCTATACATCGATCAACTTTATTTCGATGCAATTTATGAGAACCGTACGGATGTTCATATAACCGCTGCAGCCCGCCACCGCAATAAATTTTGCTTTAAATTGAATTTTAAGTGTAATTTACAAAATAGTTTTCTGAAATGAAAAATTGATAGAGTAAAAAGCGAAAAAAAAAAAGAATGGCATTAATTTATAATTTTTTTTTTTACAATTTGTTTTTTTTTTTTCTTAATTATTCATTTAATACTATTTTATTTTATTTTATTTATTTTTTTTTTCCACTTTGTTTTGTTTTCCTTAAACCAAGAGAAAAAAGCATATTTGTCACGCTAGTATAGTTTATAGTTTTTTATTACTGATTTCATCAAAAATACATTCGGACAACAAAAGAAAATTTGTTTAAATTGTAAATATTATTTTTTTTTTTTTTTAATATATATGTATGTACCTTTTGGAATTTTTATATGACCGACCGATTATCTTTTAATATTGATTTAAACACAAAATTGACTTTTCCAAGAATTATAATATTATTAAAATTAAATTATAACGAAAAAGTTTTTTTTTATTTTATTGTAATTTCTATATGTAACAAAAGCTTTATGGTCACACGAAAATAAAGAGTTAAATTTTTCAATAAAATTTTAATGGTTTTATATTTTTTTTAAAAAAAAAATAATATTACAGAAAATAAACAACTAACTAACTAGACTTACATTATTGTAACAAGGTAAAAATTTATGTGAACGTTGTCATGTAAAATTCATTTCTGAAAACAGTCAATTATAAAGCAGTTTTGTCGTTATATATATATATATTTTTTTTTTTATTCTCCAAATGTGAATATCAAGTTTTATGATGATTATCTTAGAATTCTATTGAAAAAAGGATAAAGGAAATATTTATTAAGGGTTATTCTAGTTTATAATACGTTCCCATTTAATCACAAATAAATGTCATATGACTTAGAACAGGCGTTAGCAATATGTATTGGACAATATAAAATAAAGCGTTGAATTAATTTCTGAAATTGTTCGCAAATTGAAAAATCTATAAAAAAAATTTATATGAGACATTAGAGTTAAATTGTTGAAAGTTTTTAAACGCATTTGTACTTCAAGAAAAGTATCTAAAACAGAATTAACTGAATTTTCAACCAATATATATCCTCTGCAGATCACTATATAAAAGTTTCCTGTATAAGATAAGAAAATCATATACTTGCTGTAACAATAAAATATTATATAAATTTAATATTTTTTTGTTATTATTTTACTGATGAAACTTCATTACAAAGAGTTTTAAATGGAAGATAAAATAAATTGATTACAAAAATCAATAAAAGCTTCAATTAAAATATTCATTTAAAATTAGTCTAAAGTTTTCTATTTTAACAAAAGAACAGAAAATTAAATTTTCCTTCAAAATTTAATACAAAAAACAAAGCTAAAAGTTTATTATATAATACTCTTATATTATAATCTAAAGTGTAATAATAATTGGATTAAATTTCAATATTTTACTTACCTTTTCCTGTATACAAAATTACATTATTTTACTTTGATCTTCTCTATGTACACAAAAAAATAAAACAAAATTAAAATTAAATTTATTCCTAATTTCTTATAAAATATATTTATATAAATAATAAGTTAAAAAGTGAAATTTTAAATTGGATAAATTTTTTCTCACTCTTTGTAATCTCGAAAAAAAAAATATACCTATTTCATATTGTCCGAAAAAACCTTTTCAAATTAGCATAACCTTTTTTTTTTGTTATTTACTATAAACATATAAAGAAAACTTATTTGACATTTTTGATAATGGTGCGAGACTTATTGTTTAAATTCAAATTTTTTTTAATTATATTAACATATTTTAATAATAGTTATTATAAAATTTGTTATTTTATATTATTTTGTCATATAATAACATAAAATAAATTATTTTTCCAAACATTACAATATTTGTGACAATTTTGTTATTATAGAAAACTTTTTATATTTTGAAATTTTTTTTAGATTGACAATACAAAAATTGAATATAATAATTAGGATTTTTGACCATTTTGACAGCATGAATTTTTAACTGCATTTATTCAATGTATTCTAAATAGATATCAAGGTCTATCGATTTAGACCGGCTAGGACTAGAACGGTCACAAATCATATAGTAGAATGATTTCAGAAGAAAACTGCGAGTATAGAAACTTTTTTTTTAAATCTAAATACTTATTTATTCAAAAAAAAAAATTTAAAAGAAGGAAAGTGGTAAATACCTACATTATTTAAGTCAACCAATTTCTTATTATTTTCAGCATAACTGATGTTTTATACAACCATTTTAAACCCTATTATTTAAGATTTTATCATAAATTTAAAAATGATTTTATAACAAATACTCACTGAAAAAAAACAAACTGATTGCATATTATTTGTTAAAATAAAATTCAATCAAAAAGTTTTTCATTCTTCTTATTAGATAAAATAATTGGAAAATGTCCAGCTTAAATCAAATAAATTTTCACACTTTTGAACCCAAAAGATATAATATAGTACAAACATATTATATTTATTTTTTTTTTTTTTTTATAATTTAGTATGAAAATTTTATTCAAAAATAAAGAGATGAGAGTCATTTATGAATAAAGTTAAGAAATGAATATAAACTAAAACACAATGTAAACATACTGAAAAAAAAATATAATAAAATCTCAATGGCTAAACTATGAATGAAGTCATAAAAAAAAAATTTAACTATATTACTTCCCTAGGACAATACTTTGAAATTTCATTATTTTTGGCCAGCAAAGAGCAATCAAGCTAAAATAACAAAATAAAAATAAAAATAAAGAAAATACCTACAAAATTTCAAATATACTTAAGTTTTTTTTTTTTTTAAACCATATCACATAGTAGAATATATGTATATAAAAAATATAATAAGTAGATATTGTGTATTTTCCTCAACTTAAAAAATAATATGTTGCTATATTTTGCATAATCGAATGGACTTTTATAACAATCTCAGAATTTTCACAGTAAAGAATCAAAATAAATGTTTCATCAATATTAAATGTATGTTTATTAATTCATATAGTACTCTATCGTAACATATGATTAATAACTAACCATACATAATAATGTTACATAATTATGCACATCTATAACGCCGTATATAATACTTAATATAAGTTTTGATATTTGTGTTTAAAACTCCTGGAAAATCGAAAATCAGATTATAACATTATTTTTAAGAAATCATAATGATGAGCGTTAAAAAAATAAAATTAAGAATTATCTGGAACTAAAATTATTTAATGTTTAAATTACTACTTTATTAAATGACTACTGAATTTAAAATGGAAATTATTCTACATATAGTGATTTATAAAATAATTTATTAATTTTTTACTGTTAGAAGTATATTGCCTAAATAATTTATTCCATATCGAAATCTACGATCTTAGTAATGTCATTGATTAAGTATACTAAAAAGATTATCATCTGTATTCTTTATCAATGGTAATATTTAATCAGAACTTAAACTTTAACTCATAATAATCGAACTACACTAACTTAATATACATCAAAATTTTAATCTTCAACCTTTTTTGAAAAAATTATAACAAAATTAATTCCAGTTTCCGAGATTTCACTGTCAATTACAATATTTTTTTGGCTTGAAGGTACAGTTAAGTGTCCAGCTATGTTGGATATATAATCTAGTAAAAAAAAGGGATTAAATTCTGCATGAAAAAAAAAACTTTTATTTCCCATAAAAAACAAGAGTTTTAAAAAGTGATCGACATAATAAAAATTGTAAAATATTCTTTAGATGTTCCAACAGAGAGTTTTTTTTTTATTGCAAATTTAACATATATGGAAATTTTTATAATGACGACCGCACTATAAAATGTAATTGATGCCATTGGGATAAAAATCACCATATATACACAATGTATGTTAAAACTGCATAACATTTTGAATATTAAGTACCTTCATATATAATTTGACTTTTCCTTGAAACATAACAAAAAAAATTTAAACTTAAATTAACTTATATGGCCAAAATGATTATACGACCGAATAATTTGCCTTAATAAATAAATTTCTAACTTTAAGATGGCGATTCTCAAATTCGAATCACTAAGTAAAAATTTAAAGGGATTCTTCGTAACAATACACAACGTTTAGGCGTTTTCTGGACAACAGCATTTATTTATTATTTATTATTAGCACGTTCAACTCTTTCAATGCTATATCGAACAAACCTTGAAGATGAAGGGTATTATAGTATTCAAAACCCAATAGTTGAAAAAATAATCTAAACTCACTATATATTATTTATAAAAAATCATTATAACAGTCTTATAATTTTATTCCTGTCTATAAAAAGTGAATGAATGATTGTACTCTATTTATGTAATAAAGAATTTTTCTTGTAAAAATTTTTAATTACAAAAATTAAAAATACGACTATAAAAATTCGAAATGACTTATTTCTATAATTTTATTAAGAGAAATAAAAAAACAAAACCCTTATAAAATGGTTTGTTATCATTAAAATTCAGTATGAAACTGGTTGTTGTGTATTTATTATTTGCTTCTAAATTAAAGAAAATATGGATTATGATAATAATAATAATTATTATTACATTTTATGACTGATGAAAACATGATTTTTTCCTCATCATAACATAGTGGCAATATGGCAATTTTTTTTATAAAATCCCAATTTTAACAGGAAAACTTATCTTCCTTGGCTTTTATATGAATTACATTTATTCTTTTTCGGCGAAAATTTCAATCATTCAACTTCCCGTTCGCTTAGGCGTTTGAAAAAAGTAATTTTTTTTACAAAGATTTAATTATTTTAATTTTCTATAAAACTCTTCAATAACAAAATTATTTCAGCAAGTTATAAATTCCAAACTTTCTGCTATACATATATGAAATAGATTAACGTCAAGCCAAAGTACAGTGGTTTTCCTTTACATAGGCAGAGACAACTAACGCTTTATCGCTAATTTGTAAAAAAAAACGGCATTCTGCAAATGAGTTCTTTTGAAACTTTTATTTTTCATAAATAAACATTTTATATGGACTATATTTCTATGTTATGAAAGGGGTTTTTTTTTTTCAAAGACTAGACAAATTAAATGTTATAAATTTTTATTATTTGCAAAAAAAAAAATAAAAATAAAAATATAAACATAAATGTATGTATGCTTACAGAAAATGTGTTTCATGAAATTATTGTTATGGGAATAATAATCTTAAAAATTGATAATCACAAAATATTTTAATCTGAAACAGCAAAGTTATGTCAAAGAAAGAAAATTTATTACAAAAAATGTGCTAAAATTTTGTCTATTAATAATTTAAATCATAATTTCAAAAATAGATTATATATATTCTTTTAAATTAAAAATATTTAATTATTTTTATGATTATTTCATTAATGGAAATTACTTTATTTAAAAGGGGGAGAAAATATCTGAATTCAAAATATCTTTTAATGAAATATTATTTTTATATATGCAGTTTCACACATTTTAACAATTTTTTCTGTATTCTATGTGTTCTATGCAAGCGCGTTCTCGAGATAACAAAAATTAGATTCAGAATTGAATGAAATTCAGGTTAATATCTAAAAGCTTAAAAATTTGAACTATACATACAGACATAGACATTAATGTGAAAGTTATTATGATGTGATATTCGAATTAAGAATGAAATAATGATTTCGAATTCATCTTTTTGAAAAAAGTTGAAAAGTATACTTATGATTGAAATACAAATTTTAATTCTTTAACAAAAGTGTTGAAGTTCTAATAATACATAAATATGTTAAATTCTGAGTTCAAATGGGACTGGGTTATGATAATACATTGATGATATATAATATGAAACATTGGTATATCTGGATATGATATGATTTTTTTTTCTCCCATTAAATTCTATATTTATCATTAAAACAAAATATATTTAAATTTTAGCTTAGCTTTCGCATAGTTTTAGTTCAATTAAAGTTCAACCGCGTCTTCATTTTTTTCACATTATAAAAATAAAAGTTTTTTTAACAAAAATGTTCAGAAAACAAATTTATTATTTATTTGAATAATTTTAAATAAATCGCAGCTCGAAAATATTTTGTGAATCTTTTTATACGAAAAAAAAAATCACTCAAAAACTAAAACCAAGGAAAAAAAATATGTTCATAATAAAATTGAGCTTCTGAAAAAAAAAAAAAAAAAAAATGAAACTAAAATAAATTTTTATTAGTTTTTTTCATGTCCTTGCTCAATCCGGTATAAAATATCATTGTCAGGAATTTAAATTATTTTTTTTTTTTTTAAACTTATAAAATTTATTTTTGTTTTTTTTTTTTTTCTAATGAATAATATACGAAAAAGTATATAAGTTTAGTATACCACTTATCCACCTTTATGAAATGATGGTGTGCATAAATATTTTAAATAAAATTTACGACATTCTAAGCATATTTAATTTTGACATAACTTTAATGTGGATTAGTTAGTTTGTGCATTTATTTCTTTAGCGAATTTGGAATGTAAAAAAAAAGAAGTGAATTATAATAATGAGACCTTAAGATGCCATAAACATCACATATATTTGAGGATTTTTATAAGAATTATTTTCACTTATTAAGTGGCTTTACTATCAAATTGAAGCAATAAAATTTTAAAAACTATAATAATAAAAGGGGCAAAGTTAAAATCAGATCACAGTCCAAATGAAAATTTCCCATTTGTGCTTTAGTTTCATATCAAGGTTTTTTTCTGATTTTATTTTTTATATTCAAAGAGTACGGTACAACTTTAATCACGGATATATAAACAGGATGTTTAACTCATATAAAATTTTCGTTCCCAAAAAATATCCATAGTATCACTTACCACCGCTAGGTTAGTCCCTTATGTTGTTTACATTTATTAATTTACAATATTCCGACTTTTCCCACCATTTACACCCTAATTTTTCCGGCATAGTCACTTTTAAAATGGAATCAAACATTGATTTTATTTCTTTAAATTTTTGTTAACACTAAATTTTTCGTCATTTTAAATCAAAAACGCACTATTTTCTTTTTATTATTAAAACGTTTTTATTAGTTCACTTTGTTGTTCGGTACAAATTTTGTAATGAATTTTTCAGGGGCTCCATGTAATAGCGCCGCCCGAGAAACTGAAATAGAGCCGCCAAGGGGGGCCGCACTAATTCAGTTGAAATTGAAATAGTGCCGCTAATTTATTTTTAATTGAACTTAAACTGAAATAGTGCCGCTACTCGTAAATCGCGGCGATATTTCAATTTGGAATTGGCGGCATTAATTCAGTCAGTTTCAACCGTTATAAAAACGTTGTTTTTAAATTTTTTTTTTTATTTATCTATTTTTTAATTAAACTTTAAATTCAAATTTTTTTTTAAAAAATTGACATTTAATTGTTTACTTTCGAAGTCGAACAATAATAAAATTTGATTTTAGCAAATTTTAATTATACATTTTAAGTAAAGCCAGCAAGCTTCCAAATTAACAAGCTTGTAAAATAATATTTTCAATAAATGGTTCCTTTTTTAAATATTTCTTTTTATTTTGTTGCTGCTCACTAGTCAGTTAATATTTCTTTGGTTAAAGACTTTTATTTTATAATTAGTTATAATGTTTGTATTTTAGAATAATTATTGTATAGTACTAAAAAAATAATTATTTTATAAACTAAAATTATTAACTTGAATAAGGGATTATTCTGCGGCTCGGAAGTCATTTCGGCTAAAAGTATAAATTATTAACTTGAATAAGGGATTCCTCAGTTTCGTGTCGATCCCTTATTCCTAGCAGTGGTGATTGAAACTACGGATACTTTTTAGGAACTTTTTTTTAATAAAATTTGTTCAGAAGTCAGCAATCCTGTTTATATATTCGTGCCTTTAATTAATGACGACAATTCGTTTTATGGGCAAATAGTTTATAACAAATTTATTATCTTTATTTAATTTTAGGGACATTGGGGTGATACAAGCGTAGTTTCTTGATTTGTTACCAATTTTCCTTACCTTGATGCGTGAAAAATAAATAAGTTACTTAGATTGGATCAGATTTTATAAGAAATCTTATACGTCATATTGAATATCATCGTAGTGCGAAGAAATTTTTCGTATAAAAACCAAATTTTTCACTTTCTAAATTGGTTATGATTTATCTACTTTTCTCGAATGTACCTGAGTATTATATTTAATACAGAATTCCTTCATCGAATTTTCACCATTATACGATTACAGAATTTTTTATAAAATGACAATTTCTTTTTGTTTTGTGTACCAAAATTATCGTACAATAATAATTTATATTATGATATACTTTTCGTATGGATTACTATTTAATTTTTTTTTTTTTAAATAAATTTTAAATGCGATTTCCTTTTCTGAAAACAAAAAATAAAAAACGTTTAAACAAAAGCACAAAAAATTTATTTTTTCTTGTCAAAAAATTATTTTAAAAAAATTATAAGTAAAAAAAATATTCTCCCTAGTCCCTATCTGCATATAGATTAATGTATAATATGTATTATATACAATTTTTGTCATCATAAAGGATTGCATTTATTCATTTTTAATATTAACTTCTTATTATTTTTTTTTTTCTTTTTGATATTTTGTTCCAAAAAGGACATGATATTCTATAATTAATCAGTTTTCTTTGTTATAGTTATTTGTTTTGGTTTTAATTTGTCTTCTCTCTGCATGTAAATATTATTTTCATTATTTTTTTTGTTTCAATTTTCCTTAACGTCGTTGTTGTTAGAAAAATGAAAATTTTAATGGAAAAATTTAATTCAATTTTCTTTATGTAACCTAACTACATTATAAAACTAATATATGTGGGATGATTCGAATAATTTCTCGTGTTATTATTGAAATATTTCTGTTTGTTCCAATAAAAATATCAATGAGAAACTCACTGAGGTGTATTGAATTATTGTAGAATTCATATCATTATTAGGTAGTCCATTATTTCTATAACAAGTTTCTACAAAATTTTGTGAGTTTAAAGCACGGTGTTAATATGATAATAACTCTCCCATTACGGCTTTAACCTTTCTTTAGGGTTAGCTAGACAACAAATACCTCATCGTTTTTGCATTTTAAATAATTCTTTCTTAAAAAAAAATAATAAATTATCTTTGATATTTTAAAAATATTACATTTATTATTTAACAACATTATTACATTATCCACTAAGCATTTTTTAGGGGAATTTTCATTCTGTCACTAATATATACAATTTCGTATAAATGTAAAATAATTTGATATCTGTATGTTTTTTATTTTATTAAAATTTGTATAAAATCTTAAGATTAAAATATATAAATTTATTTGATGCAGTCTATATAGAAATTGCATGATAAAGCTTTTTTTCTTTTTGCGCTTTTTTTCATTGAATATGAAATACAGAAGTGAAAGAGATTATCATATTTAGATTATTTAATGAAATATGATGGCGACATTCAAGGACATATTACTTATTTCAACAAAAAAAAAGTGTATGTTAAAAAGAAATAATTCAATGTTAACAATTTTTTTTATACATCGTTTTTGTATATATATGTATATGAAAAAAACAGGATATATAGAATAATAAATACTATCAGGAAAAAAAAGGTGTTTTTTATTTGACAAATTTTCCATTAAAGAAAAATTAAGTATTAGAGATATGTAATGGAAAGACAAACCCAAAACTTAACAACTCAAAAAAATATATATATTTATATACATTTTATGATGAATTTAATTAAGGAAGATTAAACTTTTTTGAAACATTTTTATTATTTTTAATTAAGGAAGGTCAGAAAAATCATTATTAAAAAAATATCTACATTTTATCTGAGGATAAATCATTTTCGTATATGAATAAAGTAAAATTGGAATTGTTAATGCGAAAAAAATTAAACATAACAAATAGAATATAGTTTTAAATTTTAATAGTAAGAATTTTTACAAAATTGTCCTTGAGAACAAAAATCAAGTAACAGATGAGCAATTAAATATAAAAGCTATGATTAAATTTGGTCTGTATTTTTTAAGTATAGTTGTTACATATTATGCTTCTGATAACTTTATGCTCTTGGAAAAATTGTGTATACAAAATTTTTATGTTTTAGTATCTATGTAAAGTTAAAAATTTTCTTTTATAAAATGCAATGCACTCTCTACTATAGCATTAATCATATAAGAAAAATTTTAATAAGAACTTTTATTTTTTGTTGTAAATTAAGAAATTCCTATCTTAATTGCCGTAAAATTCTGCTTACTGAAATTTATTCCACTTTTATGATTTTTCAAAAGCACAAATTCAATGAATAATCCAACAATTAAATTATAATTACACTTTATAAGTTGGAAAAATTTTGACAGAATATACTACGTTTTTTTTTTTTTGGTATACACTTTGAAACTTTCACTCCTTATTGCTGGAGTTATTATTTAAGAATTAAATTGAAATTATTTACACAAGATGAAAAAAAAAAAAATCTAAATAATAATGGTAGTATACCGATGAAAAAGAATCATTGTATAAAATAAAAAAGCATTATTATATATAAATTTGATAAATCTTATTATTTTGTAATTCTTGAGTAATAAAATACTTCAACTGGTAATTTTGTTATAAATTTATAAGGTTTCTTACACTAAACTCGGCGCTTAGATCATACTTTGCTTTTTGCTGTTTTAAAGAAATACTGAAATTTTTTCTCTAACCTAAAACTGATCAGCATTTAAGATTTATGCATATATATTTGATTTCTTATTCATAAATAAAATGTTATATGGATTTTAATTCCGGATTTGTAGATTTGCAAATTTCCCAGTTAAAAAGAATAAATAATTCCAATTTTTTTTTTTTTTTTTGTGAATTTCCATAAAAATTTCAAACATATGGCATAATTAACTATAAATCGCAATATTATGGTGATTTCGAAGTAATTTTTTATTTGATCATAATATTATATGTAATTAAAAAATAATTGCGGGAAATAATTTAAACATTTTTAAGTAAAGTTCATTAAGATCAAAGGCGTCTCATTAGAATTAACAAAAAAATAAATTCAATTTTGAACGCTTTTTATATATCCTTTTTGTTAAAATACTTGCATACACATAAAGGCAAAGATTTTTGTTGCTAAGTGATCAAATACGTATGTATGTATAATTAATTCAAAACAAAAAAATCTTAAATTCATATTTGCATCAATTAAAATGATTAAATAATTATTTCATTTACATTTTATACAATTAAGAAAAATAAAATTAAAAGAAAATTCCAATGATTTTTTTAAGTGGATTATTATGGTTGACATGAAATATTTGAAATTATAAGTTAAATTAAATTGTTGAATTTCCTTTTATTTTATTTTTTTAATATAGACATTATTCAATTAAACATCATCTGATTTCAGTCTTCAGATAACGAGTCTGTACATAATGATACCTATTTATACTATTATAGTTCCATATACACAACAGACGAGAAGAATTCGCTAGACTCACTTATCGCTAGAGTCACGGTCCCATATATCTCAGTGATAAACTGGTTGGCAACATTCCCATAATTGTAGCAAACTTATAATTCAAAAATCTTAATCGATGAAAAAAAATTATATAAACATATATTTCTGTTTTTATGCTACTTCATCAAACATAAATCAAACATTATAATCTTATTAGAAAATCGGTTTTACTTAGTATTTATATTTAAGTGTTGAAACAAAATCACATTATTTTCAACCAATTAGTTTTTTAACTAATCAAGATGAGAAAATCTTATAATCGAATGTTATATATTTATCATTATAATAAATTAATAAATTTTGCTATTCTCATTCAAATTAACGTGTATTATCGATTCAAGAATGACACAATTATACAACCTATAATATTAATTTTTTCCCCTTAAATTAATGATAATTAAGGCCATGTCCTGTTAATTTTCAACTAAATGGTCTTTATTTAATTTTAATTCAAAATACTTTTTTCTAACTTTTAATGAATTTTTTTTATAAGGTATTCTTATAAGGTATTTAAATAATTCACATTAAATATTATGGCGTTGGAAAAACAATATTAAAGTTATTGTTTGACTTCACTATTATTGACTGTATAAATTTTTCCTTGGTTTTCCCTTATTTATTTATTTATTTCTTTTTTTTTTTTTAAATATAAAATAGATTTTTATTGCAAATAAAGAATTACAGTACAATAAAAAAAAAAAACTTCCAAATAAAAAAATAAAAAATACATATGTATAATATTTAAGTAGAAAAAATATAAAAATTACCAGAAGACACGCTATTTTATCTTGGGAAACTTTATTTAGTATTATACTATTTATATTTAAAAAAAAAACTCAATCTCAATAAAAAAAATCTTTCTGAAATAAACGTATATGCTCGATCGCTTGACAAAGGATTACACTTAAAGCCCATGATCGTATATGACTCATTCACCATTCCGTTGTTTGATTGTTTCACGGCATTTTTTTAATTAAGGACATTGGGAAATAAGACAAATTTCTATCAGTCAAATTTCTTTTACAACAGATTAGACACACTATCGAAACTAAAAAATTATTACTGTAAGTGAATACTAAAATACACTTTTTCTATATAATAATGGTTCATTCGAATAAAATTAAATTTCACCATAGCGTTCTATCCTTATTAAATGAAGAGCTATTTCAAATAAACATTGATAACTTGTTTGTTCAATATTAGCAATATTAATTATTAATTTACCTACCATTCATTTGCTTCTTTATCTTTTTTGTTGTGAAACAAAGAACAGTTTTCTTCGATATGAATGAAAAATATAACAAAGTGTCCTTTATTATATCCTTTTTGGGTTTCTTGTTTTCTATATTCTCTATTTTAAAATTTAAGACGACTTGTTTATCACCGTTGCATGTAGAAGCTATTTTATAAAATACAATTTTATGTTTCCAAATCATACACACAACATAAATATAATGTGTATTGTGTAGTATATATACATAAATAGATTTTTCAATCATGAAAATTATATTTTCTTATATTAATTTAAAATTATTTTTATGACAAAGTATTTATGATTGCTCGTCTTCTTTTAGCTATAAATCTATTCAACATTGAATGATATACCAAGTCCAAGAATTGTAGTTTGATTACATAATTCGTTATATATTCTCCACATCTAGGAAACGTAAGCTTAATTCACACAAAGAGTATATACAGTTAACTAACGGACTTGGTATTTGATATAATATTATATTAATTAAATTAAAATACTTTCTTGCGCCTCACAATCATCGCATATTAAAACTTTAATGTACAGCATAAATATTTTAAGAAATTCAATATTGTCCAAAAATAAGGAAAAAAAAGGCCGATAGTAGGTTTTAAAAAGCGACATTATCATAGAAACAAAAAATTGATAAGTTCGTTTTTCTTTTCTATTTTATAACAAAAATTATTTCAAAATTTTAATTTTTTTATTTTTAAAAGCAAATTAAAAATAGCATAATAAAATCATATAAATATAAATAAGTATCTTAAAGGATGTTTTATGTAATATCCTGATGTGACTTTTTTATTATTTTAATGCTAAAATAATATTGAAAAATGCATAAAAAATTAAACATTTTTATTCAAAAAAAATATCGTTAAAAAAATTGCTGCAATTTTTATTTACAAACGAGCGTAACATGTTTATGAGTAATTTTAAATGTACATTATGTTGTGTATACGATTAATATGTTTTTTTTTTTATTCTTTTTTATGTCAGATTAAAAAAATAAAAGAAAAAAAAAAACAAATTAATTTTTTTTTTTAAATAATCTTTTTCTTCAACTATAAAACTGATTTTTCAATGCAAGAAACACATGCCATTTTTATTGCACCTATGATGTAGCGAAAAATAAAACAAAAATTATATAATTTTACTTATTTAAATTTTTATGTGAGCACAGAACGATTTTTAATAATATAATTTTGTTATAAAAAAAAAAATTTTTAAAGCTTAAGTGTGAAATAATTTCCTATTTCATTTTCACGAAATTATAAAGTTAGACTTTTTTTTTTAATAGAAATTTCATTAACTTACTTAGAATGTAATATCCGTACCAATTATTTTTTATTATATTATTCCAAAAAATATTAAATTTATAAATAACATAATTATATGGCATTAGGTATACTAAACATTAAGCTGAATTATAATTTTAATATTTCTGTATTTATAGAAATAATTTAAAGAAAATACGATATTTGGAAAAGTCGATTTCTTTCGATACAAAGAAGTTTTAACGTTACAAAACTATTATTCAATTGGGTCAAATTTCGATTACATTTTTGGCAACCCAACTGAATATCTAAATGGAACATAAGTAAAAATATTTTTCATTTTATTAATTTATAAAGTATATACTTTACTTTTGAAAGTAGTTTTCTTATTCAATCATTATAAAATGTTTAAACACTAGACTGAACGAAAAATGGTAGTGTATTAAAAAAAATCAGAAATATATAGTAATATAATATTGTGTAACTATGTAATATAATATTGAAATAAATAATCGTGGATTAAGTATGAAGATTTTTGTAAATAAAAACAATGTTAAAATTTCAGTTAGACGTCAATCTAACATTTTGTTCTATTCTGCATAATTAGAGCTAAATAACCAAAAGTTGTGTGTAACTATACTATTAAGTGCACTAAATTATCTTATTATCGCTTACCAATTTTATGTAAAATTGAAAAAAATTATATTGTTAACATGAAATAAGGGATCGTTGTCTAAATTGAAAAGTTTAATATTTTTTTTTTTTTTGTTAGTTACTTTTAAAAAAATTTCGAAGTTTATGCTTCTAAAGTAAAATATTAAACAGTTTATAGCGAATAAACATGAAGCCTTCAATAAGGAAAAAACTAAGTAATAATAATTTTTTCATAGTAGGAAAGGAAAAATAAATCTTTGTTTGATGTTCAAAATTTATTATTGAATATAAAAAATTTCTACACCTTTAAATCGTCTAATCAAATATCTTTTTATCTTCTGAAATTATGGCTTTGTTATGCAGTTCAATTAAGTCGGAAATAAGGCCTTGGATTTTCTGGATTTTTTGATGTTTTAAGATTAGAATTTAAATGGATATTTTTAAACTGTTTGAAACAATCTTTTTCCAAATATTATTTTCTAATATAACTATTTAAATTTATTATCTGCGTTAATTAAAAAAGAATTGAATTAGTGTAGCTGTAGAGTAAAACCTCAGCGCTATTTTGTATATCCCAATATAATATCTAAAGATTTTTTTTCTATCACAAAAGTTCAGAAATCTGTTGGAATTATAACCCACTCAACTGGAAGGTATTCTCAGATTAATATTAAAGAAAAAATTATGGTATTATGAACCAATTTTTATGTAGTTGAATGATAGTGCAATAAGAAACTGCAGTGTGTTATAATGCCATTGTGGCCTGTGACCTTATGACACGGCATCAAGTTTGATATGTAAGAGTAGTTTTAAAAAAATAAAACAAAATATTTTTACCTTTAATTAATATTTATTCACATTTTTACATAATTAATAACAATAATGAATTTTAATAATGAAAAATAGATTTCATAAACAGAAACCAAATTTAAAATTTTTAGTTAAGTTTTTATTTCAACGATTATAATAATTAATAATCATTAAAATGGTATCTGTGGAAAACAGTTTTTAAAATTTAGCAATTGTGAATTTATCCTGATCTATAATAATTCCGAAAATATCATACCAAATTGTACTTTCTTAATTCTACTTGTAATACTTAGGATTTTTTTTATTTATTTTACTCGAAATATTAAAAATTTTCATTGGAGGAGTTTTCAAAAATTTTTTGGACGGATATTAACCAATTACATTCATTAAAAGAAAATAAAAAACTTGTTACATATATTCCCTTTTAAATATGATTAAATCAGCTACTTAAGGTCGTTTTGGCTCCTATTTAATTTCTATCTAATTTTAAAAAACTTATTTTATTGATCTTTAACTAAGCTTTGGAAAGTTAAACTCTTCATCAACTAACAGAAATTAAATAGACCAAAATTAATAGAATAAAAAAGTTTTTTATATCACATAAAAGTATTTTCCTCATCCAAAAGAAATATTGAGCTCAATTATTTGAAAAGTGCAATATTCCGTAATAACATTTTTATTGTATCATCAAATTATTTATTAAAATTTAATTTATTATATGATAGAAAATAATTACGCGAATAATAGAAGTAAAGAAAATCTCTAAAACAAAAAAAGAAGTAAATAATAACAAATTCGTTAATATTTATATAAATTAGTTATAAGCCTTTTTTCCCCCCAAGTTTTTTTGGTTTGAACTGTTAAGTTTGAACATTTGAAATGGATAGTAGATTTATATAAAACGATTCATTTTTTTAATTGGCTTTGAAAATTAAACCCTACTAATTTTATTATTAAAATAAAAAAAATATCAGCCGTCTCAATTGTTTTTACTCAAAAAATTAAATGTACGTTAATAAACAAAACAAATATGTCTACTAAGATAATATTGAAAAGAATTATATTAGGAATTCAATGAAATTTTTATTCCAATATTTAAAAAATAGTTCAAATCAGCTGATAATATATGAGGAATGATTTTTAATTTTTTTGCAGTTTAATATTTATTTATATCAATATTTTTTCATTCTTTTTTAAAATTAATCTGCGGCTGTTATGGTAATTGTTTTACCTTTAGGATCATCAAAGCGATCCATAGTATTAATATCCATCATCCAAGTAATACCAATGGAAAGAATGAAAAGAAACATAAATGTTACAAATAAACCCATCCATATTCCAGATGATGTAAATCCGGTGCAATGCCACGGATCATTGAACTTAGTCATTCTGCCTGCATTTGCACTAAAGTTGGCTTCCATTTGTAAATCTTCGAATTCAACCCATATTTCGTTATTTGTAAATCTATTTTCCCAACAATAATACGAAAAACCTTCGGCAACAAATATAGCGGTTGAATTAATTTTATCATCGCCTTTTTTTACATTGCTTATATTCCAATAACCATTTGAGAGATGAATATCAAAGTTTATAAATGGTGTACCCTGTGATATAAGATCAATAGAAAACATTTTTTCTGGATTATCACCTTTTTTCTGTATGCTATCAATTTCAATTTCTGTTATTTTTTTTTCTTTGTCAACAAATCTCAATTTTTTGTAATACATTATAAACCCCTCAGCATTGAATACTTTATAATCATCACCTTTTGGTGTACGTCGGCGTACGCGACTATGTGATGACCCGAGAGAAGACTCCTTACTAACATATAATCCAATTGTTTTTCCATTTTGTGATATTTTATCATAAATGTTTTTTATCATATCATCTAAAAAATTTAAAAACAAAATTACAAATTACAAATAAACAAAAAATGTAATGACTTAAAAATGTAATGCGTTCCAAAGCACATAAATATGTATAGAAATGTTAATTGATTAATTAAAAAAATGGATTTAACAAAACATCAGTTTAATTTTGCCTACTTGCAGAATTTATAAAAAAATATTTTTTACTCAACAGAGCACCGAATTTTATCATAAATGATTAATAAAATTGAAAACTTACCGTGTTCTTTCAAAATCTTGGATCTTTCGTCTTCTTTATTTGGAAAATTCACAAAAACTATTTTACCTACTTCATATTGAATATTATTTAAAAAATTTCCATTATGATCTAGTGTCACATATTCCTTTTTATTAGCAATTGATTTTAATGAATCTATTGGATTTTCAACATCGGATAAAAATGATTTTTGTTCATATTCACTTAATTGTACAAAACATTTTTTACCATCAGACGTTTTACATAATGTCAAATCTTGGGGTTGAAGCTAAAAAAAATGTATATAAAAAATTAACTTAAACAATAACGTAAGTATTTATTTAGATTTTGTAGTCGAAAGACATTCAGATGTATAGAAACATACCTACTTACCTATTCCTATTATGAAAGTTAAAGACAGAATCGCCTAGACTTTTTCGGGTGTAAATGCATAACTTATTTACCTACAGCTACGGGACAGAAAACCTTTCGTATACTTTTTTGTTATTTTTCACGGGCTACAAGAACCATAACTTCCAATACCTACTCGTAACCAATCTACATAAAACATTTACCCGTGACCCTGCGAGGCTAATCAATACATAATTTTGTATCAAATCATGAACAATTACCACAGTATTGACAGCCATACGCTCAAAAGGTAGGTATATTATAACTGTGGAGTTATCCAACGAATAAATAAACAAAGAAAACTTAAATTTAAAAAATATTTCAAATACATGTCTTTTGCGTTTGCCTTCAATTATATCCACTTAAGATCTCAAATTTAAATTTGACTAAAATAAAAATCACAAGACTTTATTGTCACACAAAACTTACGTCATTTTCTAAAAAAACTAAAAACATTGAATTTTGCAATTTAGGCTCCAATAATTCTGTAAATTCTGTTTCTGTAACAGTTGATAATATTGGCTTAGAAATACTAAAAAAAAAATTAGAAAATTAGAATAAAAAAAAAATAGATAAATTAAAAGTAAAAAAATAATTCTATCAAACCTAGTTGTCCCCCAAAGTAAAACTGGTGAATTATATTGTGCCAAATTTAAGCTCAAAATAGAGCAAAAAATTAATATTTTCAAAAACATTTTTAAAAATTAATAGTAATTTTTTAAAAAAAAAGTTTTAATTAAAATTAATAATTTTCTGAAATAAAATTTCCTTTTTTTTTTTTAATCGCAGCAGAAATTAATTTTCTTTAATGATCTTGTGGTGAAGTGAAGAAAATTTTTGAATAGATCATGTGACAGTTTTTTGACATATTTTATTATTATGAGAAAAAAAATGTTAGTTGATTATAAAAAAAATACATTGGGGATGAACGACCAAATAAAAAGTAGATCGCGATCACTTCTTTTAACCCTTTACAGCCATAGAATAATTAGTATAAAGAAAGGCTATTAATGGTGTGGTAAGAAGTAAGTGTTGAAAATCAAAAATGTACCCCCCCTAGACTAAAATAAGGGGGGTTGGACATTTGTCCGCGGGACATTTGTCCGCGATTTGTTTTTGTATCGCGGACATAAAAATGACATTTGTCCGCGATTCAAAATGTCTTTTGTCCGCCGCGGACAAATGACATTTTCCAAAATGTCATTTGTCCGCGATAAAAATTAATCGCGGACAAATGACATTTTGCAAAATGACATTTGTCCGCTAAAAATATGAAAAATCAATCGCGGACAAATGACATTTTGCAAAATGACATTTGTCCGCTAAAAATTTAAAAAATCAATCGCGGACAAATGACATTTTGAATAATGACATTTGTCCGCTAAAAATTAAAAAAAGCAATCGCGGACAAATGACATTTTGGAAAATGACATATGTCCGCTAAAAATTTTAGGCTAAAGTGCAGATGACGTGAACCAATCAGAATCGGCACAACGAGAGAGGTGGTGGGGGGCGGCGGCGGACGGGTGGACTGGTGGTTGGTCAGTGGGATTTGCGGCGTTCCCAGCCGCAAATCCCACTGACCAACCACCAGTCCACCCGCCCGCCGCCCCCCACCTCCCTCTATTTAAGGGGCAAATCGGGCAAAAAAAAAAAATTGCATATACAAAATGTATGAACAATTTGAGGGGACTCTACCCCTCTTCCCTTTTCCAAGCTTCAGACGATTCTGAGTGGTTCACGGAATCTGCAGTATCTCCAAAATTGAAAAATCAATCGCGGACAAATGACATTTTGCAAAATGACATTTGTCCGCTAAAAAAACTGAAAAATCAATCGCGGACAAATGACATTTTGCAAAATGACATTTGTCCGCTAAAAATTAAAAATTTCAATCGCGGACAAATGACATTTTGCAAAATGACATTTGTCCGCTAAAAATTCGAAAAATCAATCGCGGACAAATGACATTTGTCCGCTAAAGTTAGAAAATTCAATCGCGGACAAATGTCATTTTGCAAAATGTCATTTTGCAAAATGTCATTTGTCCGCTCATTTTCAGACATTTGTCCGCGGCGGACAAATGTCATTTTACAATCGCGGACAAATGTCATTTTGTAAAATGACATTTGTCCGCGAAGTTTTCCATACAAATTTCATCGCGGACAAATGTCCCGAGGACAAATTTCACGGCGCCCTTTTCGATACAGTTAGGTATTGATTTTTTAATTTAAATTTCCAAATTTTTATTTTGAAAATTAAAAACTAAAAATCGACAAAAAGTGGTAAGTGACATTTATGTCACATTGTCCATTGTGTATTCCATTTGTTGGCTAAGAAATGTGGGATTTTTTGAACCAACTGATTACGGTAGTTCGATGGTCATTTATATTTTTTATTGGGCTTATCACATCACAATTTTGTATTATTCTTTTTCGAAACTCTCAAAAAAAAAACGCGAATGATTGCAGAGAGTTCTATTATCTTTGCATTCAATAGTCTATGGATATTACTTCCACATAACACACATACTTATTCAACAGGGTGCACTTTTATAACTAATAATGCAACAGAAATGATAATTAAGATTAATAAATTTTCATATTTTGCTTCTATTATTGTTAATATTATCATAAAGTGACTTTATTTATATATTTATAATATAACATGATATAACGTTATTCTATGGAATCGAGACTCGAAAAAATTTATAATAATAATTCAAAACAAAAAAATATCATCGCGCTTAACGTCGCGCCAATTAAAATAAAAACAACCTGTTAGATAAAATTCAAAGTTATTTTCTCATTTTCTGAAAAATTCTCTTGATGTTTTTTTGCATGGTTTTTATTTAGTTTTCAAAATCAATTAAAAAAAATTCAAAAACAATTTCAAATGAATTTTTCATTTTTCTTTTACAAACGCAAAGAATAATTAAAAAAAAACGCAAAAATAGTTTAAAATTCGTGCGTAATTATTTTATGACGACTCAATCGAGCCGACTACTGGCCATCAACTCAACTCTAACATTAACTTCTTTGACTGGTTTTTTTCAACCAATACCAGCACCAGAATAAATATAAAATATAATATCCGAAAATCCGAATTAAATTTTATACCGTAGTTCGTAATAATAATGTTTATTTTTTATTTTTCTTTTCAATTTTACAATTAAAACTTTAAAAAAGTGCAATTTTATTTATTTCTTTTATTTAATAATAATTTAAAAATAAAATTAGAAAAAATTTTTATTTTGTTTTTTTTTTTGTAGCAAATTTAATTTTGGAAATGTTATTAATTAATAAAAATGAAAATTCTTCGAAATATAATTTTTGATAAAAGGCGAAGGAATGCTAAAATTCAAAAATATTTTTTAATATGGATTATTTTAATGATATTTTTGTTGTATTTTTGGAAAGAGGTACGTACACTTAAGTGCCAACTAGACAAACTATTACGTATCTAATTTCTGTAGAACATTTGATGAACCACCCACCGTCATTATTTATTTCTCATCCCTATTCTAGTATACCTACCTACCCAACTTTACCTAGGTATATAGATAGATACTTGTACCTGTATAGGCTAGCAAATAAAATCCTCTCAAGCCGGTTTGCTTCAAATTCCTATAATGTTAACGAAACTATTTTAATTTATTGTTTTTAGATTTTCTTCACAACAACTACTAATCACGTTACCAATTTAAATGAATTATTTTGTGAAACATTTGATATTGTTTACACTTGGGTTAATGGATCAGATCCAGATTTAATTATTGCCATAAAGTCACACAACAGAGAATATGATGCAAATAGGTTTAGCGATAAAAATGAATTAAAATATTCACTAAGATCAGTTGAAAAATATGCTAAATGGGTTCGACACATTTATATTGTAACAAATGGTCAAATACCATATTGGTTAGACTTGTCAAATCCAAGAATATCTGTCATAAGTCATAAACAACTTTCGCCCGATGCTGAAATTAATTTACCAACATTTTCAAGTTCAGCTATTGAAACTTTCATTCATCGAATACCAAATTTATCAAAGAAATTTTTATATTTAAATGATGATATTTTTTTAAATGATAATCTATACCCGGAAGATTTACACACTTAATCAGAAGGAGTTCGTATTTATAATGCTTGGTTAGTTCCAGATTGTGCTGATGACTGTCCTTGGGTTTATATTGGTAATAATGTGTAATGTTTTGATAAATTAATAAACTAGTTATTTTGGGAACCTTTGAATACATAGATTAGGTTAGAAAATATTTTGTAATGAAGTTGAACTTGAGTATAAAAAATAGTAGCCAGTTTACTTTCTTTAACAATCTACATTTAATAAATACATACTTGATTATCTTATATCCTTTTTCTGCAAAACGATTTATCTTTTATTTTATCAGATTAAAATTTTATTTTTCTAGGAGACGGAGCTTGCGATGAACATTGTAATATCGAAAAGTGTCAGTTTGATGGCGGTGATTGTGATCTTACACACGACAGTGACTCAGAAATTGATATTTTTCCTGATATAGATATTTCTTTTAACACAATTACTAAAACCACTAAAACGGTTAAACATTTAACAACAAAATCTGTGGAGAAAAAGAAAGCGCTTTCAATCATTCAAAGACATCCTGAAATAGAAATTCATAATTCAATTAACACTATTCGAAAATTTAATGAAATGAATAAAATTAAGCCATTGTTTCAAGATATTAATGATTCATCAACTGAAGATAATGTTAGTTCATACGATCAATCCGGTAGTAAAGATGTTTTTTCACAAAGCCTTTTACATACGAATATGCTATTAAATAAAGCATATGGATTTAAATCTCGCTACGTTTTGGCACATGTGGGATTTTTACTTGACATTGATATTATTAACGATATGCAAAATAAATTCAAAAAGGAAATTACTGAAACAGCTTTGAATCGTTTTCGTTCTCCACGAGATGTGCAATTCTCATTTCTATACTACAATTTTCTTATGAGCGAGTTATTAAATTTCACTATCGAAGAAATATTTAATCAATTCGATACAGACGAATCAAATACTTTATCGGATCGTGAAATTCGAACAATGCTAATAAAAATTTATCAAAAAACGCCATTAGATTGGGAACCAATAAAATATTTTGAAGAAATTATCAAAAATTGCAGCACCACATTGCAGTTCAGAGAAAAAAAATTAAACAATGAAAATGTCGAATATTCGACATTAGTTTATGAAAGATATGAAGATTCTGATATTGTGAGTTTATGAATTGAAATTTTATATTCAAACAAACATTTACAGCGTAACATTAGGGCTTCACCATAAAAGAATTTGAAATACTGAATCCTAATGTATTCGGTTGTCGTTATATTTTTTGTTATGAATTTCAAATTCACGCTTTGGGCCATGTATTAGAAATACAACTAAGAATTTGAAATTCTGAAATTCAAAACTTTTTTTTTCGAGTGAAGGCCCATTGATAATGTCAAAACATTCTAATTTTTACGGCCTTCAATAGTTTATCTCTTCCCATAAAATTTCATGTAGATACCTATTACCTATTACCTATTACAACTTTTTTACCTTGGCCGTAATTCACACGTCAATTATGCCGGCATTATATTTTTATATCGTTCAAGAAAATAAAATACCCAAAGAGCGGTGAATAGTTATAGAATTTGGTTTTAAATTAATTGTCAAATAATTTTTTTTGTGGCTGAAGAATAACATGGATAACATAATTTTCCATAATATTTAAATATTAATTGGTTTTTTTCTTGAATTTCAGCCAAAAGTAACTAAAAAACTAGTTGCGGAGTGTACCCAATTAAGAAAAACATTAATTGAAAGCTTTGGCAGTAAACCAAAATATAAATTTTCACAAGATTTGAAACGTGGATCTCATAGCAATTTTATGATGTTAACGAGTAATATATCTGAAGTAATTGGATCTTTGGACAGGCTAAGGAAATCTCAAAAGTAATATTTCAATTAATAACAACTCTATCTTCAAAACATGTAACGAGTGTCATACTTTTTTTTTTAGAAAATTTAATTGCATTAACGACGATATGGATCCCAGGTCTGTTAAGGAAAATGAATTGATAATAAATTTATTGGAAGACTTCTATTTATCATTTTTCCCAAAACGCAGTCAATTCGAATTACCAGAAAACTACAGAAATCGTTTTAGTAATTTGAAAGATTATGAAAAATGGCAACATCAAAGATTCATAGCATTAATTATTGGTTATACTATGAGCATTTTCCTTCTAGGCATTTTATTAAGATTTATTTGTTTGTATAAAGGAAAGTATTTAAGTTCATGCTTTAAAATGTGATAAGAAAAATATTGATATTATATAAATTTTATAAATTAATTTTTAATTTTCTGTTGTAGGAAAAACAGTTTTTACTTTTTATAAAAAAAATAATAGAATTTAGCAAAATATTAGTACTTCGCACTCCAAAACAAAATATTAGTTCAATATTATTTTATTATTGCGTTCGAATCAATTCAATATTGTTATTTGCTCAAAGTTTCGTTTTCTTCCTGAAATAAAAATACATTTTCTTTAACCAGTTAGTTTTTTCTTAAAAAAATCATAATTTTTTTAAGAAAATTTTAAATCTTCTATAGTTTGAAAATAATTAATAATTTTTCTGATAAAAGGTAAAACGGTACAACATTTTTTATAACGTTGACAGCCATCACAACTTTGAATTTGTTTTGGACTAAAATTTTAGCAAGGAGTGCGTGTAAGCTGAAATAATAAAGTATAAGATGTCGCATTAGATTCTATTTTTTTTATTAATAATCCAAGAATCAAATCTATTGTTGATGTGTGCTGTACACGAAAAGAGATGAACGTATCAATATTTCCGTTTTTTTCTATGCATTTTTAGGCAACAATACGACACCTAATTCTTTATTATCTCCGATATGACATAAGTGTATAATGTATTTATAATTGTATATATATATATAATAATTTTTAAGTAGTTAAAATTGAGAAATACATTGTCCTTTATATTCGAAAGATAATTGTTCAATATTTTCAGAATTTCAGGTTTATTTTATTTCATTAACATCATTTGCAAAAATACTAGATTATTTCGTTTGGAATAAGAAAGAAGTATAATCAGAATTTTGGAACGTGTAAAACTATATTTTCAACTAAAATAAATTCGATAATTTTCATCATTAACCATTAGTCAATAATAATTACCTTTGCAAGTAAATTATATATTACCGATCTTATCAGATTATCGTTACATTATAACACTATCTCCTAATAAATTATGTAATCGGGCATTTTACTTTGTGTGTGTCGTTACTTCAATATTGATATTTTTTATTACTTTTTATTGTTTTTTTTTTTAATTGTTTTTGTTTTCTACATATTAAATTATAGTTTTTAGTATTTATAATAATGATTCGTTTCTAGACATTCATTATTAGTTTATATTTATGTAGAACATTTTAATAATTACAAATGGGTTAATAAAACGTTTAATTTTAATATGTTCAGAATACGTAAACTTCACAAAACGGCAAGGCTAATTAGGGCTCGAGAGCATTTTTATCCAACCTATCTAAAGTAATTTTTTGAGTTTTTGACAAGACAATTTTAAATTTTACCAAAAATATTTTCTATAGAAAATTTAAAATAATTAATAAGTCGGTAGTTCGCTTTTATTTTTAATAAATGCGAAAATATTTTTTCAGACATTATTGTTTAGAAAAATTTAACAAATAGAAAGTTGTTATGTATTTATTTTAACGTTCAAAATAAATTAATTTCGTTTTATTTAGTTTTTTAATTAAATAAGAACCTTATGCGACCATTTATTTTATCATCAAGTTTAAATAAATATTTATTATTTATAGACCGATAATATAGTACTTTATTAAAAAAAATATAAATTATGGACATTTAAAACATGTTTTGCGTTATAAAAGCTTCGAAAACTTGATATTCGGCTGAAGAGATCTAGGTGAAATGAGGTGAAACTCTCTGTTTTCAAGTTAATGTTGTTATCTACATAAAAATTGTATTGAATTATTCTTTAAATAAAATTTTTGTTGCATTAGGCTTCAGACCGATTTACGAAGATCTTAGAAAGGTCAACAACATATAATATATGTACATATTTATTTTGAAATTTAAAAATGCTATTAAATTTGAAAAAAAAAAAAGAAAATTTGACACTGTGATAGAAAAATTTTAGGATTCTACCAATTATTGTTTTTATATAAAATAATAATAAAAATAATTTTGTTTTCCCAAAAAAGAGTTACTCCTTTTCTTCGGAAAACAAAATAAAAATATACAATGTATCATATAGGTACCTACTTCTTATATAAAATGTTATAAATCAACTAATTTTAAAATGTTAATATTCGTTTTCGCATAGAATTTTTATATTTTTGATACAATAAAAGCTTTACCATGAAACCTTACATTAGAGAGATTTTTTTTTAAATATAGTTTGACTTACTCTATTCATTCACATGAAGATATTCGTTACAAGAAAAATTAATTTAACTTTTCAAAATCAAAATTTGTCATACGTAATATTTAATTACAAAAAAAATGTTATGATAAAATAAAAATAAATTTTTAATTTTAATATTTTTTTATGATTTTTTCCTTATCTTTTTTTAAAAAAGATATAAAAATAAACTAATTTAAAAAAAAAACCATTTGGGGAATGTTACTTTGTAAAATTAGGAAAAAAACTCATATGAAATTATCAAAACTTTAATGGCCTTACAATTTTTCGATCAACCTTCTGTACTATTTTGTTTTCATTTTACTACCCTATCCAGTTTTCCAATCTCCCGACTCAGCTTGTGACTGACACTATGAACTTTTTTTTTTAATAATTATGGTAATATAATTATAGTTTATGTATTCTAATTTCATTCATTAAATAAATTTAATTATCTTATATAATAAAGAAATTATCATAAAAAAAAATGAATAGATAAATGTTATTAAATTTAAATTAATTTTATTATGCCCTTATAAATTTTATGTATAATGATATTATCATAAAACAATTTAATTACTTAGAATAAACCACTGAAGTATCACTCCGAAACGAGGATTGAACCTTAAATCCAAACATGCCTATATACTTTAAGATACTTTAAAAAATATATTTATATAATTTTAATTTATATTTAAAGCATTGTGAGATACTATTACTACTATTTTATATTTTATTTTCATTTTAAATGTAGTATACAATATAATTCGAATTCATAATGTATTATTTTTCTCATTGATAACATTTTTCTTTTAAAAATTTTTCATTTAACAAAATAAAAGAACGTTAATTTCGCATTGAATAGAAATTCTCAATATAAAATAATAGATTAGAGAGCACACAAAAGTTAAAAAAAAAATAAAGTTCTTATTTAAAAGTTTTTATTTTAATTCTATTATTTTGCTAAAAAATTTACAAATCATAATATTATTATTTCTTTGGAATGTTATATTTTACGTGAAGAAGAAAAGAAAATAAATTGTAATATGTAGTAGACAGAGCAGACGTCTGCGTTCAACTGGTCAATCTTTTAATGTTTTTCTATCGCTCATCATCGCTTATGAACAAAAAGTTTGAAATACTTAATTTTGAATTTCGAAAAAAAAAAAAAAACAGAGCTCCATAAATTGTTAAACTTCGTAACATTCGAAACTTTCGCTTCTAATATTTTGTTAATAAAAGAATTAAAATAACTTCTCACTAAATAATAAGAATTGATAAAAATAAGTCTGAACGATAATAAGATTGCAGAAATTGACAAAATTATCAATAAGTATAAAACTTTGCTTTTAAAATATAAAAAATGTAAAACCAATTCACATTTATGTTTTTTTTTTGTCGGCAATCACGATATTTTGAAAAATGTCTTCAAAAATAATAATAAATAATAAATTGTAGCGCTCAATTCTGATAAGCAAAAATTCTGCAAATAGCTATATTGATCTGCTTCATCAAGAAAAATAGCCAAGTTTAAAAACAAATTATATATATGTACATACGAATTCGATTATCAAAATTAATTTTTAAGGTTTAAGTAGGTAGCAGTAAGTTTAAAAAAATTGATTAAAAAAAATATTTTATAATATTGTACTCAAAAGTTAATGATTTTTTTATTTGTTCGCTTGTCGAATGAATTCTATTTATTTTTAACACACTAATTAAAAAAAAAAAAATAACACAAACACTTAATTCAAGTGAGACAAATTGAAAAATTGACACAAATTCCAGTCCGAGGTGGGAATCGAATCCACGACCGAACACGCCGCAGGATAATGGCAAACCATGACGGCCGACTAATGCTCTATAAATCTAGTATTTTTTATTTAATCTTTTAATAAATTTCAAAATATTAGTTCGGATAGAAATTTTGTTTTTGATCTGTATTAAAAAAAAAATTTAAAACCAAAAAATGACCATGTAAAAGGAAATGATGTAGGAATAATACCAAAAACTACCTAGGTACTGCAATAAAACCGAGAATAAAACGTTCTAGAGAGAAAAAATAATTCTATGATACGAATTTTCACTTTCACATTAAAATATTAAAACCTTCATTTTAATCTTATTTAATCAGACGAATAAGAAAAAAAAAATGTTTTTTTTTAGTGTGTTTAAGTTTTAAAAAAGATATTTTCACATTTTTAGTTCATTCAAACTAAGTTCAAACTAATTCAAACTAAGTACTCATGAAGTATAATTTCATATAAAATTTTTTGTTTTTATTTTTTCAATATGAAAATTTTACGAACTTTTTATTTAAATAAAAGAAAACATTTGAAAATAGAAAAATATATATTGTTTCTAATGGTATTTATTGTTATTTTATCGTTATATTTTTGGGGAAAGGTAGGTAAATTAAAATAAGAAAATATTTTAATTAATAAATTCATGTAATATCGTGTAATTTTTCGTATAAAATAAAATAAATAATAATAATTATTATTATATAATAATATTAAATCCTTGGTGGACCGTCATGTTGTTAGTATAATGATATTGTCGTTATCAAATTATGTTATGTTGTGTTCGGGGTTGGAATTTACAAATTTTCCACAAAAAAAAGAAGAAATTAAGCCTTGCGATATAAAATTTAACTATAGGCTAATACCTACATATTTAATTCGAAACATAAATAACAAATAACATAAAAAACAATAATTAAAAATAAAAACATATTTTATAGCATAATAATAAAAAAATTAGTATTAAATAAATATTATGTATTTTTTATTGAAAACATACAAAATAATATTTGAAAAAAATAAAATAATAAACATAAACTTATATTTCAATTGAATAAAAATAAAATAAAAATTTAATTTTATTTTATAAATTCAAATACTTAAATCAAAACTATATGTTTAAAATTTTGTTTTGAAGTAAACATAATCTCTGACTGAAATGACCAAAAATAAAGTTTTATATTATCATTTTGACTCTATAACCTAAAATGAGTTAAAAAAGAAATTCTCATCTTCTTAAACTTTGGTATATATATAAATTAAAACACTTGTGTAAACAATTTTCGAAACGATATCAATAATTATTTTGAATATAGTTTTTTTTTTTTAAGATTATGAATGTAGGTAGGTATTTCTATTTCAATTCTAAATTCAGTTTTCGTTTTTGTTAATCAGAAGCAGAAGAAACTTAAGTGTTAAATAAAATTTCTTTTTCCAAAATTTCCAATAGCTACAGTACAATATTAACGTTTGCTTGAAAACTAAAGTTAAAAAAAAATATTTCGTAATTATGTAATAATAATGTTTCTTGTTCAAGAAAGATTTTGATATACTAATTCTGTACATCAAATTAATAGGATATAATAATTATCATATTAGCCAATAAAATAATTTTTATTGGCGCTAAAATAAGTATGAATGAACATTTTTTGTAATTATCTATGTTTTTCGATTATTAAAAAGTTGAATACAAATTTATCGTATGGCAATAGCGTATAAAATTAAAATATTTAAATATATTATTATTGTTGTCAAATAAAGTTTATTTCATTCTACTGAATTATTGACATAATTATCATTATTTGTCGAAGGGATGATTAATATAAAAAAAAACAAAATATACTAAGTTGAAGGTTATTGTTTTATTTTCAAAATCATATGAATTGGAAACTTTATATTTTAATAAAAATTCCAAGATCTTGTGCTAGAAAATGAAATTTATAAATTTTATTAAAAGTTTTCTGATAATATAGAATCACATCTGCTAAATATTTATAATAAAATTCTTTCAATTTTTCAAATAAGCAAATTTTTTGTAAAGAACCAATTGATATTGTGTATACTTGGGTCAATGGTTCTGATCCAAAATTAACAGATTCCATAAGAATATATAATGCAAAATATGATCATAATCGATTTGACGAGAGAAATGAACTAAAATATTCATTAAGATCAATTGAAAAATATGCCAAATGGATAAGGCACATTTATATTGTGACAAATGGTCAATTACCAAACTGGTTAGATTTATCAAATCCACGAATATCAGTTATAACTCATGAGCAACTATCCCCTGATCCAGAAAAAAATTTGCCAACATTTTCAAGTTGTGCCATTGAAACTTTCATTCATCGAATACCAAATTTATCAAAGAAATTTTTATATTTAAATGACGATATTTTTTTAAACCATGAACTTTTTCCTGAAGATTTATATACTGAATCTCAAGGAGTTCGAGTCCCTATTGCGTGGGCAGTTCCAGACTGTGCTAAGGGCTGTTCCTGGCATTTAATTGGTGAGCATTTGAAAAATAATTTCATGAAATAATTGCTATTGAATTTTTATTTTATTAATGATTGAAATTTGTTTTTTATACATAGGTAATAAAAAATGCAACGAGAAATGTAATGTAATTCAATGTGATTTCGATGGTGGCGATTGTTTGAATAAAACAGATAAAAACAAAGAAAAAGAAACAACGAGTATCATCAGAAAACGACGAGAAGTACCCAGTGGGACGGGAGAACCAATGTTAAGCTTCAATCTGACAACAAATCTTACTAGCTCGTCTACTTCTGTAAATCAAACAATCCAAGAAAAATTTTCCGGCGTTACAATGAAAAGTATAACATCAAATTTATCTTATTTCCAAGTACTAAAAAACAAATTTATGTACACATCAAATAACGCTGTAGTAACTACAAAAAAAACATTAGTTACACTTCCCTCTAAGAAACCAGATATGTTTAGTAGAAGCATAATTTATTCAAATTTATTATTAATGAAGACGTATGGATTTAACTATCGTTTCGTTATGTCACATGTAGGTTTTTTACTTGATGTTGACATTATCAATGATATGCAGAAAAAATATGCTAAAGAAATAGCGAGAACGGCTTCACATCGTTTTCGAGATTCATCCGATCTGCAATTTGCGTTTACTTATTTCAATTTTCTAATGAGCGAAACCCGTAAAGTATCAATTGATGAAATCTTCAATCAATTTGATATAGATAAATCTCATACTTTGTCAGAAAGAGAATTAAGAACAATGCTTATTAGAATGACCAATCCATTGGGATCTGGAATCAATATACAAAAATTTCATGAAACTGTTAAAAATTGCAGTTTATTATTACATGAGAAAAATTCAATAAATGATACAAATAAAGTTTCTACCGGTGAACAATATGGGGATTCAGATGTGGTAAGTACATTGTGTAGTGAATTTGTTGTAAATATTCAACGACAGATGGCAACATACCCAGTCTCTTAACAGAAGTGACATTTACAATTACAAATGAATTATTATTGTTATTCCAAATATTTCATCAGACGAAGAACGTCATTATAATTTCTATCTTTTTTTACGTTTATAATTTTAAATTAAATTAATAAATTAATTATTACTTTAATTAATTTAAATGAGTTTTATTTGATTGAGTTCCAGTATTTATTTTCAACACGTTATCAGCACGAAGCTCAGTTGAGTTTTTTATATTGGAATTCGTTCAAATTGAATTCATTTTTTAAGAAAAAGAAAAAAAGTAATTCCCTATAAGGAATAAATTTTTCAAAATGGCGACTCGTAAATCGAATTTGGAACAACTAATTGGTAATGAAAATTTTGCTGGATGGAAAGTTCAAATGCTTGCTGTTTTAATTAAAAACAAATGTAAAAGAGCTATTGTACAGAAATTGGCTGACGGTGATGAACAACAAGAAAATGCATATGGATTGGTCATTGAATCAGTAAGTAACCAAATAGCCAGTACTATTTCTGAATATTCAAATGTATACGACATATGGAAGGAATTGTTGGCACGGTATGAAACTTCTGGTGTATCCAATCAAATGACAGTTCTTAATCAAGTACTTAACATTAAATTAAATGACTTAAACAAAATAGATGATAATTTAACAATTTTAAAAAATTATTATTACAAAATTAATAATATAGGAGATGAAAACCTAAAAATGTCTGAACATTGCTTTGTTTTAATCGTCCTTAATCTACTATCATCTCAAACCAAGCTTGAACTTCCTGAGAGGTTACAAATTACTGCTACTGATAAATGTTTAAGTATTGAAAAAGTATTTCCTTCAATTTCTCGTGAAGCTTCCATTAAAATGAACACAGCTAACACTTCAAGTACCTCAAGTAAAGTAGCACTCAAATCTCAAACAAAATTTTGTACCTATTGTAAAAAGAAAAATCATAATAAAAATGAATGTTTTCGTTTAAAAAATAAGCAAAATAATTCAGTTGATAAAAATAAACACAATACAAATAATAACGAAAATAATTCATCGAAAAAAGAGGATAGTAAAGCCCTAATGGCAAGTAACTTAAATTCCGATGGTTGGATATTAGATAGTGCTGCTTCTCATCATTATTGCAATAATAAATTATTATTCAAAAATTTAACTAAATTAAAAACACCAATTAAAATTCACACATTCGGTAATAACAAAGTAGACGCTCACTATAGTGGTTCTTTCGACATTAATTGTAACAGTGGTACATTGTCACTCAATGGAATATATGTCCCTGAGGGTGAAAATCTTATTTCAATACCACAGCTATATAATGATGGTTACAATCAAACAATCGACCAAAATGGTTGGTCAATTTGGAAAAATAATAAATTAATTTTTAAAGTCGAATCATTAGAACTAAAAAGTGGTTTGTTTGTTGCTTGCCTCAGTAATGCAACAACACAAACAAATAACAATAATTGGCATTTAAGATTAGGTCATATTAGCAATAATAAACTTTCATTATTAAAGAAAGATTTTCCAGAATTAGATATTAAATTGATAAATGACTGTGAAATTTGCGCTGAAAATAAATTAACTAAACCACCATTCAAAAAAAGACCTGCAACAACAAGCAAACCTCTTGAAATAGTTTATGCTGACTTATGCGGGCCATTTCCACCTAATGTTGAAGGGGATCAATATATGGCGGTATTAACTGATGACTTTAGTCGTCATAGTGCGACATTTTGTATTAAAAATAAATCAGATTTTTACGATATTTTTGTCTTTTATGTTAATTGGGCAGAGCGTCAAACTGGCCAAAAATTGAAAACATTTTTCTCAGACAACGGCAGCGAATTTATAAATAGCGAAATGAAAAAGTTCACTGATGAACATGGCATTGAACACTTAACTTCAACACCATATACGCCACAATCAAATGGTATCGCTGAAAGAAAATTTCGTTCATTGGTCACTATGGCTCGTTGTTTGATTAATGAAGTTCATCTACCAATTAAGTTTTGGCATTTGGCAGTAACTTATGCAACAATATTACAAAATTCTTTGCCTCAAAATATTATCAAAGGTAAAATTCCTTATAAACTATTTTTAAATAGAAAAACTAATTTTAAAAAATTACATCGATTTGGTGCTATAGCATATGTGAAGAAAACTAAAGTCGACAATAAATTTGAAACTCGAGGTAACAAAATGATGGTTGTAGGATTTCAATTTCCCAATAAATTGAAATTGTTAAATCCGACTACCGGTGAAATTATCTATTCGAGAAATGTTCGAGTTTTCAATCACAATCTATATGAACTACCTATTGATGATAATATTACAATAATTAACGAACAATTTGACAACATAATTGCCACAATCGATGACATCGATAATTTGTCAATTCCTGAGAATGATACAAATACATCTACTGAAAATGACATCGATAATGATACAAACATGGCTAATGAAAATGACGTCATTACAAATAATGAAGCTAGTTCAAGTAATCAAAGTAACCAAACAAATCGACCACAAAGAGATGTTAAATTACCTTCACATTTAGATGATTACATTTGTTATAACGCAGTTGCTGAACCAAACACATATGAACAAGCAATGAACAGTGAGTTCGCAGAAGATTGGATTCAAGCGATGAATGATGAATTTTTCCAATTAAATAAATTAAATGTTTTCACAATTATAGATAAGCCAGATGATAATATAAAAATTTTAAAATCTCGTTGGTTGTATAAAATTAAAAGAAAGGAAGATGGGTTGATAGACAGATTTAAAGCCAGATTTGTAGTTAAAGGTTATAGTCAAGATCCGGCAATAGATTTTGGCGATACCTATGCTCCAGTAGCAAGCCACTCATTGGTGCGATTAATTCTTTCTATAGCTGCTAAAAGAAAATGGCAAGTTCATCATTGCGATGTAAAAACAGCATTCTTATATGCAGACCTACAAGAAACAATTTATATTTCACCTCCAACTGGTTATCACAAACCGAACACGGTATGGAAATTAAATAAATCATTATATGGATTACGTCAAGCATCTAAATGTTGGAACGATAAATTGAATTTATTATTAACAGAAGCAGGCTTGAAACAATCAGGTACTGATTCATCAATTTATTTTTCAAATGACTTATTAGTATTAGTTTATGTAGATGACTTACTCATTTGCGGTAAAAATTCAAAAGTAATTAAAAATTTAATAACAAAACTAACAAAATCCATTGAAATCAAAGATTTAGGTAAAATTTCAAAATTTCTTGGCATGGCAGTAAATGAATCAAGGAATGGCTACTTAATTGATCAAAATAACTACATTGAGACTGTTTCTCAAAAATTTAATATTAAATCTTCCAAATTAACTAAACCACTTTCATCGGGTATTACTTATTTATACGATACTCTTGATAAACCAATAAATTCAAATTATCCAGTAGCAGAATTACTAGGTTCACTTATGTATATAACCAATTCAAGACCTGACATAGCATCTAGTGTGTTTCAGCTGTCGCGATTTTTACATCATCCAACAAAAGAACTATGGCACGCAGCATGTCACGTACTAAAATATTTACTTAATACTACATCGAAGAAACTTCTTATTTCACCAGCAGAAAATTATCTCAATTGTTATTGTGATGCGGATTTTGCAAATGATGCAGTCAATCGTCGATCACACAGCGGTGTCGTAATTAAGCTCGGTAATGCTATTGTATCATGGATTAGTCAAAAGCAAAGAACAGTTGCTCTAAGCACTTGTGAAGCAGAATTATCAGCTGTCGTACTTGGTTTAACAGAATCATATTGGATAATAGAATTATGTAATGAAATTGGACATGAATTAGTTACACCAATTAAAGTTTACACCGATAACTCACCAGCAATTCAACTTCTAGAAAATCATAAAACTAAATTACGAACTAAATATTTATCAGTCAAATGTAAATTTATTCAAGAAATGATGCTGTTTAAAAAGATCGAGTTACAATATATCGATACAAAAAGTAATCCAGCAGATCCATTAACCAAACCATTAGATTCAGCTAATCGTCTTGTTGACATCTGCATCGAATAGGCGGTATTTGTTGTAAATATTCAACGACAGATGGCAACATACCCAGTCTCTTAACAGAAGTGACATTTACAATTACAAATGAATTATTATTGTTATTCCAAATATTTCATCAGACGAAGAACGTCATTATAATTTCTATCTTTTTTTACGTTTATAATTTTAAATTAAATTAATAAATTAATTATTACTTTAATTAATTTAAATGAGTTTTATTTGATTGAGTTCCAGTATTTATTTTCAACAGAATTTTTAGTAGGTAATAAATTTTTTTTATGTTTTTATTTTTAAGAAATTAGAGTATTTAGATTGTTCTTAATTAATTTCAAAAGTTCAAATTTAAACCTTCTATCACTAATTCAATTCAATTTTGAATTCAATAGGGTTATTCAAGTAAAAAATAAATAAAATTAAAGAAATAATGTCACATTTTTTATATTACTACTAGCTTCTTCTAATATTTATGTATACCTATCTATAAGAATTCATTGCTATAAAAATACTTTTTTTATGAATATTTATTACAAAAATTTTCTGAATATCACGTTTACTTATACATAATGTGTTAATAGTAAATTATAAGTTACCTAATTTTCGCTGACCTTTTTTATTTTTAATTATAAATAATTGTTCGCACGTCTAATTTATTAAAATATGAATTCTAAAAATTTATAATTGTATTTTAACTGAATCACGTTGATTAATCTAATTTAATCCCTCGCTAAAATTCTCACAAACTTCAAATTAGCTTCCAAGAAATCAATTAATATTTAAAGCTAATGAATTGTTTTTTTTTTTTTAATCAAAGAAGCTTTCGAGCATCTCTAATAATCGTTTTATAAAATTAATATTTTATACATAAGTATTTATTAATATCTTTTTTACTATTTTCAGCCTCTAATCAACATAAAACTTATATCTGAGTGTCCGATATTAAAAAATAATCTAATCAAAAATTTTGGTACAAAACAGAAATATAAATATTATCAAGATAGAAAAAAAATAGACAATCATTTTGTAATGTTAACTAGTAATGTGTTTGAAGCAATAAATAAATTTGATAAACTAACAAACCATCCTAGGTAAAATCATTTTAACTTTTTAGTATATTGTATTTTATTATTTTTATTAATATTTATAATGTAATAATAAGATAATGTTTTTTTTGTAGGAAATTTGTTTGTATTAACAATGATATGGATCCAAAATATATTAAAGAAAATGAATTAATCAATAATTTATTAGAAGATTATTATATGTCATTTTTTCCAATTCCTAGTCAATTTGAATTGTCCGATAATTACAGAAATAGTTTTACCAATTTGAAAGATTACAAAAAATGGGAATATAATAAATCAAAGGCAAAATATTTTGGTTATACAACAAATATTTTACTTATTGGAATTTTAATAATTTTTTTTTGTGTATACAGTAGAAAATATTTTAATTCGTGATTTAAAGTGTGATAAAATAAGTATAGGTGTACATATTATATTATATAATATAACCCAATAGTTTTATCCTTACATAAAATTATTATCTTTTTTTATTAAAAACCACAAAGCACTTATTAATTTATTTTAAATACGTCTAACTCCTTCCAATGCCCGATATTGAATGAATTATCAATACTTCTATATCCTTAATTATTCACTTACATAATTTCCTACATCACTCCTAACCTATTTTTTTAATATTTATTTCTATTATAATATTCTAATTACTCATAATATTTTTCCTATACATACAAACATTACGTGATCACTTCTAACTGCCTGTTTGAATTAATAATACTCAACTGACTGTTATTTTCAAATAATTTATATTTTAGCTAAACTGATCATGATAAATTCCCTATCATAATTTAGGAACATTTTCTTGACATCATCCATTGGAAGGAGAAAGCCTTTTAAAGTGCTTTAGTAATTAATAACTTATTATAACTATAGACCGAAAAACAGTCGGGATTTTACTGTCATTATAGTCGGCCAACCTACAATTTTCACTGTCCTCAGTGAAACCACAATTGTTTCTAAAACAACTCAAACACACACAATAACTATATGTAACTCGGTTCAGCCATCGAGTAACCACTTAACTCAGTACAGCCATTGAGTAACCACATAACCACATTGCTTACTACAGTCATTAAGTAACCACTTTACTCAGTACAGCCATTGAGTAACCACATTACTTATGACAGCCATTAAGTATCCACTTTACTCAGTACAGCCATTGAGCAACCACTTTACTTACTACATCCATTTAGCTATTGAATAACTCAGTACAGCCTTTGAGTAACCACATAACCTCATTGCTTAATATAAGTCACCACTTTACTCAGTACAGCCATTGAGTAACCACATTACTTACTACATTCATTTAGCAATTAAATAACTCAGTACAGCCTTTGAGTAACCACATAACCTCATTGATTAATATAAGTAACCACTTTACTCAGTACAGCCATTGAGTAACCACATTACTTACTACATTCATTTAGCAATTAAATAACTCAGTACAGCGTTTGAGTTACCACATAACTTACTTATCACATAACTTACTTAGTTCAGCCATTAAGTAATCACATGCTCAATTCACCTATTGAGCAAAATAATAACATTAATAGTTTCATTACTAATTAGTACTGCCTTAAATTAGAAAAATCAACTACATTTCATGAATTTTTTTTTAAAAACAAAAACAAAAAAAATTTAATTTCAAAACTTATTTCTCATCCAACTGCTCATCATCTGCTTTATGTTCACCCATTATTTAATCATCAAAATTCATATCTTCCAAACGACACCAATGTTCATCCTATCTGCAGAATGCACAGCTTCAGTTTGTCAGTATCACTAAATTACATCTTTTCTTTACACTCTTTAGCAAAGTGTCCTTCTTTATGGCAGTTAAAACAAATTCTTATTTTTCTCCGACAATTATTTGCCAAATGTCCGGTTTCACCGCATTGAAAACATTTTCTTTCGATTCTACTGTCATTCCAATTTTTAAAATTATTATTTTTATGTAACTTCGAATCAATATTACAATTATTATTATTTTGTCTTTCATAAGGCAAATGCCTATTATTTCGTTTGAAATCATTCCCAATGTCACGCCGAGTATTAGTATGAGCAGTATTATATATACCTGTAATTTTATTCCGATTATCAATTTGATTTTGGATTTCTTCAAACTCTTTGATTTGTCTAAGTAACTCAGAATGCTCTTCACAATTAGAGGCTAATAAAACACTTTTTAAATTATCGTTATTTAGTCCGGAAATTATGTATTGTTTAATTTGAAGATCAGACAAATTAATTTGTTTGCATAAGTTTAAAACTTCATAGAAATAATTTTCCACGCACTCATTTGTTTGTCTCTTACGACTCATTATTCTAAAAAGAATATCGCTTTCATTGTTGGCATTCGGAAAACTTTTGATCATTTCTCGATTAAAACATTCAAAAGTAACCAAACTATTTTGCGAGGCTGAATACCAAAAACGGGCAGCACCTGAAAGTCTTAATGACGCATAAAATAAAGTGGATTTATCATCCCACAAATAAATGTTTTTAAATTTTTCAATATTATTCAACCAAGTTGCAGCTGACAAATTTTTAAATTTCTATGTCCAACCAAAATTACACTACATTTCTTTTTTTTTAAGTTCCTACCCCACACCTGAAAAACTATAACCCAATAGTTTTATCCTTACATAAAATTATTATCTTTTTTTATTAAAAACCACAAAGCACTTATTAATTTATTTTAAATACGTATAACTCCTTCCAATGCCCGATATTGAATGAATTATCAATACTTCTATATCCTTAATTATTCACTTACATTATTTCCTACATCACTCCTACCTATTTTTTTAATATTTATTTCTATTATAATATTCTAATTACTCATAATATTTTTCCTATACATACAAACATTACGTGATCACTTCTAACTGCCTGTTTGAATTAATAATACTCAACTGACTGTTATTTTCAAATAATTTATATTTTAGCTAAACTGATCATGATAAATTCCCTATCGTAATTTAGGAACATTTTCTTGACATCATCCATTGGAAGGAGAAAGCCTTTTAAGTACTTGAGTACTTGTAGATAAATTAGAATTCAATAGACGTAGAATACATTATTAGAACAATATTTTGATAAAACTATTTGCTTAAGTAGAATAACTATATAATTATTAATATGAATATATCAAACTTAAATAAATGAAAAGTTGCATGCATAAACGCTTGTAGTATTAGAAATAAATTGCATGAAATTGAAGCTTATATCGCAAGTAAAAATAATGATGTTGATGTTTTGATAATGACTGAAGTATGGATTTATGAGTACGAACAACACCTTTTCAATTTACCTGGTTATAATGTTACTTTTAATTGTGAAAACAATAATAGAGGTGGAGGTACTGCTATATTTGTTAAGTACAAATTTAACTTTAAAGTAATCAAACTATGGCATGAATTTAATTTCTCATTAATTGAAATTTACTTAAACAAAAATAAATTTAAAATTTTAGCTGGATATAACAGCCCTACGGTCAACAAGAACCATCAATTTATTGCTCACTTAGACCAAATATTTGGAGAAAATAATAATATCCTATATGCAGGTGACACAAACTTACTTATACTAGCAACTTAATTAAGAAATATAATGAGATGATCATGTCGAACTCCATTAATGTGTTGAATAAGATTGACAATGCAAATGCTACTAGAGTAACTCTGAATAGCCGTACTCTGATTGACCATGTATTAATTAAAACTTCGATTAAATACGATTTTGATCTAGTACTGGAGGATAATGGTCGACTGGATCATCGTATAATTTATTTTGAAATTGGTTTTCAACGTCCCATTTTACCACCACCAACCAAAACTCAAATACCAGTGATTGACTATAGAAAATTTAAAAATGATGTTAAGAACCAACTGCAATCTAAACAACCAGAATGTGTAGAGGAAATAATTGAGATCATCAAACAATTTAAGAAAAAGAACACAAAATTTAGAATAATAAGAACTAGGAATGAATCATGGTTTAATGATGAGATAAGACGTGCAATAATAACCAGAGATAAGATTTATAAATTAAAGAAAGCTGCCACCAATAATGAGGTATACAAAAAAAAGTTCTCAGAAGCGAAAAACAGAGTCACGAAACTAATTAGAAGGGCTAAACAAGATAAATTTGAAAATGAAGTAATGAAATCAAATGGGGATTCTAAAAAACTACGGTCTACCATCAACGCAACTATTAAAAATACAAACACCTACAACACGATGAAACGGGATATTAATGAAATGTATATTGAACGAAAAATTATCACTGATCCTAAAGAAATTGCCAATGGGATTAATCATCACTTTAACACCATTGGTGAAAAATTAGCTAAACAGATTAAGGGTAATGTGGAACCGGTTAAAAAAGACTATACTCATAATTCAATATTCATTTCACCCTGCGACCATGATGAAGTAAGGAAAATTATAAATAATTTGAAAACAAATATAGCTCCTGGCCCTGATAGTATTACTGCGTTTGATCTGAAAGCAAATATTGACTCAGTTGTTGATCCACTAGTTAAAATGATTAATAATTGCTTAAATACCGGAACTTTTCCAGACTGTTTAAAAGAATCCATCATAATACCTATCTTCAAAAGTGGCGCAAAAACAGATCCTAGCAACTATAGGCCCATATCATTGCTTAGCACTTTAAGCAAGATATTTGAAAAAATCATCAACAAACGCATAATAGACTTCTGCAATAAATTTAATATATTGGACAAGAATCAGTTTGGGTTTCAGGCCGGCTGTAGCACGCAGTCTGCCATATATTACTGAGGTAGTTGAAGAAATAGAAAACGGGATTGAAGAAGGTGAATACACTTGTGCAATGTTTATTGATCTACAAAAAGCATTTGACACGGTAGACCACGGAATTAGTGTGTCCAACCCCGATAATCGAGTAACCGAGTACTCGTCGATTTTGAGGATTTTCGCATTACTCGGTTAACTGGTTAATTTCATCGAGTAACCGAGTAGTTAGTTTTTAGTTATCTTTTAAGCAAAATATACTAATATTTAAAATTTCCTAATAAACATGGGAATTTTGGTACACGGATTTGGTCCTTTACGACAACAAAGACACACGAAAACACTGGAAATTTGAGCTTGGATAAAGAATTCAAGCTTCTAGAATACAATAAAGGCATACGTTCCGTACAACTAGAAAGGTTGTACAACCTACAATTAACTATGAAACCGACCTACTGCGTCCAAGCGATTTTTTTTTCTGTAGCTGGGACGATGAAAACTAAAATCCGAAATCGAACGAGCCCGGAAGCATTAAATGCACTAATTTTGCTTAAATATGATTTCCAAAATAAATAATTCGTACACATTATTAAATTAAAACACGGTAATTAACACGGTATAAAATTAATAGTAGATTATTGTATATGTTAACTAAATTTGTTATTAATTAAGAGTTCTGTATACACAAAAATACATTGACACGAGTCAATACTTATATCACGAGACCGAAGTGTTTTTGTGTAAATACAGAACGAGTTGTATAACAAATTTTGTTAACATATCCAATATACTGTTTTAATGTGCATGTGTAAGGTAGTTGCAGTCTATACATTTACAATGAAAAAAAAAAAAGTTTACATATACATGTTTTTTTTAATTTTTTGTTGGTATTTGTCTGTATTGAAATATTGTACGCTGATGCATCTAAATGATTTCATTATTCACGCAGATACATCTAAATGATTTCATTATTCACCCAGATACATCTAAATGATTTCATTATTCACGCTGATGCATCTAAATGATTGCATGTGTATTGACGCATGTAGTATTCCATTAAGCGATCTAAATTCTATACTACTAAATACAGTTGCAGTATTGTTCTATTAGTACTTACATATTTATTTTTTTTTTTATTATTGAATTATTGTGAAATACAATTCAAGAATGTTTATTAATAATATTAAACAGATGTGATAGAACCAGCTTCGGAGATTCGTTTTCAGTTCGCAACTCGAGAATGTGGAATGCTCTTCCATCAAATCCCGACAGCTGGCGCACGTTTGACTTACGACTTGCGCCGCTTAAGAAAAGTTTACATGATTACCTATTAACTGTCTCACTTCTTTAAGTATAAAAGGTATCCCACCTAGTGATTTGGTAACTTTAATACAAAAAAAATTATAATTAGAAGATTAAACCTATAAATTAAAATTTTTTTTTTTAGCTCAATTTAGTTTCGAGTATCGTAACCGAGTAACCGAGTACTCGCTCAATTTTTGGCACAATACTCGAATAACTGAGTATTAAAAAAACTCGAGTAATTTGGATACACTACACGGAATACTAATCGATCGTCTTGAGGAGCTTGGATTTAGGGGTGTTTTCAAGACTTTGATAACTAATTATTTATCGAACAGGAAAATGAGTACTAGAATTAATAATGTGTGCAGTGACAATTTAACACTAAGAATGGGTACCGCAGGGGTCTGTGCTTGGACCTACCTTATATTTGCTATACATTAACAACATTAAATATGCAGGGCTTACATCTAACTACAAAATATTTACTGACGACACCTGTCTTTTATATAAACATAAGAATCCAACTGAACTTGAGAAAATGATTAATAAGGACTTGGAACAATTTTACAAATGGCTACAAGGTATCAAACTAACAATTAACATCAACAAAACAAAATATATTATATTTAAAGTCAGGAATAAAGTAGATATTAATCCCACGATTAAAATCAATGGTGAGAGCATTCATAGAACCATATCAACTAAATACCTAGGTGTGGAACTAGATGAAAAAATGAGTTGGAGTCAACATATCGATAACCTAGCTAAAAAAATCGCTGGAATAATTGGGGCTTTGAGAAGAACTGGTGTTGATTTCAGTAACAAAGTAGCGAATCTCATTTTTCATGGTCATATAATGAGCCACATTAACTATAACATTGTCGCATGGGGTGGATGTGCTGCTAATCAAAAAAATCGTATTAAAGTATTAATGAACAAAATTCTGAAAACTCTCTTTAACTTGAACAGATTGACGTCCACAAGCCTTATATATAATAAACTAAAGAAATTTAACCTAGACGAAATAATTAGTATTGAACAATCTAAATTCATTCATCGTATAGTTAACAACATATCAAAAAATAACTTCAAAATGCCTCGCTTTAACGAAATACACCATCATAATACTAGGGTTAGAAATAATATACACTTCACTTGTGCTAGAACGGCTACAAAAACAAACGGTCTAAAATATTCAGCGATTAAAGCCTACAACTCGCTGCCCAAACCAATTAAAGATTGCAAACCACTTAACAAATTTGTTTTTAAATTAAAGAAATATATTAGAAATAAATAAAAATAATTACAACGTGATACACAACTTTAATAATAAGTACTTTTTAATTTAATTTTAATGTAACTAACTTTCTTATAAAATTTTTTTTTTTTTTTTTTTTTTTTTTTTTTTATAATTTAAAAATTTTTTAAAATTTTCAATTGAATAGTTTTGACGAGAAAAATAAAAAATAATACTTATACCAGCTGATTTAGCTGATTGTATTTAAATATAAAGTTAAAAGTTATTAAAATGACATTATGTGAAAAATTGTAAATTAAAGGATATATAATAAATAAATAAATAAAAAAAAAAAAAAAAAGTGTTTAGTAATTAATAGCTTATTATAACTATAGACCGAAAAACAGTCGCGATTTTACTGTCATTATAATAATAAGCTTTAAAATTAGACAAAATTATTTTTAGTTCTATAAAATTATTTACAAATTAAAATATAAATAAATTTGTTATTGAAAATGTGTAAAAATAGTATTACTTACAAATATTGTGTAATATAATTTTTTGAATAGTTAAATACTTAATTTATTGATTTAAAATCATCTTTATAACAATAAATCAAATTATACATTGTACAAAAAATAGATTTAAAACATATTGTATGTTCCTACCTCAATTTAAATAAAATATCGTTTTTTAAACTAACTTAACCATGTAGTTTCCATTACAATTAAAATTACAAAATTCATACATTATTACAGATTAGATTACATTTATATCACAAAAATTTTTTTTTAGTTTCACTGACCGTATTTTGACATTTTATACGAGATTTTCCACTATTCGCGAAAGATTGATATTGTTGTTCTCATTATTTTCATTTTGTCGTATTGAAAAAAAATCAGTGAAACAAAAAAAGTTCTATGAAAGAAAGCTTAGCATTCAAAATATAGGTAAAATCACCATTTGTAAAAATTAAGTGAAAAACAAAAAAATTACCTAAATATAGAATCGAAACCTATTTTTTTATATTTAGCAGCGCAGTTACGAATTAAGCCGACTTTTCTTTCGGTTGCCACTTAAAAATGTTGACAGTAAAGTGAATAATAAACGCTAACGACATCCACTAATCTACAGCTGCAGCTACACAAATTTAAAAAAAATCGACTTGCCTTTGTTTTTGCTTCTTCTTCGACTCGTTATTTTCTTATTGAGTGAAGTGAGGTGTGATTGTTTTTGAGATTGAATCGAAATATTGAATTATTAATTTTTTAATTATTATTAAATTTAATTTTAATAAAATAAAAATTTTATTTCTAAATAACTTCTTTTTTTCTCGAATTCAAAATTAAGGTAACTATTAAATTAAAAAAAAAGAAAATCAAAAACAATTTGTTTCCAAACCTAAAGACGTCTTTTTTTTATTTTTCTAATTTCGCCGGTGACGTGGAGTTTCTCTAATTTTTTTAAACTTCCAATAAACATTTTTGTTTACTATTCGACTGGATCATTCCGCCCCAGAGACAGAGGAAATAGCCCGGAAATAAAATTGACGCGATTTTAAAATTTTTATAAAAACAAGAAAATAAACTGACAGGGGACGATTTTTAAAGGAGGAAGGTACGGTGCAATTAGCTCGTCTCGGTTCTAGGAATTAAAGACATTAAGCGTCTTTATTTAGATTACATATTTCGCACAGTAATACAACAGGTACAACCTGGCACCAATTTTTACTACCTACCATCTGTTTACCAAAATTTAAATTGAATTGTAAGAAAGACTAGAAATTGATTAAGATTCCAAAGTTCGGGAAAAAGTGGATAGGTACCTACCTAAATACATACTTACCTAGGTTACCTACTTATGCAAACATTAAAAGCTTCTATGTAAATCAGAGCTCAAATTTGTAGGCTACGGATAAATTCAAAAATACATCAATTATGACTACTGGTTTTGAATTTAAATAATTTATTTTTAGGATGATTACTGATGTACAATTAGCTGTTTTCTCAAACGTTCTAGGAGTATTCTTATTCCTATTAGTGGTGGCCTATCATTACATAAATGCAAATATGGGAAGGTGAGAATTGAAATTATACTAATCAATTTTATGATCTTGATATCCTACAATGAAATTTTAACTTATCGTAAAAATCAAATAATTATTACATAGTATATGGAAAGACTATTCCCTTACAGTAATATCATTATTCAATTTCAATAAAATATTTTTTTCTAAATCATAGACTAAAATTATATTATTTAGTTATACTTTACAACTAGAATTAATAATTTTTCATAACTAATTTTTTATTTTATCAAATTTTCTAATATCACATGTGAATTAAAATTGTCTGAAATAAAAATTGAAATTCTTCATTACGCATTCAATGTTGATATATTTAGAGAGGGTTGGAAATGCAGACAAAAACAACAATTTCGATAAAAAAAAGTCTACTATCCATGTCAAATAATATCACTCCAAAAATAATTTGTTTCCGTACATAGAAGCTCCAGGCCTGTATAAATATATCAGCCTTAGAAACATTTATCTAATTTTATAATAACATTTTTTTTTTATATTTTAGGCCTACATCTTCATTGATGAAACAAAAATGATTGTATAAATCTCTTAATGGAAAAGAAATTTCTATGCAAAAAAAAAATATTTTTAAGAAAACTTTGTAAAATCAATTAAAATAAAAAAAAAACATAAATTTGTAAGTTTAATGTATTTGCTATGAGTTTTTATTTAGAATTTAGACTGTTGGACAAATTCATAAAATGTATTCTTTAATAGAAATTTTTAATTATATTGAAACTAGTTTTTCTTTTTAATTCATCAAAGTATTGAGTTATATTTTGCGTAAAAAATAAATTCTTTCAAGTTATATTTAAAAAAAAAAACATTTTGTTCACTAATTATAATTTAATTTTTTTCTTTTTATCATTATTCTTGGTAAATATGATTTCTTTGTTCGTAAATTGGCAATTTTCTCCGAATCCTTTTCTTTCTCCTGATCAACATTTACAGTCTTACCAGTTTCTTTTTGTTTGATTGGAATTCGACTTTGTTTTTCTTGAAATATGTTGCTAGGAAGTAATTGTGTTTTGACTTTTTTAGGCGATTTATTCACATTTTTCAACTTTGATTTAGGAGTATTTGCAGCATTGTCTAATACTGATTTTCGTGTTGATGTTGAAATTGAACGTCGATTTCGTGTCATTACGTTATTCAAAACAAATTCTTCTTGGGTTTTTTTTCTAGTTGAACGTTTCTCTGTAGAAACTGTTACATTTTTCAACTTTTCAGACTTTTTAGCTGTCTGTGGATGAGATATTGACTTTGAAATTTCTGAGGTTGCTTTTCGGATTGAATCACTGTTTGCTTTACCATCTGTTTTATTAATTCTGTTAGAGTTAATTTTCTTAGAACTAGCACTTTTCGATGAATTGGTTGATACATTTCTTCTAGACTGCTTATCATCAAGAGATGATATAGATTTTTCTTTTAGTTCATATAACTTCTTAGAGGATTGTGGTTTATTTAAAACTGCATTTGTTTTTTTTCTACTTTCTGAACGAGATTCCTAAAATAAATTTGTGTGACTAAACTATAATTCTTTAAAATAAAAATTAATTTCAAACTTACTCTTTTAGTACTGATTTTATGTTTTTCTATCGTCTTTAATTCTTCCTTTCTTTCCACCTGGAATTAAATAATCTATGTAGCTGTAATAATTTTATTCCATTTGAATTTTTTATTAATATATCATATTAACATAATCGGTAAATTAATTTTTATCTGTTACTATTATTGAAAATGAAATAAATATCACTGAATAATGTAATTGCATATTGCTTTGCACGCATCATTGTTGATGGAAGTGGTACGTACTTTTCCATTTGAATATTTTAAAATTAAGCATTTATTTAATTAATTGTATATTCAAACAATGATGGTGATACAGAGTTAATTAAATAAATAATAATGTACATTGTACTATACATATTATACTGTTTAGATCCAGACTTTAATATTATAATTATACTATTTTATATAATAGTATTATAATAGTTTTGTTAAACGTTTTATTATATAAAGTCAAAGAAAAAGCAGGATTATTTCTATTTTATAGAACGCTTCTTAAAAGTGCAGCTCGTAAGGCGTTGATAACATGTTAGTGAAATAAATTCGGTTTTATTATATTGATACAGCATAATTATTTGAATTAACATTAATGTTTCAAATATTTCAAGTACCTATAATGAAGTTGCAAACAAACAACATTTTTAACTAGTACTATATTATCTTTTTAAATATTTTTAAGTTTAAAATAAATAGATCTTAGTTTCACATTGAACACTACAATAATTTGGGATTTTGAACGAGATGACTAAAAAAAAATATATTAATACATGCATATTTTTGCAGTTTTTGTAACAGATTTTTATTTTTTAACAATTTTCATAACTACAATATAAAAATATAAAAAATAATAAATTTATTTATAAATGATTATCTATGTATGTATGTGTGTACATTATGTATTTTATAAAATTAAAAATGTAGTATACTAATGATTAAAAATAATCGTTAGCTGAAATGATAAATCTTCAAAAAAAAAACAAATATATTAAAAAATATAAAAATGAATTTGTATGTACCTTCTTTCTACTATATATACAATGAAATCGATTAGCAATATTTTTTTTTAATAAAAATTCGTAACGTGTGTCCGGTTTTCACGATCCAAGTACACTTTGCTCAAGTTACTTTGATCAAAGTAAGTTGAGCAGTGTCCTACTCAACTTTGATCCAAGTTGACTTTGACACCCTGTTTACACGATCGAAGAGTGTCCAAGTCGATTTGGTTGCACAAAGTGTACTCGGATGGTGAAAAGCGGGCTTTAATGAAAATACAGAAATATGTACCTATGTACATTACTTATTTCAATTCCCGATAATGTCAATCATTAGAATTCAAAATAAAAGTGAAAATATTCATAATGTTATAAAATACATAATTAGAGTAAGTTCCAAAACTAGCAACTATATAAAAAATTTAAATCGGATTTAAAATTTTAGAATTCCCAGTTTAGGAACGACTACAGTTTGACAGATACTATTTGAAAAACTCTATTTTTTAAAGTTCTGCAATATTGAAAAGAAAGATGAATTTCTTTATTTCATAACTAAATAAAATTATATTAAAAATAATATTTTTTTTCATTTTTGCAAACTCCAAATTAAATGTCAAAACGTATTTTCATTTGAAACGTGGAAAATATTTTTTGACATAAAAGAAAGGTTTCATCCTAGTCTCGGAACATTCTATTTTTATAATAGAAATAAAAATGTACAAAAAAAAATAAAAAGAAACTAACATTAATGTTTCCCAAAAATTATCTACAGTGAAATTTTCATTTTCTTTGATTTATGTAGACTTACCAAATTTTTTCTCTGTGGACGCTTTCGTAAACTTATTAATGCTTCTGGTGAAGGTGGAATCATTTCTTCGTCACTTGATATCTTAAATTAAATTTTTTTATTAGAAAATCATCAGAGAATATATTCTTCTTTTCTTCAATTTGCATTGCTTCAATAGCAAATGAAATGAATTAAGTTAGATAAAGGATAAATTCTTAAAAAAAAATTGTTTCCTATTAAAAATAAAAAACAAAAAAATCTACTTACTACAATAGACTCTAATTCAAGAAATGATCCTTTCTCTTGATTTGCATGATGGTCTGAAGTAGAATCATCATCTTGAAAGTCTCTTGAATTAATAGATCTTTTTGCCTTTGGTTCCGAGTTTTTTTCTTTGTTTTTTAAACTGAATGAAGAACTTTTCCCAACGACGGATTTATTAGTCACCACTGTTTTTCCAGTGGAATTCATTCTAAGTCTCATACAATGTCGGTTTCCATCTTCAGATTTATCTTTGTTTTCCGCTTGATTTTTTTCATATCGTGTTCTTCCTGTAGTTTTGCTTCTTGTTTCTCTAACTTTTTCATTCATTTTAATAGTTTCAGGTGTTTTAAAAACTTCAGGTATTCGAGCAGATTTATTTTTATTTTTATGATTTTTAACACCAATAGGTTCAGTGGTGCCAGACTGATGTTTGCTAACTGCTCGCCGGGATTTTTGAGGGGAAACTAAGACATTTGATGTATTTGAAGTTTCAGAAACTATACTATTGTCTTTTGCTCCAATTAAAGTTCCATCATCTTCGTGAAATATATCTTTTTTTTTTCTTCTTTTTTTATTACTCTTTTCAACAGAAGGTGGTGAAATATCCTGGATCTCATCGACAGTTTCATTTATGGTTGTCGAAGATCGTGAATTTATTTTTTCACTGGCACTATTTGTTTGAGATACTGTACTATTATTTTCCCTCAGTAGTACTTGTTCATTATCAGACTGAGTTCCATCAATTTCTTGAATACCTTTAACATTAGCTTGTATTCTGGCTTCTATGCGTATTTTTTTGGTAGGACTTATATTTGTTTGGCTCCTTCTGATATTCATTGACTTTCGGAGATATCGCATATCTGTCGCATTATTTTGCCCAAACGTTGTTGGTGTTTTCTCCAATTCGTCTTGTAAAGTTGGTTCGTTATGTAGAATTTCTGTACAATTACTATTATCAACAAACGGTGCAGCAGCTGCAAAAAGCGTTTTTCTTGGTGTCGAATGTTCGTTATTGTTGGGGGGTATGACCGAGCTAATATTAATGTTTGTTGTGTTATTATTAATATTGGTTGTACTTGCCACATCAATGACAGAGTCTTTTTCCTTCTCTGGATTTTGACCTAGGTTAGAAGAATTTTCCACTGAAGTTTTGTTAGAATTATCGTTTTCTTTTTCTTTTTCATTATCATTTAAATTTTTTTCACATGCTTCTGTTTCTTCATCTGACAGATCAACGTTTTCCTTAAAAAAAAAATTACACAAATACAATATATTTTTTGAGTTTAAAAAATAGCTTTACCTCATCAGAGCCATTTGTATTGGATTTTTGAACTGTATTAGCTACATATTTTCCATCTAAAATATCTTTAAAATTTATTATGTTCTTGGTTGTTTTAGGATCCAATTCTCCCTGTAAACAAAATTTAGTAAAAAAAAAAACTTAATAAGCTTCTTAAACAGAAAATTTTTTTATTATTTTATTGTTAATCTTACTTGTAACAATTTTTCACAGCAGTTCCTTAAGTCATTTCGTAGTGGACCATCATCGTCTGTAGCAATTTCCAATGATAGGATTTCTTTAGAAAGTAATTTAGCTAGCTCTTTATTTGCAATATTATTTTGCATTTCTTGCATGAATGACAAAGCAATAGTATTATGAATATTCAAACCGGTGCTGCAAAATTGTGGCCGCGTTGAATCAATAACAAAACGCAAAACCGTTTCGGGTTTAATTTCGTGTAATGGACTGTCATATGGTGCACTCAAAATTGTTGTTATTGTTGGTAACAAGCATGGTTGAAGATATTCTTGTTTTTTTTTTTGAATCAGATTTTCAAAAAAAACTCCAAGAATTTGATTAACTTCGGACTCTAAAAAATTAAAAATTTGAAATGTGAATAAAATTTTATTCGAGAATCATATTATGTAAATATTATGTAAGTGACCGTTTTTAACCCCAGATTACAATACATTATTTATATATAACTCACTGAAACACTCAAGTAATGCGATTCAATTTGGGCCTCTACACAACGTGATTAGAAGAAAAAAAATATTGCCCCCCCCCCCCCCCCCGACACATAATTTTTCATGAATTTTACCTGTTACAGGATTAAAATATTTCAACAACAATTTTTCAACAATATCGTTATTTTTTATGTGTCCATGGAGTACTAAACGACACAACCCTTTGACGCTTGCTTCAATTATTGAAAGTTGCTGACATGTGTCCAAAATATGTGATATCATGAAAATTATATCAACTAAAATAAAAATTAACTTTTAGTAATTTTAGTCAATCTTTTTAATTTTTTGTTTACCTAAATTTGTACTTTCATCATGATCTTCTTGATCTAAAAATTCCATTGCATTATACAATTGGCGACCAGGTTTCTTACTTTTATTCTGCTTATCGGAATTTCCAAAAGCTTCAAAACCATATCTTAGAATGAAAATCAATAATTATTTGAGATTTAGGACATTACCTTGGATCTTCAAAGTACATATAATGTACAAATGAATATAAGAACGAAAAAAATTGTTAGGGTAAGAGTTTTCTCTCACTACATTTAATCACCAACTTGGGTGTACAGTTAGGCTCATACTTTTATTTGCGTCCGCCGTGTGGTGCATGTTTCTTTTATTTGTTGGGTTCTTAAAGAGTATGGGTAGCGTTCACAACGATAGTGAGGGTAATTTTTTCTAATCATAAGAATACTAATAAAATTTGAAGGTTGTTGCAATTTTTTTTTCAGAATGTTGCGATTTGGATTTTGAGTAAAATTAAGCACAATAATTTTTGGATGAGCGTTTTTTTTTTTTTCATATGTGAAATTAGTAGATAAGTTCATTAATAGTATTATGTCTAGCAATTTTATGGACCGGCTGCCATATTGTTTAATTATTTAGAACGAACTGTGACAGCAATATACCTTTTCTATAATATTGTAAGTTTTATTATCCGATTAAAATAATATGAATGTTCTAGTGTAATAGTCTAGAAACTTCATTGGATGCAATAAAAAACTTTGCTTACCTGTCTAATAGTTCAAATAAACATTCGATTGCGGTTTTCCAAATGGCAATATTTTGATTTTTAAAAAACTGAGAATATAGTTCGTGATAAACATCTTTAGCCAATTGTTCGTACAACATGCTGTACGCTGTACCACATTTTAATGCCCAATCTCTTACAGTTATGTGTGAAGACTCAATATGACGACGAATGAAATCCTGTTAAAAAAAAATTAAAAATCTATGAAATATCATTAATTCAATATTTTAAATCAATTTGAATAAATTAAATGACTTAAGATAGTAAAAAATATATAATATCATATAAACAAAAATAATTTCTAATAATTTAAATTTAACAAAAAAAATTTTAAATATGTGTAATTATACTTAAAAAGATCCTCAAAGAATATTACCAGCATTACTTATTGAATCCTTTTTATGAGCAAGTATGGCAATCATAGCATAAAATTTAACTTTATCTCAATAGTGAAATTAAGTTTAAAACTTATTTTATCTATCACATTTAAAAAAGAGAACGTAATTTGATGTTATGTCCGTTTTAAATGAAAATACAGATAACTTATGTTATGTCTCCTTATTTTAAGACAGCTCACATTTTATGTTCGTAACTTGAATTGAGATTGTTTTAAGCTTTTAATAAAATAAAACAGAACACATTTTTACCTTATATAATTCGCAAACATTTGGAGTCAATGATTTTACTTTTTTTGAAACCACCATAAAAAATGAAATTTGTAGGCATTTTATTATTTCCTCAACGGTAATTTTCTTGGGTTGTTGGAATGAAATTGAAACCTAAAAAGACATAAATTTTGTGTAATCATTTTAATAATAAACAAGTAAGTTTTAAATTTTACAGCTCTTTGTTCCGTTGATTCGTCTGAAAGTGAAGACGCTTGATTCATTATTGATACAATCAAATTGGTGTATTCTTCTTTGCATGAACTTGTCTCTTCTGCAATTTTTTGAGCTTCAACATAATCCTTCCGTTCGACAAAATTCATTTCTTGCTCCTCCAAATCTAAAATTTTTACCTTGAGTGATGATAATTTTAATTTTAAGTCTCTGTCGGGATGTTTTTCTAAATATTCATCAACCAATTCACGATTATTAAGAATATCATTAGACTTTGATGCATTTGAATTAGAAATTTCTTTAATAATATCTACAAAAAACTATTAAAAAACATTATAATGATAAAATGCATAGTGCTTTGAGTGAACTTTAATATTTATCATACATTAAGGCGATCCTCTTGATTTGTTATTAGGTTTTCAGCGCATTTTATTATCATTTCAATACAATTTTGTTCTATGTCATACGTTTTCAAAAGGGTTGGTATTAAATTTTTTAAATTTTCTCTTCCGATTTCATCACCCAAATCGAAAGTGTAAAGAATTTCAATTAGTGTCAGTAAAATGTATTGAAATTCCATTTTTTTCCATTTATCTTCATCTGTAAATTTTTGTAAACCACAATATCTAGAACGAATTTAAAAATATTAAAAAAAAAATTGTATGTATTGTACAGGATCTCACCTTCAGAGACTTTATTATTAATCTTCTAAATCTAATTTCTTAATAAATCAATAAATATCCAACTGAATGAATTTCAAACAGTTCTATTAGTTATAACTATAAGTTACTTATTTTGATTTGTGAAAAAATTTAAAGTTTAGAGAAGAACCTCATTTAAGCTCACTACATTTTATGAATATTTTTTGTTTTATTCAAAATTAAAATATTTTTAGGAATAAATTTTCTTAATTTATTACCTACCTTAATACGTAAGTACAAAACTTGCTTAATTCAGGAATAATATCATCAATTTCATCAGCCATTTTAAGTTGTAAAAGCTCAATTAAGCTTAACCAGTATAAAGAAGATTCAACTGTTAACTTATCTACAGAAATACATTTATAAAATTCATTTTCTTCATCTAGTTCTAACGGTAAACATTCAATCAAATTTTCAATTTTTTCTCGCCTACAAAGATATTTAATAAATTACTTTAAATAACAAAAATCTATAGTATATTTTATTATAAAATTTTTACTTCAATATTTCTCGCATTGCAACTTTGGTTATTTTTCTAAATCTTTCAATTTCAATTTCATTTGCATCGATTTTTAAAGCTGTTATAAACGAAATATAGTTTTTATTATACGATTCAAGCCAATGAGGCAACATTACATTTGTAATAACCTGAAATAAAAATAAAAAGTTTGTTTGGCTTGTATTATTAAGCTTTTGAAATAAATGAATTATTTTACCTTTCGAACCATATCAGATCGATCATATAATCCTTGTTCCAGAAATGTCAAACGTTGAGCTACTTTATACGATTTAACTGGATAGCTACTCATATTTAAATATGTATGACGTCGAACTTTCTCATCAATATCCCACAAACGATCTAAAATATAGGGTATTGTGTTATAGTTACGACCAATTGATGAAATCACTGCTTGTCGCACTTTAGGTGATGGATCTGAACTTAAGTGAAATTGATAGGCTTTAACAACAACATCATCTGGATTATCTGGTACCTGAAGACGTTGTAACGCGAGTATTGCTTGAACCCTTACATGTGGGCTAACATCTCTGAGCCGAGCCAACATATATGACATAATACTGTCACAAATGTTATCGTCTAACGCCGCTTCAATACTTAACGCATTCAAGATTATATTAACAAATTGACAGAGTCGGAGACGAATATGAGAATTAGTACTGTATGTCTAAAAAAAAGAAAAAAATATAAAATAAAAAATAAATATTAAATCATAAAAAATACATTTTATAAAAAACAACGTTTTTCTTGCGCACTAAAAAGTATAAAATAATTTTACTATGAGTTTCATTTTGGTAACAGACTTTATAACTTTTCTCCGGCTCATTCAGAGGATTGTGGACACACATACTTGAAACTGATTACAACAGTCTATACTGTAAATATGTTGTAAAATATGTCTAATACTGTAAATATGTTGTAAAAATGTGCCCCACGTTTCTAGTTATAGACTGTTGCAATCAGTTTCAAGTATGTGTGTCCCCAATCCTCTGAATGAGCCGGAGAAAAGTTATAAAGTCTGTTACCAAAATGAAACTCATAGTAAAATTATTTTATACTTTTTAGTGCGCAAGAAAAACGTTGCTTTTTATAAAATGTATTTTTTATGATTTAATATTTATTTTCTACTTTTTAGTTTTGAAGCTGAAACAAAGCAGAATTTTTCTTATAAAATTTGATTGTCAAAATTACGCAATTTGTGTGTTTAATTATGTTCTCTTTGTAGGTACAAAATTTGAATAAAATCGGACGAAGTTTTGAAGTCCTCTCCAAGGAAGGTAGAGGAGGCCAATAAATTTTTTGTTACAAAATTTGTGTGTTTAATCATTTCTTCTTTTTATGTACCGAATTTGAATAAAATCGTACTTTTGAAGTCCTCCTCATAGGACGTCGCTGGGTAGGAGGCCAATAAATGTTTTGTTATGAAATTTGTGTGTTTAATATGTCCTTTTTTTATGTACCAAATTTGAAAGAAATCGGACGAACTTTTGAAGTCCTTCCCAAGGAAGGTCGCTGGGTAGGAGGCCAATAAATTTTTTGTTACGAAATTCGTGTGTTCAATCATTTCTTCTTTTTATGTACTAAATTTGAATGAAATCGGACAAACTTTTGGTTGTGAAAATTTGATTGCAAAATTTCGCGGGCAGACAAAAAGACGAGAAACTTTTCAAATCATGATTAAAGTGGTAGAATATTGTATTATCATCAAGTTCAGAGCTATATTCAAAGTTTCGGAGCTGTAGCTTGTCGGAAAGTGGTCTAAAATTTGATTACAAAATTTCTTGGACAGACAAACAGACAAGAATGTGAGTTGATAAAAACGTTGTAATGTAATAAAGTTTAGTTTATTATGCAAACCAATTTTTATACCTTTAAAACCCAATTGAACACATCAATGAGAACAGAATGAGTGACTTCACCTTCATACGATGACACAAATTTCCCACAGAATAATAATGTTGTAGAAGCGTATTCATTCGTTTCATCAGCTTCCATAGCAGATTTTATCATTTTTATAAAAGTGAATATAAAAGCATCATGATCCATCTGTGATAATTAAAAAAAAAATAAGGTTAAGAAATAAATGATAAGTTTTAGATCAGTTTCTTTAAGACCTGGTCAACATTAATAAAAAATAGAAATTAATAGGTAGGTAGGTAGTTAATTGAAATCAACAGGAAATCAATACTTGGCACAATGAAAATGAAGTTTTTTTTATTATTTTCAAAGTACCGTATTTGCCTATTTCGATTGTCAAAAAAAAGAACAAAAAAAAATATCTAGATTCATAAATTCATTGACTTGGCATAATCCGAACATGCAACTAAATTAGATAGCTAGTTTCCTTTAAAATCTTTTGCATTTTATTATTTTTTTAATTTTGTATCATTTTATAATGTAGGTTACCTACCTAGGTAGGTACCTATTAAGTGAGTAGGTAGAGTAGATAAGTATAAATAGGTCGATCCTATACTTAATAATCAATTTTGGTCTAGAAATTCTCACCTTATTGTACAAATGATGCATTTCTTTGATATATTTATTATGAAAAGTTTCATTTAGCTGAACATTACTCATTATTGTGTACATTGGTCCGTGCAAAGTACCAGTTGTTGACGACGACACACTACTTGTTTCATTTTCTTCTTCAACAGGTTCAAATCTTCGATTAATAGCAGCTTTACGTTTTCGAGGCATAATTCAAATAAATAATTGAAAATAATACTTTTTGAAATTTGTACAAAAATATCAAATAAGAAATTTATCGTTTTTTTTCGACCTTCAGGTTCAGCGTCAGCCAGCAAGTTCAACAAACAACAAAACAGAAAACACAAGCCAACTTTAAATAAAAATTGATAAAAATACAAAAAATCAAAAAATTGTTTTTTTTATTTGCTTTTTATAAACAAAAAAAATATTAAACAAATTGACTGGCAATTAGAATAGAATTGAAATTTTTTTTTTTTTTTTCAGAAAAATATTAAAATTAAATAAATTTTAATAAATTCGCCTTCAATTTATTTATGTGATTTTGTTTTTGTGAGTGTTCTGAATTTTTGATGCAAATTTTTATGACACAAAAATTAAGAAAACATTTCTATAAACAACATATTGAGGAGGTGACCGTTAAGGATGTATGCGCCGAATTTTTTTTGAACTGTGGTGTAATGAATAAAACCATAAAAACAAATAGAAATAGTGTGCTCAGCGCGCGTCGATATTTTCCTTAATTTTTTGCAACTATAATACCTATATCATGTTCAAACCTAAAATTTAATAGTTTTATAAGCGAGTTATACTTCGGTTTTAAAGTGGGTTTGAAGCAAAATTTACCTTCGTTGTAGCTGTTTTTTCTATACAAAAAAAAAAAAGAAAAAAATCTAGGTAGATCAACTGTTTGCTCGATTCTTCTGGAATTTTTGTCAACAATTTTAAGAGCAGCTAAGTCTAATCTACTTTAATTTATATTCTCTGACTGTCGACTGATGTGCATCGATGTGATATTTCATGGATATTTCATATTCAGCAAAATATTAAAGAATTCAAAACGATGGAATACCTACCTTCAATGTGTTGTAGCAGTAGGTTAGGTATGATTATTTTTTTTAATTTTGATAAACACAAGGAGATATTACAAAACAATTTAAAATTCTAACAGAACTCAAACCTTTTTTACTTTATTATTTCTGAAATGTATACATATATCCCAACCTGTGGATTTCGCCTTCTCGTGGTGGTGGGACTTAAGTAAATTCGACAACGACACAAATTCTGCAATCGAAAGTCAAAAGCGAATTAACGTTTCAACAATGTCGACTTGAAAACTAATTAAATCCACCAGCAAGAAAGCAAATAACAATCAAATTATATCACTAAAGAGCGTTGAATCTGAAATTAGTTGTTTTTTTAATTAATATTTTCATATATACAATATACCTACCTAGTAAAATTTATTGTGTATAAAATTAATTTACGTTTTCTAAATTCTTGTTTTATTTATTTTCTTCATAAGTGTGCAGGACGTGCAGGATTACAAATTAATCTTACAGATCCCTAGGTAGCACACCCCAAAATATAAAACTTCCCAAGATTCATATTATAATCCGCTAATATTATATAAATATATCTATAAAATTTCAAAATATAGTTAGCTCCAATGATGGTATTCTTGTTCGTAACACTTTAAAAAAAATATTTTGTTAAGTAGGTACCTAAAACTTCAAATAAAAATAAAAACATTAAGCTAAACAAATTTTTTTTTAATATTCATTTAATAAAAAATAAGAATAATAACATAAAATTAACCTGAATAAAATTTTATGTTTCAACAGTCCATTACTTAATTAGTCTTTACATTAAACACATACACGTTTTAAAAAAATTGAAATATTAAAATTTCAAATTAATTGAAATTTTTTGGAAGGATCTTAAAGATCTTAATAAGGCCTCATAATTGAATTTATTTGTAGATAGTAATCAAACTTGAAAGAAATTATTTATTTTCATACAGGAAATTATATAAATAGGCCAAAACTGCTCTTATTAGACTTTTTTTTACAGCATATGGTTACAATTTAAATTAGAAGAACAAAAAATACTTAAGGGGGTATTCTGGTCTAGAAATTTGAAAAAATCATTTTTTTTTCATATTTTCAAAGTTTAACCCTTTAAGAACATGTCTTTAAGAGGATTTTATAGAATTCAAATTATTTTCGGAGGTATGGCTGTTTTACTAAAATATCATTTCATGAATTAGACTGCGAGAAACTTTAAACGCGTTTTTCTCAAAACTGTCTTTTTAAAAGGATTCCCATGATAACTCAAGTCCTACTGAACCGATTTACTTCAAATTTTGTAGAGGTTTTCTTCATAGGCTTTTCTATCGCATGAACTATCCTCATCCCAAAATTTTAATGCTTACTATTTTTAAAAATTTCCAAAAAGTAAAAAAAAGTGATGCAAAAACAAATTTTTTTTTTCAAGTAGTCGCCTTATTGTAAAATTTTTTTTTTTTCAACTCTTTTAGTTCGAACGATAGAGGCATTCCTATAGATTAATAATCTTTTTTGTTTTTTTTTTTTAAGTTGCCAGAAGGGCTGAATCGTGGGAATGGTCACGTGCCAGCTTTTTGAGAGCCCCCACTTCATCAGCTGTGAACTCTTTGAATTTTGATTTTTTTATTATTTTTTTTTTTTACTGTATTCTTAAAACATTAATAAATATCCATTAAAAAATGAATACTAAAAATATTGATTAGTTTTTTTTAGAGCACTTCAAAAATTGCATTAAATTCGTGCCTCTAGACCAGAATACCCCCTTAAAAAACAAAAGAAATATTTAAGGAAAATTCTCTACTGAAAATGATGTTTGCACTAAATAATTAAAAGAGTATATTTATAAAAGTAACAAAAAATTCAAACTTTATTTTAAAAAAATTATAAAAATTCAAATAAGTAGTATTAAAAAAATAAAAATTCTGTGAATACTGCTTAGAAATTGTTGTAAACACACTTATTCTAATTAAGTACAAGTACAATTAATATTAGGAATTTTGTTTTTCATGTAATGTAATAAAATAATTTTTATTCTGACTCGGAAGACAACAATGAACTTAACATTTTCTACACTTCATTAGACTTGTCTCTTTGCAGTTTTCCAGCTTACCTCGACCTCTGTTTTTGGTATACGGTGGCCAGTGTTCTACTCCATCAAATCTCACAGAAGTGGCAGGTCGAAACTCGAAAAAAATTTTTTAACAATTTTCTTGTTCCTTTTTTTCCAATTTCAATGTTAGTTCTATTCGTTTGTTTGCTTATTTCGTTTTTGCAATTATTAATATTTTGTACATAACATGATATTTGATATGTATTATACTTATATGACTTAGTTTGAACCAAAAGTCTAAACTAAACAATGGAAAACCTTTGGATCCGTAAATTTTAGTTATTTCAGGTTTAATAAAATTATAGTGTCAACAAATAATTAATACAAGGGTAATTATATGTTATGTTTATTAATCACCGATCTAGATTAACATAACTATACTTCTATACATAATCTATATTATATTCAAAAAAATACATAATGTATATACAAAAAATTATCTTTTTGGATTTTGAAACCACGGGGAAACAAGTTTTTATGTTCATTTTAATTTATGAATATGTTTCTTGCTATTTAGATGTTGATGAAATACTGCAGTGTCTGGAACAGTTATATTACATTGTTTACAATAATAGCTTCCCGAGGGTGTTCTAAAATTAATCAAATCTAAATCTGCTTTAGTTTCCTTTTTTAAAATGTCTACAATTTCACCTTCTAAAAAATATAAATTTTAATGTGTATGATAAACATTAAAACGTTAACAAATAAACGACAAAAATTTTAAGAAGGCGGCTCACAGTAATTTAGCTGATAAATAATAATAAATTATATTTCTTGGAAGCTAACAGTTTGTTAAACTCGCAAATGTTAAGCATAATTAAATAATTAACAACTTATAAATAACTTAATAAAATTAGGCGAATAATATTAAATTTTAATAATTTTACATGAACTGATTTTTTTCTTTTGTGTGGATAATTAAACTTAACTTATCTCACCGTTTTTCACTTTTTTTAAATGTTTTGAACCTGCTAAATGCATTTTCATTTGATCTTCTGATGTGACACGAACATTACAAATTTTACATAATAATTGTTGATCTATTGTTATCGAAGTGGAATCAGTTGCATTTTCACCATTATTCCTTGCCTCCAGTATAAATGAGTTTCCAATTCCGAAGCGATCATCCGTTTGAATTTTTGTAGGCCTAACAAAATGAAATTCAAATTAACGGGTAGAAAACTTTAGCACCACAAAAAAAATTCAGTAAGTAATAATTATAATGAATAAAAAAATAAAACCAAATAGTTTCTGCATAAAAAATATTTTTTTCATAATCATCATCAGTGAACGAGGGTTTAATTTTGTTTGAAGTAAATTTTTATACCTTCTTACAAAGTGACTTAATGAAAACGTATAATAAAAATTTAATGAATGTTTCTTACGTTCTTATCCAATTCCCTTGATCATCATAATAACCTGATCCAGATGGCTTGGAAATTCCAGATATTACTCTAAAAAAATACCTTGATAAATTTTTATTTTTTTTTTTAAATTTATTCTACCTTACTGTCTATGTTTTTTCCCGTTATAATGTTGCCTAGCGTCAAATACAGAGGTTAATGTTAAATTACATGGGCCACAATGAAGGGAACCGGAATATTCCTCATTGACAATCTTAAATTGGGAATTAATTTAATAGGCGAAGGATTAAACATAAATAAACAAACCTTGCTTATTTTTGGAATTGGCTCTCCAGTTCGTGTCGACCATTCTGCGAACCATTTTGCAATTTTTTTAAAATGGGATTTCGATTCGTAATGGCTACGTGCAACTTTGATAGCATTTATCTTTGCATCGCATAATTTACCTAATTTTTAAATAGTTAGTTAGTAAATAGCGAGGTAAATAGGTTAGGTTGCACGGGCGGAGGGCTTACCACCCTCCATGCACGTAGGCCTGTTGGCCCTTTGTACTACCCTACTCGGCAGATCTAATTGTCCTCACCGAGCCATCCAATTCCTTTGACAAACCTGATTTCTTTTAATTTATGTCCCTGTAGTTCTCTGAGCTCGTCCCAGAAGTAGGCCCCGAGCAGTCTTGCTCTTCTTGTTCTAACTGTAGGACATTTACACAGTACGTGTGGCACCGTTTAGCGAGGTAAATAGTAAACAAAAACTTAACTAATGACAATATTGTGCTCACTTTTACTTAATTTTTTATTGTCTAACAGTCTCTTAAGCTATAATTCATAGATAATTCATCAATACAAATGCATATTTCAGTGGGTGGTACTATTTTCAATTTAAGACCAAATTTTATTACTAATGTTTCCAAAAAACGTTTTAAAAGATGTCTTGAATTTGGCACTAGTTTGGTTAGAAATATTATCGGTCAATATTATAACCTACAATGGACTATATGTCACTTTCATCAGCGATGGTTGTTAAAATTTTATAGAAAACACAATGAGACATGAAACTCAATTGAGCGTTTTGTCATTTTATAAACAAGAATTCAATATAGAAACAATGACATAAAACCTAATTGAGCGTTATGTCGTTTAAAAAAAATTATAAAATATATATATATACAATATATATACAAAATATAAATAGATTGAACTAAATTTTTGTAAAAAGGCAAAAACAGATTTGTTTTAACGAATATTTATTTTTTGCATTTTTACTACAAAATATAAATTGTTTGTGATACATTTTTGTAAAAAACAAAGAAAGATTTAATTGAACTATTTATTTTTTGGTTTTTTACTCCGAAGTCTAACTCAGGCATGTCTAAAGCTTTAAGAATGAAGGGTATTTCAAATTTAAATACACAAAACAAGATCACAGCGTCTTTTTGACCCTATATGCATTATATGTGATATATTTTGGAAATATATCACAAAGCAAAAGAAGAGGAATATAAAAATTTTTCATTATAATTTTGTTCTCTACGAAAAATTGAGATTTGAAATATTTATTTCGATAATTTATTTTGTAAATAATTTAATAATTTAACACAAAAAAGTTGGTATAGATAACGCAATCATGAAAAAAATATATAAATTTTTTACCGATTGATTGATTTTTTTTATTTATTTTCTTTGTTTTTATTTTTTGTTACCCATAAGAAATCTATTTAAAAATATTTCTTATGAGAATTAAATAGAAGGGTATCACAATTTTTTATACATATTATGTATTAAATATTTATTAATTACAAAAAGTTTAGGGTATCAAGGGTATGTATATTGGTTGGACTACAGTAGTCTAAATCGACTGGAATAAATTTTTGTAAAAGGGTTCTTTATTTTTTCCCTTTACTACAAAATAAATTAGAAAACTTCCAATCTATAATTGCCTTTAATTTCTATTTTCTTGTCTATTTTTTGTAGCTTTGAAAGTGACATAAAACCTACTAAAATAATTATTAATATTATATATTTTATCCTACAATTTCTTTTCGAACTACAAACAGTGACATTAAGCTTAAAATATCCGAAACTGTTACAGCTATTGCAGTAAAACTTATTGGATTATGTTTGACATATTAGTGTGATGGTTTAGAAAGTAAATTGAACAATTTTCAATAAGTGGCATTGTATACTAATACTATGACTATGTGAAAAAATGTCTAGTTTTTAATATATTTTTTTCTAAAAATTAAGAACTACTGGAGCAATCGACACCATATTCGGACCATATGTTGGTTATTTTTGGAGGAAGGTTTTTATTAAGTTTGGACCCGGTATGTGGCGTTTCTGGTGAGATCTCGAAACTTTGATATTTTTTTAATATATAAAAATCGATATATGGCACCATCAACGCCTTCTACCGGGTCCAAAGTTAATAGGCACCTTCCATCAGAGGAAACTAACATATGGTCTAAAAGTGGTGTCGATTGATCCAGTAATTCTTGAGTTTTAGAAACACAAACCCAAACGTAAAGCTTTTATAAAAAATTCTTGAAGGCAAAACAAGTTTTACCAGGAAATAAATATCGAGGTCTCATTTAAATGCTTCTTAACAATAATTTATGCTTAGATATTGGAACACTCACAATAAAGTGGTTGGATTAATTTATTCAATTCTTCTGGATAGTTAACATCTCGGCCAACTAAAAAAGTTTTGAAAGATCATAATTTAAATTAAATATGTAAGTAAATTAAAAAAAATTAAAATCTTACAAAAAGGTTTTTTCTCGGGATCTAGTTTCCGTTTAAGATGCAACTGCGTTGATATTTGTTGAACTTTAGATAGTCTTGAGCTTTCAACTTTAACTTCTGATTCAATTGAACTTAGAGGTGAAATAATTAGATCTTCTGGTTCATTCGATTCTTTTTTGGGAATTTTAAATTTTTTCATCTTAGGTAAGTCTACCAAAAAATTAGAAACAAAAATTCCAATATTACCTTTAATGAATCAAGTATCTTTATAAATAAAATAAAATCTAGTAATTTTTTTAGATATATCAATCTAAATTGAAAATCAGAATTATTAATTATAGAAAATAGAAGCATTAATTTAAATAAAATAAATATTTAAATAAATAATCGAGTTTCTATAGGAGGTACCTACCATACGTATTTTTTTTATTATAAATTTAGTCATCTTTCTTTAAATTTTTCAATTTTATTTATTTTACATTATTTAACAAAGGCAGGCTAAATAAACATATATAAGTAAGGTAGGTGTGTGATCAACCACCAGACCGCCCGCCCGCCGCCCCCTCTTGTTTTGGGACACCCCCTATACTCTCTACAAAAAAATGGGGCAAATCGAGCAAAAAAAAAAAATTTCCCATACAAAATGTATGAAAACTTTTGGGGGCCCTATCTCCGAAACGGAGCCTTTGCCCCAAGAACTGATTTCAGTTTTGGGAGTTTGGGCACCGCCTCTACCCCCCCTCCAAGTTTCAGGCAATTCTGAGGGGTTCAAAGAAACTGTAGTTTAGCCATTTTTTTATAACTATTTATAGGTAAATATACTTACTGGAGTGGAGAAGGTGTCCAAATCTTATGCTCAATTCAAATCTGAAGCTAAAAAAAATTAATTCGGAATGTAACTTTTTTTAACCTTCGCTTCGCATAATGTCCTTACCAGAATTATATATGCAAATGCAAACATTTTCAATCTATAGCCGGCCGTGACCATTGATTTGACTGTTAACTGACTTTACTGGTAGTTGTTTACAGATAATGCATTGTTTTGACAGTCCCTCCGTGACAATTTATGAACTACTAAAATGACAAAAGATTCACTTGTTTAAATGTCCAAATAGCGCCGCCAATGGCCATTTAAGGAAGTAGGAGAACATAAAATATTTATTTTCTTGAAATTTGTATGAAAATTTACGAACTGAAATTTTATTTAAGTTATAATTAGTTAATTAATAAAAATGAATAGAAAAAATTTTAACATCTGCGGTTTATCATTGGCAAACAATTCTATAGGTAGAAATATTTCCATGCATTACTTTTTTTTTTTTTTTTTAAAGTAACAGAAAGTTGTTTGCTTTTTTTATTTATGTTTTTTCTAGAATTGTCAAATTTCTTCCATTTCTCAAGTGCGAACGGTAGTTTCGAAAGTGGAAATTTCCACTTATTTATCCGGATAAATGTTGAAGTGCGAACAAGGTATTAGGTGTTACTTCTCATGGATTAGTTATTGAACTAAGCGAACTAAGCCGTGAATGACGTTTGACGTTTTGATACAAAATATTTTTAATAACTAGGCAAGTAAGCAATGCGATATTTAACATGATGTTAATTTTCGACGAAATAACGAAAAAACCAGGGCTGTGGAGTTGGAGTCGGAGTCGGAGTTGTGGAGTCGAAGTTGTGGAGTCGAAGTTGTGGAGTCGAAGTTGTGGAGTCAGAGTTGTGGTGTTTGTATCAGATTTGGAGTCGGAGTCGTTACGAAAATTCGCGACTCCGACTCCAAGAATTTTTTTAGCAAATGTTTCAAAATTCATCAAATTTTAAAAATTTTGTATATGTGCAATACCGAGAGTTTTTACTGATAGATCAGAATGCATATACACATTCACTTCCAATAGTAGAATTTCTCGGTATTGCACGTTTTCACTAGTATTTATAAATATATTTCCACATACGTTTAGCTTTGGAGTTGGAGTCGGAGTCGTACATTAAAATTTTTAGCCGTTGGAGTCGGAGTTGGAACTATTTTTTGACGACTCCACAGCCCTGGAAAAAACATATAATAAACTTTTAATTAATTTTAATACGGCGTTCAAACAGGCCCAAAATTATATAGTTTAAGCTTAAACTAGTGTAGTTTTGGTTTCTACCATACAAAATTTCTGTAGTTACACCAGTTTAAGCTAAAACTACTTATTAAAACTAGAAAATGAAAGCAAAAGTGAAATTAATTATTTGTAATAAATCATAGCATAATCTGGTTTCTCAGAACCACTCCGTATATGCTTCGCTTTTGGCGATACAAAAGCGAAACGTTTTGTGGATAAGAAAGCGAATCGCTTTCATTTCTTTCTTGCGAACTACATTTTTTTTTGACAATAAAATATTGTTTTTTTTTAAATTAAAATGAACTAAAATTTAAAAAATGTAAACATTGATTTTTTTATTTTTATTTTATTAATTATTAATTATTGTACAAGTGATGATGAAAATGCAAATAAATGTAACTTAATTTTTTCTTCATATAATGTAGTTGCGAAAAATTCTCCAACATGAGGGTGACGGATATTATGTACATCATGAAAAAATGGTTTCAGTATGCAAAGGACAGACAACGAGAAAATGTATATCCTCAACAGAAAAATTTTAATAATATTTTTATAAATCGTTTGTAAATTAATTTTGAAAATAAATAAAACTTAAAAAAATATATATTTTTTCATTAATTTAAAAGACCGCTGAAATCAGTTAGGAAGCTTTAAGCGCTACGAAAATGAACCACTGTTGTGTAACATAAACGCACCGTTTATGGTACGATCTCGGCGAAGTAAGTACGTTTTAAGCGAAACAAGAATGAATCACTATGGTGAAACGTAAATGCACCGCTTATTCTACACCATCGACGAAGTACCAATCCATGCATATAACTCCGTTTTTTTGTTCACTACTCTTATTTTTTTATTTATTTTATTTTATTTATTTATTCATATGACAATAAAAAAGCCATTCAAGGCTTATACAAATTATTGTTAGAGTACAAGAAAAAGAACTTAAAATAAAATTATAAAATAATTCATTATAACTTAATTACAGTTTTCAAATTATAAATCTTAAATCTTAATTTTAAATTTTTAATTTTAATTTTAATTTTTCAATTTAACAACATATTATTTTTCTATAATTTTGTTTTTATGTTTATGTTCATGTTTATGTTTATGTTTATGTTTCCCCTGTATATGGGTCCAAAAAATTAAATGAAATGAAATTAAACTAAATTAAATTAAATTAATCAAACTCAAAACTTTTCGAATCAAATCATAAATAACAAAATAAAATAATATAACTAATAATATAATAATAATTTTTAATATTTTCAATGTTTCACAGCTCAACCCCCTCTTCAAGACTCCCAAATGAACCCCTCACTTTATCTCTTGTAATAGGATTTTAAGTTTTTGGATCAACCAAACCCACCCACTAAGGCCCGTCCGAAAAAAAAACCTTTAGTTTATTCAAAAATATTTTTACTGACACCTCCTCCTTAAAATTCAGCATATTCCAATTTCGTATATTCCTATTAAAGAATGAAAAATCCATTATTCTATGTGAATGCTGCAACATATTCAAATTCAAGGGATATCTAGGCTGCGACGAAAAAATAAGTCTATTAAAAAGATAATGAGGAGACCTATTTGCTACTATTTTATATAAAAGCAATAGGTTTCTTATTTTTAAATAATCCAGAAATTATTCTAACATTTACGTTTACGGCTCGTTTTCGTATCGCCAAATCGGTACGCTTACGGTATTATAAGCTATGGACTTCGCCTGCGATACGCTTTCGTGACGCTTTTCTTAGAGGGATGTTAAATTAGCGAAGTGTGAACAAGGCATAAGCTAAAACTACTTGTTAAAACTAGAAAATGAAAGCAGTAAGCAAAATTGAAATCAATTATTTGTAATAAATCATAGCATAATCTATGTAATATGGTCGGGCAAAATAAGATATTGGTGAAAAACTAAAAAAAAATGTCTACTCATACAAAAAAATCATAATAAAAAATATAAACAATAACAAAAAAAATTTTAGTTGACAAAATAACACTAGTTTAATTTTATTTTATGTCTGAATGGTTTAAATTTTCTGTTTAAACATGATATAAAACATGAGAAACAACTCGAACATTTCCACACAATAATACCTTTGGAAGCCGTCCTAGCCAGTGTAAACATCGCTTATGGCCTACTTTAATACAGAATATGGAATACCGGCAGCCATATTCTTAATACACTGAACTGAATTAGAAAACGTAATCTACTATGAACTAAAAAAAAAATTCAATAAAAAAAGAGGAAACTTCAACAAGAAATTTTTTCGGAAATTGGTATTTGTTTTCTCTATGAAAATTATTAGAACTTAATTTAAATTTTAATAAAATAATTAAATAAATTTTATTTCAAATTGAAAAAAAAGAAGAAAAGTTAATAAAATAATATTTATAATACAAAAAAAAAAGATTGATAAAAGAAATAAAAAATACAGAAAAAAAAACAATCGATTTCGAAACAAAAAAAATTCTTCAAAAAAGAAATTGTCTGAAAATAAAAAACAAAAAAAATAAAAAGATACTTAAATGTCTAGTAAAAAAAAAGAAAGTTTTCTTAATTAAACTTTATTAAATTAGAAAAAAAAAATATTGAAAAATTAAATTAAAATAACTAAACTAAAAAAAGAAAAAAAAACCTTTTTTTAAAAATAATGTTTTTATTTTGAAAAAAAGTCATATTGGTAATTAAAATTTTTTTTCTGAAATTTGTTTTTTTTAAGTAAATTTTCTTTAAAATTTTTTTTTCTTTTTATTTTTAATTTCTTTGATTCGTATTAAAATGATCAGTTTTTTGCTGAATTTAAAAATGCTTTAAAAATAAAACAAAAAAAAAATAAATTGTCTGTCACTATGTCTGTCAGAAAAAAGGTGGAGTACTTCAGATAAAAAAAATAGAAAAAAGTTGAAAAAAAAAATTGACATAAAAAATTCCACCCAAAAATGTATCTTTTTTTTTTTTTTAGTGCAGTAAACTTAATTTATTTAATTTTTTTGTTTTTCTTTTCTTTAAGTTATTTAGAGTCAAAAATGCATTTTATCGCAAAGAAACAAAAGAAATAAATGACATTTTCTCTTTTTTCAAAAAAAAAAAAACCTTATTTTTGAGGTCAGGTGAAATTTTGAAATTTTTTTCTTTTTTTTTTGAGGTCAGCGGCATGTAATTTTTCTTTTATCATTTTATGGTTTTTCTTTTCCTTGAAAAACTTTTTTTTATTTTTGAATTATTTACCTATGTATTAATATTTAATAAAAAATAATTTGAATTGCTTGGCTCCTAGGACTATTATGTTAACGATCGGCTTCTATAATTTTTTCCCGATCTCGATAGTAACCTACCTACCTATATGTAATGAAGATAAAAGTTCTCATTTGAACACATCTTTGGGGCAATAAATAACTGAACCTTTACTTAAAATACCTTAAGTATTTTTTTTTTTTTAAGCTGATAAACTAAAGTATATGGTATAAGTTCTCATTAACTTCAGGATTTGAAGACTCAAAGACAAACGACAAACGATTTTATTTGTGGATGACAAAAAATTTTGTTTTTAAATTTAAATTGATTATTATAATCTTCCAAATGTATTTCTGTTAGGTACCTATATCTAGAATTGTTAAGTGGATACCAACTAAGTAATTTTGTTAGTATAAAATTCTTGGAGAGGTGTGTTAAAGCCAAACGACATAAAGTATTTGAACTTTTGTCGCTAAAAAATTTACTCAGAAGTGACATAAAATCAATTGACATGTGCGGTGCCATAATGTAAAGTAACATAAAGTACACATGTTCGCCCATACAAATTTTTACAAATTTTTGCGTACATATGGTGCACAAAAGCCAGTGAACTTATGACCCACTTAAGGAGGTCACAATTTCGCTCAAACTTCGACCGGATCGTAATTTCTCTGTTCGTTTTCGGCTGTCATATGTCCCAGTGAATTTCATAACAAAAAAAAAATCTCCATATTGCAAAAAAACATGAAATAGAAAGATGTTAGGGCACCTTTCTTTTTTGCTCGGCTAACCGAAAAGTATTAATGATTTGAAACTACAATCTTCGCTCGAACATAACGCTTCGGCATTCTCTGTTGTATTGCGGAAATTTTGTTGTTTCTTTTTCTGAATAATTTCAGTTTACATTTATGGCTAATCGTACTTAATTAAAAGTAAAAAGTAGTTAACTTAAAATCAATTTTTGTATTATAAGTAAACTTTTTTTAATTCATTACCTTATGGTCAGGAATTTGATTTCAAAGCGCATTTATCAATTTTGAATGTTGACTGTTCAGTTCAATAGTTCTAGGTACAATCTACCTGTTATGAATCAACTTCCGAGAATAGATTTTCTAAAAATATTTTTATTCCGATTTGTATATAACAAACTACTTACTTATGTTTTGTTGTTTTTATTTTAAAAACATTTTGATATCTTTGTGAATTTGTTGATAAACAAATAAAAATAAAGAAAAAGTATTAAGACAAAAAATGGAAAAAAAAATATTAATTTGATTGTGCACGAAATTCTTATTTCATTATATAGAATATAGATACTTAAAAACACAAAAAAAATATTACTTCTTAGTTGAACTTACATTATGTTCTCATTCCAAATTTCCAATTTTTTTTTTTGTTCAATGTCAACAAGAAAATAAAAAAAAAAAAAGAACTTGCATTTTTAATTTTGATCGCAATGATTCACAATATGTTAATTTTATTATTTTAAATAACATCATAATTTAGGTTTTTAAAAATATACTTAACTACTTAATAACTTTTTCTTTTTAAGATTCATCGAAATAAATTTAATAAATGAATTATTTGTTGTAAAATTTATGAAGGAAATATGAATTTCGTTGGTAATGATTTTTCCAAATTAATATCACGGATGATTATATAGGTTAGCTTTTTTATGGTCCTTGGTTCTTGTATGAAATTTTATTATATGGGGGCAATGGGTCTATCCCGAGGTCTATCCAGAAGGTTTGTTGCAGTACGATCGTATCGCTTTTTAAAATTTTCAAAATTTTCCGTATCGCTTGATAATATGCCTTAATAGAAGGTTTCATCAAACGACTTTCGAGACCATGTAGATGTCAGAGATACGGTGAAGTTTCAAATACACCAAATAATATTTTGAAAGCTAAAAGAATTATTTTTTTCTTGTTAATTCCGCCCTCCAAAGTTGAAGAAAGATTCTGCAAAATGAACTCGAGGTTATTCGGTTTGCGTAATTCTTATACTGGCACCGTATTTGGACCTTCAGATTAAATATTTACATTTTTTTTAAGCGTAAATATAACCTAGTGATGTATCCTAATTCGGTAATTTTATGACATTATGTGACGAATATAACTTCACAGAACAAGTTCATTAAAAATATTGTCAAAACTTTATAAAAACTTTATTTTAGGAACTATTTATTTTGTTATTTCGAATCTAAAATGATATTGTTAAAAAAAAAGCTTTATTTTCAAAGGATATTGATGTTTTATTATAGAATTTATTTTATTGTACCTACCAACTTACCTTTCAACAAATAATAAATTTTCTTTCTTATCAATATTTCTTAAAGCCTTCGAAAACTATGTAAATACCTATAGATAAAAACCACATCACCGCATATATAATTTTTATTCCTTATAAAATTTATGGAATCTCTATAATAAAAAAATATATATATAGGTAGGTACTTACATACATACATATGCAAAAAAAAAACTTAAATAATCTGCGTAAAAAAAAAAAATTTTTTTTTATTTTATTTTACCGGGTTGTATAGTTATTTATTTATTTATATATGAATTTCTATAGATATATAGCAGCAACAACGTACACTATATATTTTTGTTCTTATGTATGTAAGTACCACGTATTTGTCCGTGTTTCTATCCTTTTAGTTGTTCAATATTGATTTTTTTTTGTGTTAGAATTTTTATGAAGAATGCCTTTTTTCACGTTAATGAAAAATTTTTATGATAATATACTTAAGAAGAAATTTTTCCACTAACTATAGTTATTAAAGAAGTTTTCTCGTAAGGAAAAAAATCATTAAAATAAATAAATAAAAATAATATTCTGTTTTTAATGAAAATCAAACAAAAATTTATTTTCTTTAAAAGAAATAAAAATTTTGGGAAAAAGGGTAATTAAAATAAAAAAATAAAAAAATTTTAAGGACATTTCTTGTTTTTTTTTTTATCATATGCGGTTAATGACATTTAAAATAAAAAAAAAAAAAATAAGTAATATTCTACCTACATAATTTTTCTTTTAGATTGGGAACCGACTTACAAATATTGAGTTGATTTCACGATGAAAAAATATGTGTTTTTTAAAGAAATGAATCATAAGACAAAGAATGCGTAAAATGAATAGAAATATAATAAATAATAACAAGACGCGCATTATCTTTTTCCTCCGTTTAAAAAAAAATATTATTTCTAAAATTTTCTTAGAAGATTTGTTTAAACTAATTGAATTATTATTAGATTCGTCTCAAATGTATTAGCAAAAAGTTAAAATTTTTAAATAATAAAAAAATTCTAATTTATACTTTTTTCTATATTGCTGTAGTTAAAGCCATCCACATTCCATTACATTTATTAACTAATGAACTTTTAATTCTGCTTTTAGTACATTGTACCAATGTTCATTAATAATAGTAATCTTAAGTTTAAAATATATTAATTAACTTTCATAAAATAAGTACTTTAAGTATTTAATTGTTAAAACAACTATATCTTATTATTATTGTATTAACGAAGACAAAGATAAGAAGGTACCTTGTTAGTAAAAACTATTTTGTTTCAAGTTTTTCATTAAATTTTTGCATCAAACATGAAGTTAATTAAAAAAAAATGTACAAACTAATGTGATTTAGAAAATCGAAAGCTATTAAAATCCGTATACTTAATCCGAATTGTATTTTTTAAATTCTATTAACCAAAAAATTTGTTTTTTTTTTTTATTATTTAAATAATGTAAGTACGAATATAATTAGTTATTAAAGAATTGTGTGTTTATTCATTTTTTATTGGATAAGAAAAAAATATTGTTTAATCATAAGATTAGACACGAATGAATTTTAAACCATTGACAAAATTCTAAGTCATATGAAGGAGGTTCATTTAAAATTTACTAACAATATTATATTGTATATACTTATATATAGCAACGAAAAAGTTTTAAGAATATTGAAACTTTCAAGAATCTTAACTTATAAGTAACCTGTAATAAATGTTTTATTTGTTTTGTTGACAAGTGCGAAAATAAGCCTTATTATTTTTCTTTATCTTTCATTCGATTTTTTTTTTTGTTATTATATTCTAATTTTCTTACTTACATAGTTCCTTGTTATATTTAAAAAACATTAAAATAGATTTTTTTTTTATCATTAAAATCAATAAAATTATGTGTATTTTACATGTTGTAATCGTTTCTTATTCGCATAACTAATGTATACAATAAAAAGTAATAAATAATATTGTTTTTTTTTTTTTATATACGTATATACTATATTATTTTTTGATTGTTTTTTGTTTTTACTATTTTTCATTAAAAGATATTATCATCAATATTCATTCATATATATAGTATTCAATAAAAAATTAATTCATTGTACTATTAAAATTATAACATAAAAATAAATAAAAAAAAAAAAAATAGTTAACTGAATATTCTAAAAAAAAAAAAAAAAAAACAAAAAACAAAAAGTTCAATAAATCAATATTTCGGATAGTTGTAATAAAAAAAAATCACAACTTTCGGAAATAGAGTTTTTGGATATGTTTCGGTTAGTATGACAAAAAAAAAAATAGAATTAACTATTCATCATTAAAAGAAAAATTAATATTATTTTATTTTGTTTTTTTATTTTTCTATGTTGTTCTATCATATTTTTTTAAGAATACCTACTTTTAAATATATTTATTTGTAAATTTATTTTAGTTTTAATAAAAATCGATTTCTTAAAAATTTATTTTTTTTCCTACTTAGTTAATCTATTTAATTATTATATTATAGTTATAAGTACATATTATTTTACTAAAATTAATTGCTTTGCTTTTGTTAAGAACTTATATAAATGTATTTACTTGTGCCTAAAAATACATAATATTTTTTTCCAATATTTAAAATTTTCATTATCATTTATGCTAATAGTTAATATGCTTCACGCAATTGAACGGTGTATCAACATAAAATTGAATGTATGAAATTGTATGAAAGAGGTTTTATATCCAACGCGCTCTCTCGTCAATTGCATCGATCTTAACTTTAGAATTAATTTCTATTTTATTGGATGAAATCGGGAATAAGCATATCTTTTGTATGATATGTATGATTCGTGAGTTGAATCCAGTTAAGGGCCAGTAAAGAAAGTTAAACCAATAATATTTGTAAAACAAAGTTCAGAAAACACATAATTTTAATTTTTTTTTTTAATTTTCCTACGATGATAAGTTTAATCGAAACCAAGTATTTCAGTTTTATTTCTAACGGAAGAGTAAAGTCAAAAATAGAATAGATAGCAGAGAAATATTGAAAAATGTATCCAAGGATTTATCTAGTTTTAGCTAATGTACCGAAGCACTTACTTATATTATATTTATGTAAATAAGTACATGTGTACATTATACTTAACAACTTGTTTTTTTATAACAAATATAATTTTGTTTTTGTATGTTAACTTCCTCCTGGAAGAAAATCTTTATTAAGTACTAGAAGAAAATTTAAAAGTAATTGAAATCTTAACACTCAAATTACTATGCTTTCCTGGCTCTTTTTTTATGCTCAACTAAAACTCTGTGAATTAAAATAAAATTGATTACCACTTTTTGGTGGTAATCAATTTTTCCTTTTTTTTTGTAGAACCCACCTAAAATATTTTAAAACATAGTACTTATATAGAATATTTGTTTGGTGTGAGACTCGAAGTTGGATGATTTAAAATTTGAGTATAATTTGTAAATTTCTGTTCTATTTTTTATCAGTACCATTTAATACTTATATAGGTTTTAATTTGAACGAATATTGATCGATTATTTATACTTATTCTATTTTCATCCACATATTTTCGATATTTACTAATACCTACATGAAAGTTAAAAAAAATAAAATTCTTGAAATTATTTTTCTAATTTCAGGGGAGGAAATCAACCTGAAAACAAGTCTGGAAATAGTGTTGCATATCATAACGGTCACCAAGAATCGCCTAATTCGTCTCAATTATCTGTTCATGGTGATGAGACACTAGTTCGAACACATAGCAAGCAAACAACACAGCAAGTAACTACCGTAACAAAAGTAGTTCACGAAGTTAAACATTTTAGACCCGATGGTGCTTTAGTAGATTACGTAGCAATGCCACTAGACGTTCAACATTCCGGTTCAGATGGACAATCTGTCGATTATGTCGCTATGCCAATGCATTCCAGGTAATAAATTTGAGGTCCATTGATTGATTTCAATCGTAACCAAATCGATTCAAATATTGTCTAATATTCTGGTCCTTAGTAATTCATACCAAATAAATATATGGTTTAACAAAAATTTTTATTTTTTTTTAGATCACAATTCATAAATTACAATCATTCTCAACATCCTGTTCCAGCCTCATTATATGTTACTGATGGAACGCAATATGCTCGTTATCAGGATTATGAACACTATCCACAAGTTGGACATTACGCAAACTCAGCGGGAGGTGGTCAAAATATAGCAACAGGTACAGCAGCTGTAACCTATCTTACAGATTACATGGGTCCTGGAGGTGGGCCACAAGGAAATGAAAGATCAGGAACACCCCAAAGTCCAAATGAACACAGCGCATCACCATCTCCATTAACCACTACAGTAGCTGGGCAAACACATGGATTAGTTCCTTCTGTTGCTTATTTACAAGCTTCACATTATGATGAAATGGCCGATTATCGAATTACTCCATCACCTGGAGTTCAAGTTGATCCCCGTTACGCCGAGGATCCAGCTCTAGTTTATGGATACGTTGCAGCTCCTACATATGGTGTTGTTCCCGGAGGTCCAAATGCAACATACGCTACAAGACCAGTTATTTACGATGAAAGCCTAAACGGTACAGGATTTGTTGAGGGTGCCTCGAATGTTCCTGGTGGACAACAAGCAATTATGCCTAGAATGTTTGAGTCTGAACAGGAGCTGCAAAAACAAATGTCTCAACTGTCAATGCACGGCCATGGTCTACTTGATCCAAATATGGCAAGCTCACCAAGAGAAGGTGATGGTTTTAGTGGTTCGGGTGGTGATGCAGATCATCATCAGGGGATGCGTTGGAGAGACCCTAATTTATCAGAAGTTATCAGCTTCTTAAATAATCCAAATAATGTTATTAAGGCAAATGCTGCCGCATATTTACAACATTTATGTTACATGGATGATCCTAATAAACAACGAACTCGTACATTAGGTGGAATCCCACCACTAGTACGACTACTCTCTCATGAAACACCTGAAGTTCACAGGTACTTAATTAAAAAAATTTGCAATATTTTTTATTTTTTTAATGTCTTACCTTTGTATCCCCGGCAGTTTTTTTCCAGATGAAAATCCCACTGTTATTTATTTTACTTAAGTCAGGTTTAATCACAGACTAATACAACTGGTTAACAGACTGATAAAAATAAAGATTTTTCGTTCCCAAAAAAAATACAACAAAAATATATCAACTGACTCTTTCAAAGTATGATGTGTGTGCAAACCCAGCAATTTTGAGCTTCCAATTTTTACTTTGAAGTCTGGTAACTCCCACAGAAGACATTTTATCGATAGCGGGTTCTGGACTGTAAAGATTTTGACAATAATGCGTCGAATACGGGTATTTTTTCAAAACTTAAATCTGACGTCGAAACTAATACTTTGGATAACTAATAAAAATATATTATATTAATTACATAACCTTATATGTACTCTATTTATATATGTAAATATTGGTCTATTTACATGCAAATATGTATCAATTATTATCTAATATTATTTCTTTTATATAGAAATGCTTGTGGAGCCTTAAGAAATTTATCATATGGGCGGCAGAATGATGAAAATAAACGTGCAATTAAAAATGCTAACGGCATTGCAGCATTAATAGCTCTCTTAAGAAGAACAAATGAATCTGATGTAAAAGAATTAGTCACAGGAGTTATTTGGAATATGTCATCGTGTGAAGATTTAAAGCGACCCATTATTGATGATGGTTTAAATTCGATAGTTTCAATTATAATTAAACCGCACTCTGGATGGGATTCAATAAACCCAGGAGAAACATGTTGGTCAACCGTTTTTCGAAATGCATCTGGCGTTTTGAGGAATGTTAGCTCTGCAGGAGAATATGCCCGAAGTAAATTAAGAGAATGCGATGGTTTAGTGGATTCTTTACTTTATGTTATACGCTGCGCTATTGAAAAAAGTAATATTGGCAATAAAATTGTTGAAAATTGTGTTTGCATTTTAAGAAATTTATCATATCGTTGCCAAGAAGTGGATGATCCCAATTATGATAAAAATCCAATGCCAAGCCAATCGAGGTCATCATCAGTTGCTTCGTCTCCCAAAGGTAATATATTATGTTTCTATTGTTTCGAACTTGTTTCGAATTAGTATTGTTTCTTGAACCATTTGAATTGAGAACACAAACGTAACAATTTCTAAAACGTAATAATGCCTAATACCTGAGCTGGGCTAGAAAACAATTTTTGTTCGACTTCGTGGCGATTATTTAACAGTATCTAGGAATTCAGAGATTATTATTAAAACTAGTAATAGCTAGTTCTAATATTTATAAACATTCAAAAATTTATTTGATGATTTTAAGTTGAAAAATCTAAAATAAATTAAAAAAGCAAAAAATTTCAATTTAAAATATTTTCGTGGAAATTTGTATTGTTAATATTTCTACATCGCTTTCAATCCACATAACAATTTTTACTGAAATCCACATTAGTTCACTGGTGGGTCGCGTTTTTGGGCATAATCGAAGGCTCAACATTCTTTTAAGTTGCTTCAATCGATATCGCTCTTATACCAATTTTCATTTAAATTGATTTTCAGCACTAGTTCAATTTCTTGAACCCATTCGCGACTAACCGTTTATTTGAGATTCCTCTTATCGACATCTTTCATTCCACGTACTAATTTCCATCAGAATCATATAAAAAAAAGGAATATAAATTATATTCGATGGCTAAAAAAATAAGTAAAAAACGAGTTTTCAAAAAAAACTGAGGACAAGCCGCATGAAAAAGTAGAAAATAACTTTTTCTTCACACACAGAGGTGGACTTAGATTTTTTGATTTTCATCGTTTTTTCATGCAAGTTTTCTTGATTGTTGAAGATTTATCACTAATCATATCGATGAAAATTTTTACGATGATTTTCCCGCTTTTCCGGGTTTTCCATCGAGTTTTCCACAAAAGCAACTTTATGCAACTCATTTCGCTCTAAAAGCGTTTTACATGAATTTTCCTCGATTTTTTCTGCAAGTTTTCACCATTGTCGGAGAGAAAGTAATGATGCCAGTTGATAATGAACTTAATCCTGCATAATTTAGAAAACTTTTTTAACGGAAAATTTTCCGGAAAAGTCGGAAAATTCCGAAAAAAATTTTCGGAAAAATCGGAAAACTTTGCATTTTTCCTGAAACGAATTTATCACTAATCAAATTTTTACCAAATTTTCAAATGATTTTTCCCGATTTTCCGGTTTTGCATGTCACGCGACATGAACCTGTGTGTGTGCCAAATTTTAGCTCGCTGTAATGACGAAAAGTGGGCTTACGAGAGTGTCGAAAATAGTAAAGAAATATATAAATAAATAAATAAACAGAGTTAATAGGAATTGTGTCCTCAATTTAATAGGAATTGTGTCCTCAAAAACTATAAAAATCGATTATTGTATGTACATAAAGGTTTATATGAACAGAAAGTTATCAGATTTTAAATATATATAGATCAGTTTCACGTAGGATTTCAGTAAAATCACGGAGAGGTCTTCAAATGTGGTTTTCTTTCAACCCAATCGAAAGTAGGTTAAAAACTATGAGTACGGTGAAATTTTTGTTTCCCGAAATTCGGTCTCGTTCCGGAGCTACAGCCACTTAAAGTGCCAAAAACAGTCATTTTTTGCTCCCATTTCCCAGCTTAATACAGATCAGATTTCACTGGTCTTGGTTTTAAATAAAAGGTCTCGAAAAATTTGAATATGTCTTTTCATGATTTTTTTAATTGTACCGGATTCTGATCCTTAATCTGCATTTCAAGCTTCTTATTTCTGTTATTTTGCTGAAAAAAAAAATAAACAAAACAAATTTATTTTTAGAATCTATATATTATAAGTTCCTTTTTGGTAGGTTATGAGTTCTTGATAGAAATTAATTTTAATTAATGAAAAGAAAAATACTAAAATTTCTTACATATTTTCAAAGGTAAACATATTCTATAGTCCCTTTAGAAAAAAAACAGCTGTTTTTAATATTATTATTTCTTTTTTAAAATTAAATTTTTATCGATATTTTAAAACCATTTTTTTGTAATTTCAAGTCGTTTCTTTGTAAATTCCTTAAAAGACATATTCAAATTTTTCGAAACCTTTTATTTAAAACCAAGACCAATGAAATCAGATTTGTATTAAGGTGGGAAATGGGAGCAAAAAATGACTGTTTTTGGCACTTTAAGTGGCTGTAGCTCCGGATCGAGACCGAATTTCGGGAAACAAAAATTTCACCGTACTCATAGTTTTTAAGCTACTTTCGATTGGGTTGAAAGAAAACCACATTTGAAGACCTCTCCGCGATTTTACTGAAATCCTACGTGAAACTGATCTATATAGATATCTACAAACTTTTTTTTCGATTTGATGCTAAAATTATTGAAATATTTTTACTATTTCTAGGTGAAAATTTAGGTTGTTTTGGTGCAAGCAAAAAGAAAAAAGATACGAATAATGAACAAAAAGATAATTTGTCTGTTGGAGGTAGCTCAGGTTCTAGAAATTTAATTCACAGAAATGATCCTCCTAAAGGTTACGAATTATTATGGCAGCCAGATGTAGTACAGTCGTATTTAGCATTACTTCAAAGCTGTTCAAATCCAGAAACATTAGAAGCTGCAGCAGGAGCAATTCAAAATTTAGCAGCTTGTTATTGGCAACCAAGTATTGAAATTCGTGCGGCTGTTAGAAAAGAAAAAGGTCTTCCAATTTTAGTGGAGCTGTTGCGAATGGAAGTGGATCGTGTTGTTTGCGCTGTAGCTACTGCTTTAAGAAATTTAGCTATAGACCAGAGAAATAAAGAGTTAATTGGCAAATATGCTATGCGGGATCTTGTTCAAAAATTGCCATCTGGTAATCCTCAGCATGATCAAGGAACTTCAGATGATACAATTGCCGCTGTATTAGCTACAATTAATGAAGTCATTAAAAAGAATGCAGAATTTTCAAGATCATTATTAGATGCTGGTGGAGTTGAAAGATTAATGAATATAACGCGCCAAAGACAAAAATATACACCTTGTGTTTTAAAATTTGCAAGTCAAGTGCTTTTTACAATGTGGCAACATCAAGAGTTGAGAGATGTTTATAAAAAACAAGGATGGAAAGAACAAGATTTTGTGACAAAGACAGTGGCGGCAAGAAATGCAGCTCCTAATTCTCCCAGCAATGCTAATAGTACATTGAATCGTCCCATGGCATCCCAAAGTCGCACTCGTTATGAAGATAGAACCATTAAACGTACTGCTGGTGGGAACGGCGATGCAAGAAATAATGGAGTTTTATCATTAGTTTCACAGAGCGGCTCTGGCTCCCTCTACCAAAGAGTAATTACATCTTATACTTATATTATATATTATATTAATTTTTTAAGCATTTACTATTTTACGAAATTGTTTCAAACTATTTCGTTTCTGCAATATTATCCGTACTATTATCTTAATGTTTTTTAAAACAGTCTTTCGTTAGGTTGTACTTGTAACTTTGTATTGGATTTTGATAATTTTTAAATGTCCATTATTATTTTTTTAAATCTATGGGTAGCAAAAATAAAAGTTTTCTACGTCCGACAAACAAATACGTAATTTTCATTAAAAATGTTTGTTACATTTTATTCCATTTAATAAACTATAATCGCATTTGAATTTTTTTTTGAAATAATTCAAATCTGCAATATTAACTGAATATAATAATGTTACAGTGAAATTATTTCGAGCCAATTCATACACCAATTCAGTTACAAATTTTGGATTTAAGTTTTCGAATGATTTTTCTAACGTTAGCTTCTTACAATAGCAGAACAATATGTATTGACTGTTTTCTACTAAAATTAATTTAAAATTTTTTTTTAATTTCTACGGAAATTTAAAAGTTGCCTAATAAATTTGAATCATTGGTGAACATTAATCACCTTCCAATACCAAAACCGGTACTAGGGAACGGTTTATCAATTTAATATTAAGAGCCCTCCATGCGAAATTCTGTTTTCTATTTCTGTTTCTATTTTTGCAGTTTTTTTTTGTTTTATTTTACAGAAAATAAACGGCCGTGAAAAATGCGACAAAAATTGTACGAAAAACACCTCTACCAGAAAATCACAAAACTATATTTGAATTTTATTTCTGTGCAGAAACTGTAATTTATCAAAAAATTAAAAAATTCTTAGAAATAAATGAAATTAATTAAAAATTGTTTAGGAAATTAAAGAAATTCAAAATTTCACGTCACCAGCCCTGGAGAGTGGTATTTTAGCTTTATTTCTGCGTTTGAGATTTTTTATTATCTTTTTCCTTTACTTCAGAATCCAAGCAAACAAGTTCAAGTTTTTTAAAGGCTCATTTGGGCCAAAAAACTCAAAATTTAAAAAATCCGCCTCACCTACCCTGGAGCCAGTTATATACTCTCTAACATATCAAAAAATCACTTCAGTCTAGATTGTAGTAACCCTACAATCAAAGCCAAACTAAGACCAATTTTTTGCAATTTTTCACAATGAGGGCTCTTAAAACTGAAGCGGAGTTTAGACCGAATATCACTCAAATGTCTGAAATATTCCACATTCAGAAATTAAATTGTGATAAAAAAAACTTCACTAAAATACCATTTAACTTCTAACTCATTTTGTTTTATTCGAAATTAAATTTTCATAATCCCTAAAAATCTGAATAAGAAAAGGTTTCAGAATTTCCGTACTGTTTGGCAAAATTAGTTAATATTCAAGCAATATTAATAATATTAAGAAACCGTAAACTTTTAAACACAATAATTGTAATTTAATTATATTGTTCAATGAAAAATGTCGATTCAGCTTTTCAGTAGAATAGGATGAATAGGATGAAATTCTTCACAAATTTTGATTTAATATTTCGAAAAGAAATCATACAGTAAAATTTACAAAATTTATTTTTTCTTGTATGTTTGGTAAAGATTACGAATTTTTGTCAGATAATGCGAATTTTTAGGAAAAATTTTTGTAAGATTTAAAAATTTTTGTAGACATTGGTCAAGTGTAAGATTTAAAAAAAAATCATACCTTCATACAAAATGTGTGAGGTTCAAAATCTTGCAGAAAATAAAATGTGTCCAAAGTTTTTTTTTTTTTATTAGAGTTACCAAATCACTATACTTAAAGAAGTATGGATTTGGTAATGGGGACAGGAAATTTAGACGGAATTAAAAAGTGGGACAGTTAGGAGGTAATCATTTACAGTATTTACACTGTTCTTAAATCAAACGTCCGCCAGCTGTCGGGAACAATTTTGATGGGAGAGCATTCCACATTCTCGAGGTGCGAACTGAAAACGAATCTCTGAAGCTCGTTTTATCACATCTGGGAATTTTGACGGAATATGAGTGTGACGTTGAAGCGGTACGTGTTTGACGTGAAAATACTTGAAGTTGAGGAAGTAGGGCCTTTACTTCCAACAAGATATTTAAAAAAATGGAAAGTGCGTGTGAACCTTTGATATTTCTGGTTCATCAATACTACGAATCAGCTGCGAACAGCGAATTAGTTCCTTCAATGGGTGCGTGTGTACACTATTTTATCAAAATCAAAATAAACTTTTTTTTTTTTCTTATATTAACCGAAAGTTTTTAATTAGTATGGTAATTTTAATCCAACCAAAATTGTATTATATATGTATAGTGAAATAAGTTTATGAGAAATAGAAGTGAGTCCGCAATTACTCAGCAACAAATAATTCTGTAATAAAAATACAAAACAGCATTACTCATATTTCACTTTTTTTTAGGAGAGTGTTTGAATTACTACATTAAAACATTGAAATTGACATATCTCGAGTTGTGATGTTTTGTATTTTGATCACAGAATTTATGATGAAATAGAAAATAATTTTGCAACATTCAACTTAAGAAAAATTATTATTTAGATTCCAAAAAATCTGGAATAGATTATTTTTTAAAACAAATTCCGAAAGATGATATTCAATCGAATACTTATCATTATAATCTTCCTAGTTCATACTAGCTTCGCTGAACTTACTTAATGGTATCAGTAATAAAATATCTGTTCAATTCAAAGAATATTAGGCAGGCCAACTGGCAGGCCAATTATGTTATTAGATTTAAAATTGTCAGAGATGAAGAATTTAATCACAACAATTAATGGAGATCTGACGGATGATGCCTGAAAATTTTATATGTTTTTGACAAAGCTGAATGAAGTAAAAACAAATTAATTTTAATGGATAATTTTAAAATAATAAAGAAAAGTGTTTGACGGGCAAGGTTAATGAAATAAAAGCGTCTGGAAAATTTTTTTATGGTCCGAAAATTTACCTTTTGTGAAATTTTTTGTTATTTTATTTTTTGAAAAACAAAGAATTTTAGTATTAGAACTTTTATTTATTTTTTTATGCGGGGCTAAAGGCCATAGCAGTTAAGGACCTACTTTTAAGATTTTATTTATAATTGAATTATAAAATCCATTAATAATAATAATAATAATAATATTTTTTTATGACACTTACGCTTACAAATAGTTAATCAAACAACTTACAACCTTAACTCGTAGGGTCCATAAAATTTTCAAAACAAACATGCAGTCAGTATTTTTTGGATAGTATTTGAAAGGGTTATTTTTTTTGTTTTATTTATTCATTCGTAATATAAAATACAATAATTGTTGAACAATTCATTTAATCTAGAGCCTTATTTTTATAAATCACAAAAATTTCCAGATTTTAACGAAAAATAAAAGAAACTAAAACAAAGAATTTCATTAAGATTTTAACGAAAAATTTTTTTATATTAATGAATTCACATATTCTGGCCTAGTGTCAGACCCCATTCCAAGGAAAAATAAAAAAACACACGAAGCAGTCATAGAACTGCCTACAGAAGTTTATACTTAAAAAATTTAAACTATGAAATAACAGTGGCTACAAATGCAGTACAAAATGTAAAAAAAAATATTTTTATTTTAATTTACATTTTGTACTCAGCAGACTATCATTTGTAGCCACTGTTATTTCATAGTTTAAATTTTTTAAGTATAAACTTCTGTAGGCAGTTCTATGACTGCTTCGTGTGTTTTTTTTTTTTATATTTTGAGCCAGGACGACTCTAAAAGTAGCTAGCTACCCAAAACTTTTGGGCAGGTAATCTTTATTTCACCGGCGCTACCTATTTATAAAACATTTTTTTTTGCATATTTTAAGCAGGGAAGACCCTAACCATAGCTCCCTCTCCAAAATTTTTGGTCAGGTAATTCCACCCTCACTTCCGCCCTCACTTCCGCCCTCACTTCTGCCCTCACTTCCGCCCTCACTTCTGCCCTAACTACTAACCTCTCTTCCGCCCTCACTTCCGTCCTGATTTCCACCCTGATTTCCACCCTGATTTCCGCCCTCACTACCACCCTCGCTTCCGCCCTCACTTCCGCACTCACTTCCGCCCTCACTTCCGCCCTCACTTCCGCCCTCACTTCCGCCCTCACTTCCGCCCTTACTTCCGCCCTCACTTCCGCCCTCACTTCCGCCCTCACTTCCGCCCTCACTTCCGCCCTCACTTCCGCCCTCACTTCCGCCCTGACTTCCGCCCTCACTTCCGCCCTCACTTCCGCCCTCACTTCCGCCCTCACTTCCGCCCTCACTTCCGCCCTCACTTCCGCCCTCACTTCCGCCCTCACTTCCGCCCTCACTTCCGCCCTCACTTCCGCCCTCACTTCCGCCCTAACTTCCGCCCTAACTTCCGCCCTAACTTCCGCCCTAACTTCCGCCCTAACTTCCGCCCTAACTTCCGCCCTAACTTCCGCCCTAACTTCTGTCCTCCGTTCCGCCCTCCCTTCCGCCCTCCCTTCCGCCCTCTCTTCCGCCCTCCCTTCCGCCCTCCCTTCCGCCCTCCCTTCCGCCCTCCCTTGCGCCCTCCCTTCCGACCTCTCTTCAGCCCTTACTGCCGCCCTCACTTCCGCCCTCACTTCCGTCCTCACTTCCGTCCTCACTTCCGCCCTCACTTCCGCCCTCACTTCCGCCCTCACTTCCGCCCTCACTTCCGCCCTCACTTCCGATCTCACTTCCGCCCTCACTTCCGCCCTCACTTCCGCCCTCACTTCCGCCCTCACTTCCTCCCTCACTTCCGCCCTAACTTCCGCCCTAACTTCCGCCCTAACTTCCGCCCTAACTTCCGCCCTAACTTCCGCCCTAACTTCCGCCCTAACTTCTGTCCTCCGTTCCGCCCTCCCTTCCGCCCTCCCTTCCGCCCTCCCTTCCGCCCTCCCTTCCGCCCTCCCTTCCGCCCTCCCTTGCGCCCTCCCTTCCGACCTCTCTTCAGCCCTTACTGCCGCCCTCACTTCCTTCCTTTTTTTTGGGCAGGTAATCTTTATTTCTCACCCGAGCTACCTATTTTGAAAAAAAAAATTATTTTGGTATATTTTGAGGCGGGAAGACTCTAACTGTAGCTCCGTATCCAAAATTTTTGGTCAGGTAATCTAATTATTTCAGCGGAGGAAAAAATTTTTTTTAACATAATTTGAGCCGGCACGACCTAACCGTAGGTCCCTGCTCAAAAAATTTTCGGCAGGTAATCTTTATTTCACCGGACCTACCTATTTTGAAAAATAAATTTTAGTTGTTAAATAATTTGTAAACGAAAGATTTTTAAAAAATAATTTGAATTTAAATTTTCCGCCCCAAATTATTTTGTTTTTATAAATGACAAATGATTATTGAACTACCTAATTTGAAAAAAAATTTAAATCTTAAAAAATTTGTGAACGAAAGATTTTTAAAAATAATTTGAATTTAAATTTTTCGCGCCAAATTATTTTGTTTTTATAAATAACAAATGATTATTGAGTTGACTCATTTTTTTTGAGTATTCAAACGGTACAGCATGTCGTTTTTTTTTTAACTCAAATTCGAATGAGTAAAAAAATTTTTACCCCCTACAGAATTACTCATTTATATCATACACCGCGCCTAAAGAAGTATAAACTTCAATATAAACTTCAAAAAGAAAACTAGAAAATTTTAAAACGTTGTGCTATTGTACAAGGGTCATAAAGTGAATGAATACATAAATGATGGAATAACTCACTAATTTTAAAACATAAAGTAATAATATTAATAATAATAATTAAATTACAAAAAAATATTCTACCTAAGTATACCTAATAATCCAAACTCAATACGCAACATTTACAAGATAAAAGTCAAAGGAAAAGCAATCTTACTTTAACATTATGAAAATTACGAGATTTCTAAGTTTTGAATTTTGATTGGTGTCTGATTAACTCTAAAAAAAGTATTTAAACATCTTCTATACGTGTAAAATTATATTTATTTAAGTATTTATATATTTATTTCCTTTTAGGGTGATGATATTCCTTTGGGAGAAAATTCATACCAAGAGGGCGCTACTTCTGCTTCTGCCAATAATCATCGTATGTACGTTACTGGAAATGGTCCAACACATTCTAATTAAGCCATCTTTTTGAAGGCAGCTGATAAACTTTTAAACAAAAAATTATAAAAAGATCAAAATTTCGATAAAATTTTAAATAAGATAAATTCAGTAGAAAAGAATTAATTTAACACCAGAATAAAAATAAAATTATTTCTTATTCCGATAAATAAGTATTATGAAGTTTAATTTATATAAATGGTATGATGATGTAATGATGTTATTGGAATAATTCGCAGCTATTCACGTATTATTTTGTTCTTGAATTTGGAAAAATGTATTTATTTTGGTTATATTCGTAGAAGCCCTTCAGTAAGATTGATTTAAAATTAGCTTCTAAATTTGAAGTTTGAATCTTTTTAATAATGTACCTAATTTGTTTTTTTTTTTCGTATATGTGGTATGGTAAGCAAAAGATTTCTAATCAGATAAGTGTGGAAACAAAATTAATGTAAATTGGCCAACAGTTTTTATTATGTGCTATATAGAAATACTATAATTTTGCAACCAAGTTCTTGAATCAAGTTTCATTATTTTTAAGCACATATTTAAAAAAAAAATAAACGATTCTTTGATCTTCTTAAAAATGGGCTTTAAGTCATCATCGAATTTAAATGTTATAAAAATTTTTGGCTGACAAATCGTATGTAGGTAGTTTACCTTCAGATATATTTGCTATCGTATAATATTGCCATCACGTATAAAATTTAGAAATTCATTTTAACACTCTCTTTGATACCATTATTCACATGTTCAAATGTAGAGCATTTTTTTATTTAGTAATTTTTTTAAATCCTTTTTTGTAAGTAAATTAAAATAAATTTCGTAATCACAAAAAAAATCAAACTACGAATTATAAATATAAAGAAATACCTTGTTGAAAGAAATAAAGTAAAATTAACGTCAATTTATAAAGAATGCAAATAATGTATTTGTAACAAATAAAATTACATTCCTGTGACTGAATTGAATTCAATTTATAAGTTAAATTCATTAAAATTCTTGGAATTGACTTTTTTATTCAGTAAAAATAAAGTATTAAATTAACATACATTATAATAAATATAGGAATATATTATGGGAAAATGAAAAATTTTGTTAGTTTTTTTTTTACAAGAATTTACATAATATTTTAACTTTTAAATTCGTAAATATTTCTTTTTTATATGTAGAATTATTGTATTTGTATAGTTATATTTATTTAATATTACACATTATAAGTTATACTATAATTTTTACAAAAATTATAATAAAATAGGATTGTAAAACATAACGATTTATATATACATAAATACTTAATAAAACAATAAGCATTATTATATAGTTATATATATTAAAAATTAAAAAAAAAATGAAAATTATAAACATTATTTATAAAATTTATAGTTTTAAATTAATTTAGCCGAATTTCGCACTAACTGCAATATAACAACATAAAAAGAAATAATTTTCAGTGTTTCAAAAAAATCATTTAAATTTTTATATACTATTATATAAAAAAAAAACAAAAAAAATTGCATTGTTATCAAGAATATTATTCTAATTATAATATAAAATTAAAATTTATAAGTTTTCACATTATATTTCTTTTTTACATTATGACTATTATATTAATGGAACTAATCATTCACGTAATCGGCAAATAAAATATGAATTTTTGAGCTAAAATCTTAATAGTTGCAATTAATAAAAAGTTCTAATTATTTTCTAACCTTTTACATTCCAAAAAAAGACATTATACGTTTTTGGTCATAACTTAAAAAGCACTTACTCTTTGATTATTAATATAATATGTATTTGAATTCATTGTAATTCAAACAAAATTCATATAAAAAGTAAATGCTTATTAGAATTAATAATTAAATTTCTTATAAATCAAATTTAAAATAAAAATTTTATTTCCTGGTTATAAAATTACTTAATTCTGCAGTTTTGAAAAAGAACATTTATAGAGAATAAAAACGATAATTATAATTTTTTATGTTAAAAATGAAGAGTTCAGTGACAAAAAAAAAAGACAGAAATAATATAATTTTTTTTTTAATTCTTCTATGATTTGTTGAAATATTATTTTATTAAAAGAATTTTCATCTGATGCATTTAAAAAATGTTTAGACATCTAACGATTAATAAATATACTGTAATAAAATTAAATTTATGTCATTTTGATATTTTCGTTATTGATATTGAGTAAATTAACTCCACTAGAATATTTTGATGCTTGATTATTATTATTGTGTTCAATATTATATTGCATAGAACCTTTTTTAGAAAAAAATTAGAACTTTTTGAGCCATTTAGAAATAAAAATATGTATTTTAGTTTTTAGGTCATCAACTTTTTTTTTTTTTTTGGTATATGGTAAACAATATGAAAATATATTAAAAATAGATAATTGAAAGAGTTTTTTTTTTGGAACACTATGAATGGAGCCCGAAATTATGTTAATTCGATAGTTATTAAAACTTTTTGGATACTATCATTACACTTAATATGATTATATTAAATACAACTCCAGTTTTATAGTAGTTCTAATCAAAAAAAATATGTAAAAATATCATGAATTTGTTAACTGTCAATAAAAATATTTCTGCAAAAAATTCCATATGTTTCCATTTTCTGCCTGTCCGTCTGTCTGTTACCACTAAAATGTATGTAACTATTAAATTAGATGTTCAATTTTAGTGATATTAATACCAAAATATGTTCAATCTCGTTCATTTTCATCTAAGCGTGAGATTCTACGATTCTGGGCTCCAAGAGTAGAGACTATCAACTGCTCAACACTCGAAATTATTTTCATATAAAATTTATGTAATTTAAAATTTTTAATACATCCTGATCGAAATTAGTATGGGTAGATAAATATCAATTAAAGCAACCTACAAAAATGATTTTGTTCCCATACAGTCAAGGATTTGACTGAAAATGTATATCCATTAAGATTATTTTAAAAGTTAAATATTGATGAAAAAACATTTTTAGTACATGATTGTGGCTAAGGATTCGAATTGGGGGTCGAAAGCAGATTTCAATGGAAGTTGGTATATTCTTAAGGCGAAATTAGAAATATAAAAAAAAATTACTGGAAAGTATTTCAAATCGAAATGTTGAGAACGGGCCTCATACTTCATTTATGAGATTCTGTTCTATATTTTTTTTTATATATCTTTGTATAAAGAGTAACCACAGATAGTCACTAAGTATGAACATTAATCAAGGATATTAACTGTTTAACTTTGGAAAAGAAGTTAGCTCAAATTTCTATAAGAATAAATTTTATTTCTCTGCTATATTCTTATGTGATACATTCTTATATGAACTTTGAATAATGTCAAATACATTAAAAGAAATTATAATTATTTTTCCCCACGTAATAACATTGTAAAAAGTTTATTTTATGACTGAAAGTAATTATTGTAAACAACAGAATTATTATTATTATTATTATTATTATTATCATTATTATTATTATTGTATTACATTTCATATGTTTATATGAAACTCACATGAATAAAACATTAAAAGAATTTAAGCACTTTTTAATAATATATTATATTCAGAAAGAAGTAATAATGAAAAGCACTATTAAAGTTAGATAATTTCTCAAATATACTAATTATAAACATCATATTAATATTCATTAAACAAAAAAACATTTATAAAAAATATATTATATATACATATATATATACAAATTTAATATACATATATATTATATATGTATATAATAATAATATAATATATAAATTTACAACATATAGTGTCACCGAAATACCGAAAATTAAAAGAAAAATTAGCATAAAAAAAATAATTAATATGAATTCATTCATTCAAAAAAAAATAAATAAATAAAATAAAATTAATAAAAAAATATTATTATGAAAAAAAAAAAATAGTTTTGTTATAAAGAAAAAATATTAAAATTTATAATCTTAAAAATATTTTTTTTACTTTGAACCGAAACCACAAAAACAAAATATTAAACCATAAATTTTAATTATTATTAAAATGGATCAAACCAAAATAAAAATTGGATAAAAATTTTTGTGAAAAATGAGGACAATATATTTCATAGCTTACAGTTATTTCATATAAGTTAAAATCATTGAATATTCTAATTATTGAAAAAATTGAGGTGAGAATAAAACTATCAAATTTTCTCAAAGAATAGATTAACTGAATTTTTTAGGTATTTTTTCTCATAATAATCAGAGACAAATGAAACAGTTTCTAATCGGTTTAGTTAAACATTAAGAGCCCTCAATGTGAAAAATTGCAAAAAATTGGTCTTAGTTTGGCTTTGATTGTAGAGTTACTACAATCTAGACTAAAGTGATTTTTTGATATGTTTTTGGCCCAAATGAGCCTTTAAAAAACTTGAACATATTTGCTTGGATTCTGAAGTAAAGGAAAAAGATAATAAAAAATCTCAAACGCAGAAATAAAGCTAAAATACCACTCTCCAAGGCTGGTGACGTGAAATTTTGAATTTCTTTAATTTCGTAAACAATTTTTAATTAATTTCATTTATTTCCAAGAATTTTTTAATTTTTTTGATAAATTACAGTTTCTGCACAGAAATAAAATTCAAATATAGTTTTGTGATTTTCTGGTAGAGGTATTTTTCGTACAATTTTTGTCGCTTTTTTCACGGCCGTTTTTTTTCTGTATAATAAAACAAAAAAAACTGCAAAAATATAAAACAGAAATAGAAAACAGAATTTCACATGGAGGGCTCTTAAAAGAAATCTTGAAAAATAGTTTCTATATGTATTTTAGTTTGCAAAATGAAATAAATTTTCATAAATCAAGTTACTTAATGTATATTTCATTAATTCATTAATTGAAATAGGGCTACTAAACGATACAACGTATTTTATTATATAAATTTTTCTAAAAAATTCAAATTTTACAAAGTGTAGTTCTCATTTGATAGTGTTTCGGTGTTGACTGAGGACTCCAATTGCAAATATGTAAAAAAAAAAGTTATTGGATCTGCTTCATACAACAAATTTTGGTTAACGGTAACGTTTAGTTTAAAATTTCTTTATTTTCACAAAAGTTTATGTCCTTAAAAAACAACAAAAAAAAAAACTAAAAATTAATACTTAATATCTTAGATATAAGTGTCTTTTTTACTTTTTTTTACTTTAGACTGGACTTTATATTTTTTACAGTTTGCTTTTTTATTTACAGTTTTATCTGTTGAAAAAATGTAAAAAGGAACAAATAAAAAAAATTTATAAAAATCACACAAATAAAGACATGTAAATAGTATTGTAGAGAAATTTATTGTTTTAAAATTAGAATTTTGTGTTTTTTTTTATTGAAAAAATTAAAAAATTAAAATGCTTAAGTTTACATTATATGATTAAAAAATTAGATTTATTCATTCACATTATATTTCTTATACTCTGACCGTAAAATTTTATCAAAAAAAAAAAAGTTAAAAAGGAAAAAAATAAAAATAAATAAAGGACAAAAATATATTAATTTTAAATATTAAATAAGATGTTTTTTTTTTAAATAATTTTTCAGTATATAATTCTATAATACACCTATCTGTGACAATTGTTATAATAATTTTCATCAGTTGCTACAAAGGGTTTCGAGATCCAAAATTCAAGTTCGAAATCCAAAATTTGGACTTGGGTTTGACATTATATCTTATAAAGTTTAGATTTCGATTTTTGATAATATTGATATCCACCAATTTTCTTAGAAATTCGCTCAGTTCAAGACTTAGGTCATAATCAGGGTTAAACATTTTTTTCATTACTTCAATCAACATCTAATTACATACCGATTCTCATAAAAATCCATTTACAAATAATTTTTTTCACCACTTAAATTAATACAAACAAAACATAAAATCCATTTCAATATTTTATTTACCAAACTAGATAATATATAAATTTGCATTCAATTGCAAAAAAAAATTAATTTCGAGTAAAGAACACTTCGCAGAAATAATGTTGCTACTATACTGTAATTCTTCTTCCATGGTTTAATTAAAACTAATTTTTAAATTTTATTGTGAAGAAATATTCATGCATTTTTTCCATTAAAAGGAAAATTATGAATTTGATTCTATTTGACATTCGACAGGCGAAAATGAAATTTTATTTCGTATCATCGAGTTCGATTTTGATTTGATTCAGTCGAATTAAAAAAATAAATACAATGTAGGTACTTTCATATTACATTTATTTCAAGGCAATTGCAAAAGTTAAAAAAAAAATTGAAAGAAGAAAACATATATTAAAAGGCTAAACTGCAGTTCACGTTTACCATCGCAATTTGTCTGAAACTTGGTGGAGAGCTAGAATTTGTGAGTAAATTGATTTTCGGAGTACCTGCTTTCAAAATATCGTAAAATAAAATAAAAAATAAAGATGAAAATGACCATCAAATTAAGGAAGGCTCTCAAGGTCAAAAGAAAGTTTTCGAAGAGGTTCAAATTTCCTACATTTATCACTGTCGAGTAATTTTTAGCGAATTCGAACACGAAAGCGAGAACTAGTTCCATGACCATTAAAGCAAATGTTTATAATTTTATACTGTTTACATACAACAGAATTGAAGAACACAAAAGATAAGCAAAAATAATAATTTCGGTTCTTTTCAATAAGAAAAAGTTCCAATTCTCTGAACGTGTAATTGACTAAGCAAAAAGCGAATACATCCCAAGAAAAATAGAGAGCTAAGATTAATTTTCTAGAAAATAGCGAACGATTGCAAATGGTCAACTTGCACAGGTGGGAATGGCAAACCTCTAATAGCAAAAAATAAAATTTCCGCTGAATCAATTCAACATCAACCTCATAGTGGGGAGACCACACCGGAACAAGAAAAGAGTGATTTTGTTACTCTGGGTTCATTGACCACCTTTTGATGAAGCATTTGCTCTAATCACAATGGCATTAATACGAGGTTGGAAATTTAATTTTGAATCACACAGTACTTCCAGGTTCTTAACTACTTCAAACTTAGGTTAAATAGTGCCATCAATTTTATAGAGGGATTGAAATGAATTTAATTTGCTAATAAATGTTAGAAAATGACAGTTTTTTGGGTTTATAATTTAAATATTCTTTAATGCTTTACTAAAGTCGGTGAAAATGACATCTGTTTGACGTCCATTCTACACATAAGTTGTGGAATGATTTACGAGTTCAACCAAACTTGTAGTAGATCTGCTTTGATAAAACCGAATTAAAATCATTTAAGAATGATTAACAGTGGAAATACAAACGATCAAACCTTATTTTGTCAAACAACTTTGGAAGCAACGAGAGCTTGGCTATAAGCCTACAATTACAAATTTCGGATTTATTTCCAATTTGTATAATTCCAAACATCTAGGAATTGTACTAGCTTGATAGAATTATTAAAGAGATTAGTAAAAATTCTGCATTCTTCAACACCATGGCAGACAGTCCTTCTGGACTCGGTCTATTGAGAGATCCAGATCTAACATTATTCAGGAATCCAGAACTAACATCATCAGAGTCAATAAGAACTGAAGAAAAAGATGTTTTTACAAAATATTATAAATACTGGAAGTAACCAGTATCCACCTGAAAATTGAGCCTCAAGATTCCTTATTCATTTTTATATTATTAACAAACTGCCAAATTTTCCGGAGGTTAGATATCAAATTAATATTTGCCTGATGAGTTAGTTAAGCTAATAATAAATAATTAAATTATAATTTTTTATCGACTCATATAAACTTCTTTATAAACACTCTAGAAAATCGATAGTTTTGGTAGTAAATTTACCATGATAGTAACAGTAGAGACTAAAAATTAAATCACAAAGTAACCGTACTTTTTGCTGTAAAGTTCATATTTTCTAGAGTAATTTATTTTACACTAAAAAGGCGTCATCATTTCGAAATATAAGTCGATGATAATCGAAACTTACTAGAGAGGTACCATTATTATTACTGCGTTTATCCATTAAATATAAATTAATTATCGATGTTAATAAAAAAAATAAACAAAAAATGAATTAAATATTAAGATCACATTCACATCTAGCAATAGTGGAATTTTAGGTAATTTTTAATCTCTGCAAAATTAGATGAGATCTGATTTTTTGGGTACGTACAGTAATACATAATTGTTTAAGCAGTATTAAAGTGTTATGTAAGAAGTTTCTATAAGGGGCTCTTCACAAATTACGTAACGCTTTTTTTGCCGTTTTTTTAACCCCTCCTCCTCCTCCCCCCCTAGTAACAGATCGTAACAAATTCCAACCCCCCCCCCCCTCCTAAGGATAACGTAACAAAAGTTTTTAAATTACTTTTAGAACAATTTTTTTAGATTTAAAATTTAAAATTTAAAATAAGTGGTTTATTTTTTGCACATATGAATTTCATGAAAATGTTCGTTTTTTTTCCGTATATTAATTTTTTTTTTTTTTTTTTTTTCCGTATATTAATATTATAATTTTGTTTATAAAAAGGAGGAAATTTGGTTACATAACATTTTTTAAACACCCCCCCCCCCCCTCAAACCGTAACAAATTTTCAACCCCCCCGCCCCCCTAGGCCGTTACGTAATTTGTGAACAGCCCCTAATGAACTGCGGCAGAAATAAAATTTGATTAATAAAGGTTTCTCTGTAAAATTTTTTTTTACCAAAATAGTGATTTTATAGTGTTTTTGTACAGAAAATATTTCAACATCTCGCTTATTTATATTAATGATTTTTATCATCTACAAACTTGTGTTTGTGCGTTATCTATAGTAATATCTACTACATTGACCAAAAAACTTAAATATTTATTTCTAATCATTATTTCTTACCTATCTGCTTTTATAAAATCATTTAATTTGATTTTTAACTTTGTTTGAAATTAAACACTTTTTTCTTTTTTGTATTATCGAAACTAGAAATCAACAATAATTTCTACTATCTCCTCAGTTCCTTCATTTATTAGTACAACATTAATGAAGATCAATCTGATATGAGTATAACATCAGTAAATGCAACCTTAAACCTTATTTAACTGTAAATTTTATTAATATTACTGTTGTAATTTTAGGACACCATTTTTTAAAATTGATTAATTTTAAGAAATGATTTTAAATATACAAATTGTTATATTTTTGTGTTTGATGAATCTATTACATGGACTATTAAGTCAAATACACTAAGAAAACTTTTTTTTTTAAAACATATATGTAATGTATTTTATATATTTCAGTTCCAAGATTATTTTGATAAATTCTTACATTTATTTTATATACTTATAGTAAATACATATGAACTTATTTAATGGTTTTTAAGGTTATATTTAACTAATTAATTATTTCATTCTTTTATTTATTATCTGTTGTAGATATACAATATTAATGCTTATTTCAGATAGAATTAAGTGTAATTTAGTAAAACAATATCTGAGTTAGATTTGCGCTCATTAATTCCGAATTACATATATAATTTTTGAATTCAATGTACATACCTATATATTTAATATATGTATTCTATAAATAATTCTTAGTTGAAAATTTTAAAATCAAGAACTTACTCATTAACAGTATTGAATTCTGAGAAAGTATGTAATTAAATAAAACCAGATTTAAAACATGGTATAACTAATTATTGAAATCATTATATTTTATATTTCTTTTAACTCTTTTAAAAACTTATGTACGGCCTAAAGCCATTTTATGAAGTTTTGAAACAAATTCATTAAACGATTTTAAATCGCTAAATAACTAGTATTTTCTACCTTTACAACGTATGTGGATATAATAGGCATTTATTTCAATTCGTACAAAATTCAGATTTAACTTTAATGAACAATATAGAAAATGCTTGATTTTATTTAAGATTCAAAATTTGTTTCAATAACACCAGTTGGTAAAATTTTTGTTTCTCCACAAGTGCTGCTTGATGTCCCAGTGGTACTACTACTACTTTTGGGTTGTACTGATTTATTATTATCAATTTGCACTGATTGCCGTTGACCTGTTTTTGACTGTTGAATTTGATGAATATCTTTCATTGATAATTGACTGACTGAAACTCGAGATGTTAATAACGATTCATGCATGGTTGTATCATTATTACCATTAATTGTTTGTTCTCGCATCCATCTTTGACCTCCACCACTTAAACCCGATCTTGATAAACCTCTAGACGGATTAAAGCATGGTAGCACTAATTTAAATTCCTTACGAAAATTTTCATTTAACCAGGCATATAAAAATGGATTATAACAAGTTGATGACATTGCTATGCTATGCGCAATAAAGAAAATAAAATTATGAAATTTCCATTCGGTCATGTCATAAAAATCATTTAAAATATTAACAACATTTAATGGTAACCAAGAGAGACCAAAAACTGCAACCATTGATATTAACATACAATTGGTTCGCCTCTTTCTGTCTCTATCGGCTTCTTCTTTTCTTGATGTTTTGCTTCCGGGTTTTGATTTCGCCCTATACTGCAATTGTATCGATACACAAACATAACAAACAGAAATTATAAGAAATGGTATTAAAAATTGAAGCATCGAAGTAACTGAACCAAATATTCGACGATATTCTTCTGATGGCCAAGCTTCTTCACAATATACCAAATTACCATCAACATAAAGTTTTGTGTATATACCATAAGGCCCTGTTAAAAAAAGGGCTAACAGCCAAATACCAATTATTATTCCTATGCAGGAACTCATTTGCATTCTTGGATAGAATGGATAAATGATAACAAAAAACCTATCGATAGCTAATAAAAGAAAGTTATAAATATTTAATTTATTGATTATCTATCTGCATTTATAAAATTGAATGTATGTGTATTTGTTTGTGATTTATAGACTTTCAAACCGCCCAATCGATAATTGTGAAACTTTGTATGTAAGGCTATGTCATATATTTTTTGTATTCATTTTTCTACTGCTATTGTAAGTAATCGCTGGAAATCAAATTTCTGTATATTCACTCTCAAGGGTTGCAAAACAAGTTTAATTTTAGAATTGGTTACTATTCTGGAAGATGAATTAATTTATGTTACATGCTTACATGAAAACAAGATTTAACGTAAAATTCGTTACAAAAGTTTATTTATCAATTATCAAAAAAATCGAGAAGCTAATCTTCAAAAACCAAATAAGTTATTGTTTAGAATCTCAATTTTCGCTTCGTTGGTGATTGAATTGGTGTTTTTTATTTGCGCGAAGAACAAGAATAAATTTTAGAACAAAAATAATTTGTTGTCTTTCAAATCATTAGCCAATGTTTCGTTCAGACTTTGAAAGTCTTCTTAGGGCAGTAAATATTTATTCATTTAATATAAAATGGTTATACTCGTATAAAACAAATACATTTTCATAATTATAAACGAAATATATTGGCCAATGATTTAAATGTGAACAAATTATAAGTTTCAAATGTAACTTAAATCTCTAATATAATAAAAAACCATATAAATATTTTTTTTTTTTTTTATTAAAGTTACCAAATCTAGCTGAGATACCTTTTATACTTAAAAAAAGTCCCATTATCAAGGGACAGGAAATTTAGACGGGATTAAAAAGTGGGACAGTCAGTAGGTAATAATTTACACTCTTCTTAAGCGGCGCAAGTCGTAGATCAAACGTCCGCCAGCTGTCGGGAACAATTTTGAAGGGAGAGCATTCCACATTCTCGAGTTGCGAACTGATATATACGTATAATCATTTTAACATGAGTTCAAAATGATTAAATATTATAAAAAAAAACTGGCTATGTACCCTTGGGGCTTTGGTGAATTTATTATCTGCGTAAAAATATTTAAAAATCTTTTTTCTAGATGAGGATGAAGGAAATCTATCTAGGATATGTTTCCTTTTTTTTTGGAATAGCTTAAAAAAGTACATGTTTATAGAGCTATAACCGATTTAAAAAAAAAAAACCAAATACTTAGCTGTGAGTTAAAAATAAATAAAGCCGACATTAATATACAGTATTCGTATACATATTTTCAATTATTTTTATTTACCTATAGCTGTCAAAGTAAAAGTTGAAATATAAACACTGCATCCTTGTGCATATGGCACCAAATGACACAATAATTGACCAAAAATCCATTTTTTCATAAAAGTGTAAGTTGGAGTAAATGGAACACATAATATGCAAAGTAAAACGTCAGATAATGCTAAATTTGTTATAAAAATGTTCGTTACAGTTTTCATTGCATTATTCCGTAAGACCACATAACATACCAAAATGTTACCAAATATTCCTGGAATAAAAAAAAAATGTGTATTTTAGTATATAGTATTCCTAATAAACTTTAGTAGGTATCTATCTGTAAAACAAATTCAGGTACCTAAATCATAATTATATTAAAATTAATTTATATATTTGTTTTTTTTTTTTTAATAAAATAACTTTTAGTTTCAATTTTGGGATGGGAAGATGATAACACAAAAACATATTATTACATAAAATTAATGACAATAAATGAAGTTAATATAAGAAAAAAAAATTTCATAAAAAAAATTAATAAGAAAATAACAAGTTTAATATTTTCGCACAAACTTTTGTCACATATGGCACTCATTTTCACTGATTTGTGACCTTTTTTTTTGCGCTTTTCATCAGTTGGTTGGTAAAAAATAAATAAAAATATGTGTCAACACAAATATAATGTTGATATATTAAACATAAATATTTGAAAATTTAAAAAAAAAAAAGATAAAGGTACAATATATATTTTATTAGGTATAGAAAAATGGATTCAAATTCATTTTAAAATCCCTATTTTTTTGTAAAAAATTATCATCTGTTTTTTTTAAATGAAATTTTCCAGTATTGACAGCAAAATGTTTTTTTTTTCATTAAAAAACGATTAAAGCTAAAAAATTTTCTTCAATAGTATTCTATATTTTTAAAATAAATTGTGGAATCAGAATAAAATTGTCAAACTAATTGACTGTATAATTATTTAATTGTCAGGTAGAACCAGAAAATGATTTGTATTCACTGCTCAATCGTTGAATGATATTGGACATTTTATTTTCTCAAATAGCTTTAAAATAATCTACAGGTTAAATTAATCTACAGGTTAAATTAAGATGACAATAAATTTATTTATTTCCATAATTTATTTATTATGTCCTAGACAATTTCCCAACGGTGATAAGAACGGTTTTGCATTATAGAAGCAAACAGATAAGTTGAAATGATACATTTCTGTTAACTTAACCAAAAGCATAACTAGAATTTATGATATCTCACGTTTGGCGTTACCAATTTAAGGTGATATTATTTATATATAAGATGTATATTTTCAAAATTATTTTTTTGTGTTTGTTAGTAGAATGAGAAAAATGAATGGCATATTTGCTTTAATATATATACTTTTAAATTCTTAGTGCATCTATCGATTTCGAAACTTGTATTCTTATATATGTTTTCAAGTTCCCGATTATAAAGGACTCTTCTTGATTTAGGAACAATTCTTATGTATTTCATTTACAGTTGAATAGTGAGTGCAATTTTCAAATTTTTACATGAATTCAACTTCAACAACTTATTTATAACAAAATACCTGTAAATTTCCCGATGCATGTTAAAAATTTCGGATTTAGACTTACTGCGGAAACATCTAATATTAAATTTTAAAATCGAATACTTAGTACAAATTTCAATAAAATTTACTGAATATGAAGATATTTTTTTTATTAATTATTGTGGAATAAAAAGAAAATCAAAACAATTTCAAAAATTACTTAAAATTTTTTATTCAATGTATAAAATTTTAACTAAAAAGATATGGACGGATTGTAAATACCACCTACAATATGATGTAAATTTTTAATGAAATATTTTTCTTTATCCTTGTGGGCATTATCTTAGTATTATACTTGTGTATTACAATGTGTAACATTTTTTTATTGAAAAATTTAATAAAATTGAAATAATTATTAAATTACATTAACAAAAAAAATGTTTTTATTATTAAAGCTATCGCAAATTTTACACTAAACTTATTTTAAAATTTTGACTCCCACTCAACAAGCAAAATAAATATAGGAAATAAAATACTTTGTATTTATAAATACGTACATATTTTTTTTTTTTAACCACGAAAAATATTTTATAGATTTATTTTTGCATTATTTCATGTACTTTATGTTCAATGTACAACTTACCCACATATGCATATATAATAAATTTATTTTTCTATATTATAACCATAATAATATTTAGATACAATAACGCAAACATTATGCACGCAACAAAATCATATAAATTATTCAAATATAATTTAAAATTGAAATTGAATAAATTTCAATGGAATTATCTTACATTTAATATATGTAAAATAACAAAATATATTAAAAATAGGAAAGTACAAACTTCGGTTTGTTTTTTGAGATCAGTTAGCAATTTCATTTAAGGATCATGATAGGTAAATCAAATAAGCTCATATAATAATTTTTCCTTTTTTTTCACATTTTTCGTCCCAATTTTTTTGGTTGGAAAACGATGTACAATATTTTGTTTCCATGTTTTTCAAGGCAATATAACTAGCATGTTTTTTAAATTTATAAATTTCGTCCCAAGAGTAAAGCTTTGAACGAATAAAGCTTTGTATACTGAACAAAATGTAAAATATGGGAAATAACTTAAATAGTTGAATGAAAAAGGCAATAATTTTAGCTTGAATTCTATGCATATTTTTGAAAAACTTTCATTGTCAAGGCAAAATAATAATATAAAAATACTGCACAATTAAAAAATTTATAAAAATAATGATAGTATTCTACTAGATTAAAATGTAATAAAAATATTAAATACATTATGTTTTATATGACTACGTTATATTTTAACACAAACAAATAGTAATAAATCGCGATTTAGAATAACCATATTCCTTTAAGTTCATTATGGGAAAAAAATCCTCTTCGCTGAATACTGCTTCTTAAAGGCTCAAAATATTTCCGTTTCTCGATCTCTTGGTCCATGGAACTATGTTTATTGTGTAATGAGCGTGAATATTTTTACTTTCAAAGAATTATGTGTTTAACTAAAATATGTTATTTTTGAAATCCTACAAATATATAGAATTTGAATTTACTCTACCAATATTTCTATCTTTTACTACATTAAAAGAATGTAATAGATTCGATTAGATTAGAAATATCGAAAAAAGTGGCGTCTTATAACTAATTTTTGAGGTTCCCTATAAAATATTAAATTAACAAGTTAAAATTTTTTCTGCTATTATTTCACAGTGCCTATATTCTATATTGTTTATGACTTCAATTGCTAAAATTAAATTAAAAAACATATTTACCTACCTATATAATTTATAATTTTTGTAACACTTACCTAAAATAAATATAGAAGCGTACAAAGCACAAAATGCTAATTGTATAAATTTGTTATCTATCAATTCAAAAGAGCTAGCAGTTATAGTATCATTTCCAGTTTGATTATTATTATTATTATTATTGGTACTTGTTGAATTTGTTTCATTCCAATTATTATTATTATTAGTGATGTCAACAATATAACTAGTTGATGTTGTTAATAGAAAATCAGTATTATTGGTGATAGCCATTATATTAAAATTGGTCCTACATTTATGTTAGAGACCATGCACGTACAAACCATATATACACTGTAGTAACCTATAAATACAAATGAATAGCAAATTTAATTATATTACGTTGGTAATATATAGATATATGTATATTTTAGATATACGTACCAGTACATGTGTTGTATGTAATATATAAAAAAAAATTATTTTATGTTGCTAATGTTGTAACCATTTTAACAATTACTACAATTTTCTATAATTCCATTATTGTTAGTGGTTTCTGTTGTTTATATTTAATTCTTTTTTCTACCTTTTGTGTGTTATAATTGCTGATGATGGTAAAGGAAAATCTGTTAATTGTTATAAAAATATTTTTATAAATCAGTTAATTTAAGAGAAGAAAAATCAAGGTTTATTATAGAAAAAATGTGGGGATCAAAGAAAATTAAAAAAAAATTTATTGAGGGTGAAATTTTTTATTTTTTTACCTTTCAAATTAACTTTTAAATTGTATTTTATATAATGAACTTAAAAAAATATATAAAAAAAATATTAAAAAGATATTTTCTTAATTGGTGTTTTCATTTTTAAATTAATTGTATTTTTCTGGAGGAATTTGGATTTGAATGCTCTTAAAAATTATTAAGTAATAATTTTTTAATTTCTTTCCAATTTACTGATTGATAGGTTTTGCTGGATGCTTATGCCATTTGAGATTTTCAGTTCAGTATAAGTACTTCTATAAAATGACTTTATTGTTTGGTAAAATTCAGGGAAATATAAAGTTTAAATTTTAATCATCGTAAAATCTAATTATAAAAATTCAAAAATTTTAAAAACTTGAAAAAAAATTGTTTCTGATAAACATTTAATTCTTTCTAATAAATTTTTAGATATTTCTGCAAATCGATAAATATGGCGTGAAATAAATAAATAAACTAAAACTTATAGAAAACTAAAAAGTATACAACATAAAGTGCCCGTTGTCAATAGACAGAAAATGGGTGTAAAGAGTCTCATCCAACCTATAATTAAGGTTAATTTCTATGCGAAAACAAAATGAATAATAATGTTCGAAAATATATTTTTTATTTTTGAATTTATTTTTTCTCCTACTTATTTTTTTTTTGGTATATTTCAATATTAATCAAAAACTTTTTTTTGTGTTGAATACACTTGAGTTGTCACTCAACACATCAGTTTTTCTTTTTTTAATTTAATTTAAAGTAAAAACATCTGTATAACTTAAATCGAAAAATCAATTCGATTTTGATCGTTACATACCTATAACAAAGTAAACAATTTAAAATGTATGATTTATTTCATAGAGTAGTAGAAAAGTTTATTATACATAGATATATAATATCACGGTAGAACTGGGTCTATCCCTACAAATTAAGTCAATAAATAAATAAGAACAGAATTTCTTCCATTGACTAGAACTGAATATATTTTCAATAAAAACGTCTACGCTCTGTAGCTAGAGTTGCCAAATGGTCTCTTTAAAAGAGAACATGGTGTCTTTTTTAGCTTCACTCTTTTTTTCTCTTTTTTGTTTTTGAAATGGTCTCTTTAAGTCCCTTTTTTAGCCTAAAATTGTTTTCAAGATATTTTAATTGTTTTTGACAAATTGTCAGATTTGAAGTTTTTTTATTAGAAACTAATGACAAAATTTGAAAAAGGTACCATCTAGCTTAAAATCGCTTCAATTCTTCAAACAATGTTCTAGTTCTGTATTTACAAAAATGGCTCAATTTTTTTGCGATTCCTGGGCAAAACGCGAGTATTTTCTATGATAGAAGCTTAGTGGACCAAAGAGAGAAATAGACTTACTCCTGAAACTGTAAGAGGAATAATGGCAGTAGTATATAACTTTGAAGAATATCTCGTGTAAAGATTTTTACTGCCTAATCAAAAATGACAAAAAATTCTTAAATACAATTTGTAGCTCAGGCAAATATAATTTCGTTCAATAATTTTTGTCTAGTAAATTGATTTTTTTAATATGTCTATAGGATTTATAAATTAATATATAATTTATATGAAATTTCGCAATAAATAATTAAAGTTTAAAATTTTTAAAATTTAGCTTTGTACAAGTAAACAAGGTTAAATGAATTGGTTATGAGTTATGTAACGGTTCTAACTCAGAGAAATTTCATTGAAATAATTTTTGTTTAATAAATTTAATTTTGTTAAATGTATGTACTAATAATATGATGTATAATTTCTATGAAATTTTGCAATAATTAATGAAAGTTTGAAACTTTTTGAATTAAGCTTTGTACAGGTGAAGATGAATTACTTCTTTTTTATGTGCATCACTGAAGTATTTTATATTAATGTATAAAAAAAAAAGAATAAATACTAAATTATATTTCTTGGTCTCTTTTTGACCTTTTTTCTTTTCACCCGAATGTTCTCTTTTTTTCAGATTTTTTTTAAAAATGTACGCTTTTTTGACTTAACTCATTTGGCAACCCTATCTGCAGCATAGCAATACATTTATTCTGAAAAATTTATTTCAGAACTTATTTTAATAATGATTGAGAGTTAGTTTTATAACGATTTTTTATTCCAATCACTAATGGTACAAGCCAAAGAAAGAATTTTCTTACTAAAAACTCTATTGAACTTATTTTGTACCATCCGATAAACTTTAACTACGTAGGTACTAGGAGTATTATTTAACAAAAAAAAAAGTTTTTTTATGGCAGATTTTTACACTAATGATAAACTTAATTTTCTAAGTGATAAATACATTCATTCATTAATTATTATTAATGATGGAAGTATATTTAAGAAGATTACAATTTTCTATGTACTTATTTCAAAATATATAGCCTTAATGCTTTATTTTATATTATATAATAATTTGCTTTTATAGCTTTACATATTCTTTATGGTTTATCGTTTGTGTACATAAAAACTATCTATCACGTATTAGTTTAAAAATATAATAATTATATGTTGTGTTCTTATTAGAGTATTGAGATTTATTTCTTTTTGACTTGAATTTCAATTTTTCTATCGTAATACATATTATTATTTTCCAAAAAAAAAACATTCTAAAGCATTAAAGTTTTATTGTAAATTTGAACACATTCATATAATATTATACATATATTCCTAAAATGTGTTAAAAAAAAGAAACATATCCATTTTCAGGGAATTGTGTTTTAATCATTATTAATCATATAATTATTCATAACATTAAACATTATATACATATATTTGTATACTAAAATATGTTATGTTAAGTGGTTTTTCCATCAATATTTGGATAAATTTTAAATTTTGATATTTTTATTCAAAGCTTTTGTTGAAGATAGGGACAGTAGTAATATCGTTAATCCATTCATGCGCGTCACTAATTAGATGACGAAGCAGTTGGCTACTTTAGGAGAGTCATAGTTACGACCGCATTCTAAACCCATCAGAAATCGATCCGTTTCTTTGCAGAACAAACCTTACAGAACCATAGTCTTGAAGGGTTTAAATTTAATAATTTTCACCCCAAAACTTTTTTTTTGTATGCTAATTATATTTCTTCAAGGTCTCTTAATAGAATAATTATTTAATATTTTTTTAAAATCTCACGCTGTCTTCACTAACTATCAATACTATATATAGTATTATTATTTATATTACTTTTAATTTTATTCTGTGTATGAAATAAAATAGTTTTTAGAGAAACACTTGAAAGAATTTCTGAAAAGAACACTAAAACTAATGATTCATCAATTCATCACATTCGTTTCTAACCCACATTTCAAGTTCTTATTCTTTAACTACTACTACTAAGTACTAAGATGACGCAAATATTAAATTATCTTCATATAAGATAGTCCCATTTCATTATAAAACTTCAACAAAACAAACAAACTCATTATATAAAATAATTTGTTCAATTTATGAAATTCCAAGAATAATATCTTATGCAAAAATTGAATATTATGTATATATAACAAACAAAAACAAACATATAAATTTCATCTTCCTACATATTTGTCATTATTCTATTGACAGCTTTTCTAAACATGAAAACCGTTAAAATTGATAACGTAACAAAATAATATTCACATTAAACGTTATCTCACACCTCTTTATGACATTTTAATTCTTGAAATTCTTGAAAAATTATTTTCGAAAAAAATATTAAAACAAGTGTATTATCACATCTATCTTAGCACAGAAGTTCTATATACGATAAAAAAAAATCAGTCAGAAAGTTAAATCATTTTGAAATGAAGGATATTAAGAAATATTGATAGGTGAAAAAAAATGTACATAGATGTATATGAAAATTAGGGTGATTTAAAATTATTTATTTATTCGTATCAACATTTTTCGAAAATTTTGTGTATAAGATTTATTATATATTTATAGATACAGATCAATTCTAAATAAAACAAATTTATAAATACATGTATGTAGATAAAAATAGTTATGTTAAGAGGACTTGGTACCAAAAAACCAAAATAGTTTTGAATAGATTTCGAGCACTTAATCTTAACGAATTTCAAACAGTCGTATATTAATATGAAATATAAAATTGTGCCGAGATTTTGATTGAAATTTAATTTCAAAATTTAGATTTGAAAAGGTCCAAAACGGATTTGCAAGGTTTTGAATGAAAATTTTTTTTTAATTTCAAGAAAGAGGTGAAATATTCAGATGTATCATAATGTATCATGTATCATAAATGTATCATAATGTATCATAATGTATACACAAATCTGCATAAAATCTACACAAAATTATATTTAGTACCAGATTCCCTAAAATATAATTGAAATTATTAATTCTAATAGTGGGTATATTTTCAGTCCAATCAATTTACTAAAACTTCCAGAACTGTCTAAATTATTTTAAAATTTATTATTGAATAAATAATATAATAATAATAAAAAACAAACTTATCTGTATACATGAAATTTATCCAAATTGATATTCATACTGTTAGAAAAAGCTGTACTAATTTTTTATTTATATAGTACATAAATAAAACAAAATAAGAGTTTGTTTATTTAACGTCATTATTACCCAAAAAATACGATAAGATTTGTGAAATTCAATAATTTTTATATATTATATACTACATAAACATTATGTATGTACTTTTTTTTGAACATGAACATAATTTTTATCTTTCTTTTCCACGGAAATTCTGGTAGATTATGGAAAAAATATACATCTACGATATATAATTATTATGTATATTATTGTACATAGATATATTTTTAATGGTTGTGACAAAAATCGATCTGTGATTATTAAATTTAAAACAAAATCATCCTTTTTTTGTATAAAATTTTATACGAAATGTTGTTAAAAAAGTAAATTGATATTATATGCCTTGCTAAAGTTTCCAAAATATTATCTTTCATGTACATATATACATAATAATACACCTACAATTAAAATTTATATAGCAAAATTTAATTATTCTAAAATTTTTAAAATTATTGAAATATATATAAAAGCTATATGTCCTCAAATTGCGAACATAGAACAATACAATTATACATTGATAAATTTTAATAATTATTATACATAAGAAACATTTTTTTGCAATGGCTTATCCCTTTGCGAAGTTTCATTTAAGCTTTAAATATGAAATTTGATTTTCAAAAAAAAATTTCTGTTAGTTTCATTAAAAATGATGATTTTTAAGAAAAAGGATAAAAGGAGTGAAAACGATACTATTAATAGTAATAGGATTGTTTTTATGTTTTCTATAATGATAAATGAATTTTTTTTCTTCGATTTCTTTGAAGTTTTTTAATTTTAATAATGCAAAAAATAAAATGTGAAAATATTCTTATACACTGTACAATGTACATACATAATGTACATATCGTACATACGAATACATTTTAAACAGTATATATAAAATGTATTGATTCAAATCTAATTTTAATAATTTTTTTTGTTATGTTGAAGTTATATAACATGATCATCAAATTATGGATGCTTTCGAATTTCAGTTTAAGCTACAAATATTTTTTTTTCGAAAACTGTGCTGAAAATATAGGTTTCTAAACAAAATAAAGTCAATAATATTGGTCGAAGTAATTTTTGATTTCTTTTAATAATTTTTATAAATTCGACTTTCAATTATATGATAGAGCGTCTTTTAAACTCCGGTTTTTAATCCATATTCTATGAAAAATTATGATTAGATGAAGATTGAAGGAACTTAAAAAAATGCGTTTCTAAAAAAAAATACCTTACGTATATTTAAAAAATATGTAGATAATATTTTAAATTGAAATGTTGAAACAAAAATCATAAATGTTACGTACATCAGCTCTGTATACTGCCAAGTATTTAAATTTCGATAAACTTTTGCTGTCCTTCGTTTATAAAAAAAAAAAAGGATTGAACAAAAATATATAGATAGATCGTAATTCAATTGTTGTAAAAAATTTTATTTAACTAAAATAGTATGTTTATTTTTTATTATTATTATTTTATATAAAGTTTTCACTTTAATCGAATTTTCCAGGATGTTCATTTCTTTTTGTGTTGCTGGTGAACTTGAACTTAAGTAATATCCGTCTAAACTTTTTTTTTCCATTAAATTAAATAAAAGCATTTATTTCAGGGGTGTTTCTTTAACATTTTTATTAAAAAGAAAATGCGCTTATTGGAAAAATATTTTTCTTTTTATATATTTTTTTCTTTTATCTTTTTTTTTTAATACAACATTGATTATCTTATATATACTTATACATACTACGTACTTTTATATATACTATAGAACAGAATTTATGTAAAATATACCTCTTTCCACAAAGGCAATAATGCAACAATAAGGAAGTTTAACACTTTCCATTCGAGTAAATTTATTTTCATCACAGAAGATTTAATCAAAATTTTTATGGATTTTCTTCTTTTTTTTTCTCAACAAAATCTTATTCATTTTTTATTACATACTTGTGTAAATATTTGGTTTTTTTTTTATGTTTTGTCGTCGGTATTAAATGAAAATTGATTATTTTTATTAAATTTCAGAAAGCCGAGAAAAGTTATGTGTATATATTTAAATAATGCATTACATAGAATTATTTCTTTAAATATTATACTTTTAGAAATTGTCTGTGAAATTGTCTAGTCCTATTTGTTAACTAGAATCGTATATTCTTTATTGCTATGCTTTGTTGTATTACACGGAGAAAAATAAGGTCGTAACGTTTACGTCAAAAAAGTTCGTTATTGAAAGTCTCGTTGAAATAACGAAAATTTAAGAAAATGGAGGTTTTGATAACGTAAATTTCGTATTTTTTTCACATTACAGAAAAACTAACCTTTTTTAGTACTCGTTAAAAAAGTTCGTTAATCGTTAAATACGGGAAAAAAAATTTCAATACATACAGAACTTATATTTTCCATTTTACACATTGCTCTAAATTGAGTTCATAGCTCAGTGGCAGAGTTGGTGAATTGCAATGTTTAGGACAGTGGTTCGAAGCTACAAGCGGGCATAAAAAAAATATTAAAAAAAAAAAATAAAAAAATTTAAAAAATAAATAAAAAAAATAAGAAAAATAAATAAAAAAATTTAATAAAATAAAAAAAATTAAATAAAATAAAAAAAAATTAAAAAAATAAAAAAAAAAAAATGAGAAAAAAATGAAAAAAAATTAATAAAAAAAAATAAAAAAAAAATAAAAAATGAAAAAAAATAAAAAAAATGAAAAAAATTAAAAAAAGATTAGTCTAATAAATTTTTTTTTTTGTATTTGCGGTGTTTTTGCGGATGAATTTGAAAGGTTTTTGGTTTTGGGGTATAACGAACTTTTTTAACGAACAACGTTCTTTTTTCAACGAAATGTTCGTATGTGCAAAATTAACGAAATTGTCGTTGATTTTAACGATTTTTTTAGTTTTCAGTAAGAGCAAATTTCTTTCTGTGTATTATTCCAGTTTTGTAAGTTAACTTAAGTGAAATAATAGGATTATTTTGAATTACAATCTTATACATTACGGAAATCATCTTATTCTCAAATTGTATGTTGAAATTTAATGAATATTCATTTCTAACATCACTTGAAAAGAAATGAGAATGAGTTATTCCGTAAAATTTTTCAAAACGATTGTATATACATATCAAAATAATCCTCCCGCCTTTAGACCTCGAATTTGAGATTTTGATTATAAGTGAATTTTTCTCCCTTACTTAATCCTGCAGAATTTCATGGTTGGAAGTCAATGACAGAATAACGAGTATGAAGAAATTAGAAGTAACTTTGACAATGTAATCAATGTAAAATAGAGCGTTAAAATTAAAGGTTTTTAAATAGTTTATATTATTTTCGAGTTGTCAATATTTAATTTTTTTTTATAGCATAAATAAGGGTTTAAAGATAAAAGATTAAAGATAATAGATTAAAGATGAAAAGAATGAGCGATAATTTGAAAAAATAAATAAAATACTCAAGTTTTCAAATCTTAATTCAAAATTCAAAATATTGCTAAAAAGCTACTAATTTTTACAAGTGTACAATTTCCATTTTATTTTTCGGAATAAATTTTATCAAAATAAATTGTATTAAAATTATCTTTCCATAGAAAAAAGAGTCTTGGCTTTATCAAAAACTTGTTATTTTCCTTTAAATTTTCGTTTATAAAAAATAAGAAGAAAAAGTAATTTTATTTTTATTTGGGGACAAAACAAAATAAAAACAGATCTGTGGTTTTTATTTCACGCAAAATGGTAAAATAATTTCATGATTATTCAAAAATTGATATTCCAAGTTAAAGTACAATTATTCAATTCGGTTTTGCTTCAATCATTGGGTTTAATCATTTTTAACGAATGTATCCTGCTTTCATTTTGTTGTATTTCTTGTCAGCACCTGGTGGTAGGTATTCCATTTAAACCAAATACTCTTATTTAAGTCAAAACTTCAAAAGAAATTTTATGATAACAAAAAATTTTATTACTTTAGTGCGATTATTGAATCAATTTTAGTATATAAAAAAAGTTATAAAAATAATAATTTATATTATTGTGTAAAAAAGTGTCAACAAAAATATTTCACTTTATCCTCGTTTGCACCATTTAATAAGTTTTCGTTGTGTACTGACGACATTTTTGGTTTAAAACGTAAATTATGGTTACATTTTCATGCATAAAATTTGAAAGTATTTTTATCTTTTTATTCCACCAAAGGTTTTTAAATTTATATTCGAGTTCTTAAAAAAACTACATAGTTAAATTCATGTATTTTCATTTTTCAGCATAAAACCACTAATAAAAAAAAGATTTGGTAAAAGCTTAGTGATTTTTTTTTTTTAAAGGATAAGAATTTTAAATTTCATGAAAATTACTTCATAGCATTAAATTAATTCAAGATCCAGTAAAATTTCATTAGGTTTCATTATTTTATAAATTTTGAAAATTAAAGAGTTGGTATAATAAGAAAAAATATACGCATTAAATTCATATATTTTGGCTAACAGTATAGAAAATATATCTTAAAGAGACTTCAAAATGAATTATTTATGTCTATCAAAAATGTTCAATATTGGAAACTACAATTTGATTACAATCGTGTGTATTAGAATCAAAAAGTTGCTAATTCGAAAAAAATTGATTCGATAAAAAGAGAAAAAACGTTTTCTAAAGTGCACCAGTTTTATACAATAAGAACTGTAGAATAAAACCTTACAAATGTAAGAAATTTGTATAAAACCTTACAAGTGCCAGAAATTTTTAATGAAAAATAAAGCATTTGACATTTTCAGACAAAATTCTTCTTATAAGAAAAAAAAGTACTTCATGAATCAACTATGTAGTATGGAGCCCATGTCCATTTTGAACATTTCAATTAAAAATATTATCCGGACTTTTTTTTAATATTTCTACTATCACTTTCAATTCATATACCAATTTTCATTGAAATTCGTTTCTCTTTCTCGAGCACAATCTGGGACAAAACATTTTTTTAAGTTCCGTTAATCTACGTTTGCTCATTATAACAATTTACTTCGGAATCTTTTTTCAGACCTCAGTTCGAACGATTTCGACATCTATCTGTTCTAGCTAAACCTCTGCGCAACCTTTTCTATCTTTCATATTCACTTGGCATTTACCCCACCAAGTGGAAAGTTGTGCATGTTCAGCCTATTCCAAAAAAAGGCGATAAATGCGATCCCTCCAACTATAGGCCCATTGCGCTGACTTCTATTCTTTCCAAAGTAATGGAATCCCTTATTAACAATAAAGTCAAAAAATACCTTGAATGTAACAAATTGCTAAGTGACCAGCAATATGGTTTTCGTACAAATAGATCGACTGGTGACCTGATGACATATCTATCCCACAAGCTCAATGTCAGTCTTCACAATTCCGGTGAGGCTTGTGTTGTTGCTTTGGATATATCTAAGGCTTTTGATCGAGTCTGGCACCCGGCATTGATTTCTAAAGTTAAATCAATGGGTCTAGGATCAGCCTTTGTCAACTGGATCAGCAACTTTTTGTCTGGTCGTTCTATTCGTGCTGTTGTGGATGGGTGCCAGTCACAAATTTTTATTATCAATTCCGGTGTACCGCAAGGGTGTGTTCTCTCCCCAACCCTCTTTTTAATTTTCATCGACGATCTTCTGAAATCAACACTCAACCCCATTCACAGCTTCGCCGATGACAGTAACCTGGTAGCATGCTACGATTTTATTAATAGGAAATCAGCATCTTCAAATGCTGTTGCTACGAAACGCAATTTTCTACAAAGTAGCATAAATCACGACCTTTCCAAAATTTCACAATGGGGTCTTCTCAACAGAGTTGAGCTCAACGCATCCAAAACCCAATGCTGCCTAATTTCTAGAAAACTGTCAACTTTTGATCCCCAATTTTCATTTCAAGGGGAAAGTATTTGAAAATCAGGAAGCCTAGACATTTTAGGCTCGAAAATAACTTCCGATCTAAGTTGGAAGGATCATATTTTCGAAACGGCAAAAAACCCAGGGAAATGTCTTGGTTTTCTAAAAAGATGTAAACAATACTTTCCCCCCTCTGATCTTTTAAATATTTACAAATCCTACATACGGCCGAAATTAGAATATAATTCGCATATATGGGCTGGTGCTCCTAAAACCCATCTTGAGTACCTGGACAAAGTTCAGAGAAGGGCTATTAGATTGATCAACGATCACCAAACCACCAGCTCTTTAACATCACTCAATCACCGTCGCAATGTAGGTTCACTTTCAATTTTTTATAAATACCTTGTTGGAACGGATACGTGTTCCCTGGAAGTAAAGGCCCTACTTCCTCCACTTCAAGTATTTTCACGCCAAACTCGTACCGCTTCAACGTCACATCCATATTTCGTCAAAATTCCCAAATGTGAGAGAACGAGCTTTGGAGATTCGTTTTCAGTTCGCACCTCGAGAATGTGGAATGCTCTCCCATTAAAATTGTACCCGACAGCTGGCGCACGTTTGACTTACGACTTGTGCCGCTTTAAGAAAAGTGTACATGATTACCTACTAACTATCCCACTTTTAAATCCCGTCTAAACTTCCTTTCCATTATCAAATCCATGCTTCTTTAAGTATAAAAGGTATCCCCCCTAGTGATTTGGTAACTTTAATAAAAAAAAAAAAAAAAAACCTACTAATTTTTATCAGTATTCATTAAAATAATTACGACCATTGGCTAGTCGAGAGACTCTATCTGCGGAGTCAGCACTCGGATAATCTCATATTTTAGCATTTTAGTATGCGACAAACATGCGGACGTACTACATACAGAAGGTTCTTCATTTTAAGTTGACACAATTATATCTTATAGTTGTTTTAATTTGTTTGCTTTCGTAAAAGTTTTTGTCAGCTTTCACTTCAATCCATATACATAAGTTTAATTGAAGATACACCTACTGAGTTATTCTAAGAATATGTATTTTAATGTAATTATTCTTAATATACATCTATGTAATAAAAATATAATATCTACTAACAAAAAATTTATAATTGGATCCAAAAGTAATAAGTCTAAGTATTTTTACAGGGGAAAATAAACATAGAAAAGTTTATATTAATATTGACATCAAAACTTGAAAACATTTCCCAAATTGTAATATTTAATTTTCCTCTGATTGAATGAAGAAAATTCTACATTTTAACAAAAACTCAATTTCTCAATAAAATTATTCAATATTTATTATAATAGACGAATTTTAAAATTAATGTATTTTGATTTCATCAGTCTTTCAGATTAAAATTTCATTGAAAAACAAAAAATTAATTTAAATTATATAAAAATGTTGAAAATATAACGTTTGGGTTCAAACTTGCGTATATATTTTGAATGATTAAAATAAAAAGAGCTTCAAGTCATCTTTAACTTTGATATTTTATTTTTATGTACGTAAGGTATTTATTGGTTATTCCAAGTTTACATTTTCTACTCTTCACATAAAGAAAGATTCTACTCTCATGTATCTATTGTATTTTATTTTATCATAGCGATTAAATTCAAAAAATATTTACAATTAAAATTTATAATTAATTGGTAATAATTATATCAAATATATGCTCCAAAAAAACCAAAGGTGGCCAAAAATAAGGCATAAGAACTATATAATAAAACCTTACAAATGCACGAAATTTTATTTTTTTCTATTTTAATATAAACATTTATCAAACATATGAAATATCAATGAAATAAATATAATGTAGGTATTTTGTTTTTGTAACTTTATTACTTACATTATTATTTACCTCTTTATATGTAATTTTGTTTTTTCAATTGAATGAAAGTCCATCATTGAAAAGAATTTGATTGATTCAGAGTACCAAATTGGAAATTAAAAATTTAAATGAAACTGTAAAGATTAGAAATAAAAAAAACATTTTCTAGAAAATTAGAATTACTATTTTTTCAAATGCTCATCCTTCTGCTGACTATAATATTACGTAGAATTGTATATACAACTAGAACAAAAGGACAAAACAAAGTATTAGTATAATTTTATGAAAAAAATTAAAAACGTTAAACTATAAATGTTCGAATGAATTTTCATCCTTCTTAACTTCATACTTCTTATAACCCATAAACATTATATTCTGAATGAAAACGTATTGACTATAGGTATGAGCAGTTATGATATTCGGAATTTTTAACAACCTGGACGGTTGAAAAAGACATTTGAATTATTCACATAGTACTTTTGTAGTATTATTAAAAAAAAGATTAATACCAGATATTAAATTTTGGTCTTGGAAAGTGGATTTAGATTGCTTGTTCTACTCATTTATCGCTTGCCAAGTGATGACCTTGTAGCAACGTTGTCGTTAAATTGTTTTTTGTTTTTATATTTATGTAAGGGAGAGGGCTGCGTTTTGGGTCGGATTTTGTTTTTGGCTTTTAAGTCATAAATTATCAAAATAAAGTATATGTAGTGTTACACATTGTTGGATAAGTTATGTTCTTACGCAACTTTTCTCCGAAGAAAGTATAGTGATTAAAAAAATTCAAAAAATTTTATGACCATGTTTGTGAGCACGTGAAAAAATGTAAAAAAAAAAGTGGCTGAGTTGTGGGTCACCTCGAATTTTTCGACTCGTATATCATCACAATACCATACCAATTCGAAAAATATATGATTTGAACTAAATGTTAATGCATTCAACTCACCGTTTACGATTCATTCACTCAACAAAATAAAATTTTGAAAAAATCTTAAAATCACTTTTTTATCGATTTTCACACATGGATTAAGCAATAAGTTCATTCACTCCGCTTAAAAACTACCTTGTGTCAAAACAAAAATTTGACAGTTAGATCCGCCAATTTACTTAGCATGACAGAAAAAATCAGCTGACCCACAACCCAGCCCTCCCTCTCGTTGAAAATTCATTCTTTAAGCTCTCTCAAGTATTGTATTTTATTACTTTTCTTAATTAATTAAGTCTACTAGAATTATCAATTTGTACGGAAAACTGAAAATTTTAACAAGAAGTATGAATATCACTAATGGGTATTATATAGTTTCTTTGAAAAAAAAATTGTGCTGTTTTGAGGACACGCGTTTAAAGTGTCGTCTTTCATTGTAATAGATACACAAAAATAATTTAATAATTTTTTTTATTTCATGTTTAAATATGAAAAAATATGTACATGTTTATATTATATTAATGCAAAAAGAACTTGATTATTATATTTCACCCACTCTGTTATTTTCGCTACGTAAGTTTCTTATTCACAAGTGAATCTAATTCATTCATCCCAAATTTTGCTCATTGAAATTCAAATGTAAACATTATTATAAAAAATGTTTTTTTTTTTAACTAAAAATAACAATTATTTTGATTTTGGTGTTTTTTTTTTTTGACTCAAGTTTAATAATGTCGTTTATTTAATTTTCTAAATTAAAATTAAAAAAAAAAAAAATAAAAGTTAAGCATTTTGTTTTTTTTTTTTATACAACAAAACTTTTTCCATTGCCCCATTTGAATTTGAAAGGTTTTTTTATTAGGTCTTAGTTTATTTTATTTTTTTTTTTCGATATTTTTATTCAACAAAAAAAAAAACCCAAAGAAAATTGAAGAAAATCATAAAACTTTATGTAAATTTTGAAATAAAATTACAAAGCAAAAAAAAAAAAATTATAATAATAATAAAGAAATTATGCAAATATTTTACTAAAAAAACAAAAGAAGTGGTGTATCGTTATTAGGTATACATAGTTCATCCTAGGACATACGTATATACTACTTTCAGATTTCCCGAGCTTTGATTTTTATACCCACTCTCCTTATTTATTAAATATCATTTATTGTTCCTATTATTAACATATATATACTATTGATATATACCCATAATATAATATAACTATATAGCAACTATAAAGTATATAAAAATGTAAAGTACCCTATGCCTGGAAAATTTATGTACAACATAATATCCTTCTTATAAAATAATTTAATTTTTTTTTGTTTTCTACATAACGAGCTACATAGTATGTATATTGTATACATAAATAAGTATGTACATATACACATAAATAAGCTGAACAAATTTTTTATATACACAAAAAAAAACATCAGGTACTGATTAAATTCATTTTTAGGTACATTAATTTCATCTTTAATGTATAATAGAGTGTTAATAAAATGGAAAAAACAAAAAAAAAAAGCAAAAAAAATAATAAAAAAGTTTTGATGAATAAATAAAGGCAAAATCCACTCTAAAAGAAATTTACTTTAATTTTGTTAAGTATATGAAATACACGTCAAATTATAATTTGATCAACTGCGAAGGTTAGTAAATAAAGTCTATGTAAAAAAGTGAATATTAAAATAAAATTCACCTTATACTTTTCAGAATATAATATTATATGGATATATTTAATCTATAAGTCCTCGAGTATATTATACAGTTCAGTTGTATATTAATTATTATATAGTATAGATCGTGTCTATACATACAACATATTCGGTAACTAAAATGTCTAAAGTTGATATGTACCCAAGTTTTTTGGTCCCATGTTCAATAGATGGAATTGTTTTAAAAACTAGAAAAATATTCCTCAATTGGAAATTTCTGTTCACACGATCATTTTTTTTAGCCATAGGGTTAATTTTTAAATCTTTTTTTTGTTATATTTCTAAAGAAAAATTAGTGAATAAAATTTAATCAAATATAATTTTAAAAAATTATAAAAAAATCCTATAAATGAATTCATTTGAAAATAAAATTTACAAAAAAAAAATTATTTTATTTTTATCCTTTTTTTGAAACATATTGTTTTTATTTTTTTTTAATATTCAAATGTATATGCTCAATGTGAGCGCAACCGATAATTTTTTTCTTTTTTTTACATAATTTTCACGATTTTAAAAAGCATTGATTTAGGAGTTCCTCAAGGATCAATTCTAGGAACACTTCTATACATCATATATATAAACGATCTTCCACAAATTATTGAAGAAAGTAAATTGATGTTATGTGCAGATGATGATACGCTAATTTACGGAGAAGGCAGTAATCCATTATAATGCGAATTAAAATTATCAAATGATATTCAAAGAATAAATTCATGGTTGAAAATGATTTAACTAAAATTAAATGAAGAAAAAACAAAATGGATTGATATAAATATGATTGATCACTTAGTCAACAATACAAATAAATGGAAAAATAAAAAAAAAAAGGTTAACAATGTAAAATATTTAGGAGTAATAATTGACAACGGCTTCAAATTAAATGATCATATAGATCAAGCGTCGGCAAGACTTTCATTAACTGGGCCAGATGCAGATTTTTGGAAAAAAAACACCTTAATTTTTTGCATGATAAAACTTCTTTAACTCACAAACTATTTATGAATATTACCCAAAGTCTGCGTAAACCATATTAGTTATTTCTCCGTACTGTTTCTATATTAGTTTTAATTTAATTCTTAAAATTCAGAATAATATTAAGTAAAATCGTGACTTTAATAGAAGGACAACAAAATAATATGAAAATATTGAAGTGGCGATATCACGGTTCTCAGATCCCCTAGAATAACTAGAAAAATTTTCGGTACGGCATATTATTTAATGAATCAATAACAATTGGAGTACAAACACACAAAAAATAAAAAAAGAATTAAATCTAGACCCAATGTTTTTATTTAGAAGAAAAAAACCGATACGAATTTTTAATGCAAAAAAAATTTTTTTTAACTATAATTAATTGAAAAGATCAATAATACGAACACAACGTTGTTCGTGTGAAATAATTGAAAGCATTGCATCAATTTTCGACACTTCTTTGTACTTGAATTCATGTGTAAACAAACGTAATTAAAAATTTAATTACTTCAATTCGATACATAAATTACGCAACAAGTTATTGCCTATAATAAATACTAGCAAATCTTTCACTTTAATTATAATTTAAAAATGTTTTTGCAATCGATTTAATTTAATTTTATTTTACTCTGAATATATTATATATATACATTTATTTTCTTTATTATGAATTTTATATTTAAATGAGGATTTAATTGTATATATAGTATTAAAAAGAATTACATTTTTTTTTAAATTGATTTAAAAATATATTGCTCTTATCATCAACCAAACAATTTTGTTATATAAAGTTGAGAATTAACAAGTTTTTCCAATATTTTTTTTATATTTATTATTATCAAATTTATATAATAAAAATTTTATTTCATTTCTTCGCCAATTTGTTATCAATCCCTGATTATATTTTAAATTACCACAAAATCTCACTTCATATCTTATTTTAATAAAATTTTATTATATAACTATAAAAATGCAAAATACATTATACGAACATATATCTATATATATTTAAATAATTGCAATAAAACTTTTAACTACAAATTGTAGGTTACTCTACAAAGTTTATATAATATGCAACAAGAAGAAAATTTTATTTTCAAATATCGTTTTTATTGATCCTTATTGTATACTACGGAATTCTGCACAAAATAATTACAACAACCGACTTGGTTCACATTTAAATAAATACTACACCCTGCTTGTAGAGTTTGGTATTAAGAAAAAAGAAAAAAAATTGGTATCACCTACTACTATTGTACACATTCAGATTCAATATACATATTACTTATGAAAAGAGAAAATAACTGACTACCAGTATCTATAACTGCATTTAATGGAAAAAATATTTATTTTCTGGCAGGATATCAAATGGTTTTTTATTCATTCAATTGTATATCTTTTACAAAATAAAAAATATATACAAAAAATTTAAAAATTTTTGAGATAATTTATGAGCTTGATTGTATCCGAAAAATTATTTCTGATTTTTTTTAGTCATTAAGTTATGGGTAAACAAGAAGTCTATCGAATAGAAGAAATTAAATTTAAAAAGCACTTAAGTTTATTCAGCAAAATGCTCGCAATAAAATTTGCAATGATGATGATTTTTATTTTTAAATCATGTATGTTTTTTTATTGATTTCAAACGTCCTAATGAGAAATGCGTTTATGGAAAAGGATTCTATGAATTTTTTTCAAAGTATAGATTCAGTTTAAATGTCTTGTAACAAGATTCTTGCAAAATTTTGTGTTTTTTTCGGAATTTAAAGTAGTCGTGTAAAATTATGCATGTTATGTACTTGTAGATTGTACTGCGAATTCATCGGAATTTGAATAGCAATTTAAATTTTTACATTTTTATTTCAGAATTTATTTAATTTTCTTATGTTGTATATAAATGTTTGTCATTTAGTTTTATAGGGGCACAACAACTTTTTTTCATATAATTATTTCGAAAAGTTTGCATTATGACATTTTTAGTGATACAATACAGAAATTTACCTCAGTTTTTAAGATTCAAGTCCTAAATTGTCAAAAATTGTCGCTGAAAATGAAAAATTACTGCTTTTCCTATTTGCATTCTATATTTCGGACTTTTAATGAAGATTTTTCAAAACTTTTTTCCATCTCGGCAACTAAATTTAATTTGGTAATATTATTAACACTAAATTTTTTTTTCACAGCATTAAAAGGATCCCTCTTAATGGGAAAAATAATAAAAAAAAAACAAGGAAATTCTGAAAGTTCGGACTTTATAACAGGTGCTATTTAAATTTCACGCAGGAACTATTTTTCTAGAAAAATTATAATTGCTTTTCATTTTCAACTTAAATGTATGATATATATCATATATGTATAGAAAAATAGCATGTTTCTTTCAATTGAAAATTGTTTTCACATTGCATTAACAGTTAACAAAAAAAATTAATTACCGGAAAACTTTGTAATTATTATTCTGTAGCATCAAATTATTGTACAATATTTAAGTTTTTTGTTTGAATTTTTAATTAAGAATTCTAGTTGTATAGTTTCATTTAATAGTGTGATATTCTTTTTATTTCAAAGAAATTTGAGTGAGGAAGTCAAACTACTTTCGAAAATACCAGTTTTTAGGTCATGGCTATTAAAAAAAAAAGTATTGTTATATTAAAATAAAAGAATATTCTACAAATTGTGCAAAAAAAATTAAAAATTTAATAGTTTTATCCGAACAATAAAAAAAGCACGTTAAACATTTCTTAGATCAATTTGCCATCATAATCATTATAGTTGAATAGGACTCGGATCAACAATTGCATTCACCAATTAATACCTTATCTATCTTAAATATTATGTTTTTTCTTTCCTCGAACATTTTAATAAGGCTTTTGCACAAAATAATAATTCTATTGAATCTTATGATTTCAAAACATAATCCATAATATCTGTTCAAGTCTCATAAAAAACATTGACACAGACTGAAACGATAAAATTTGGTTAATTTTTGCCAGAATAGTGACATATTCAAACTGAAATTCTCCTCGTTTTTATAAGATATACCTACTTATTATAAGTAACTTCTAGAAAATTCAGATTCAAATAAAACATATGAAAGAATTTTTAAAACTTTAAGTTACGAAATTTACTTAAATTTATACAAAAAAAAATATTTTTTTTTTGTATTTTTATCATATTTAAAAGAAAAATTATAAAAACTTGAAAACTTTGTTCTAAAACTTCGAGAAAATTGTATAACGAGATGATAATGAAGGGAAAACAATAAATTAAACGATTTTTTTTTTTTTGTATATTCATAAAATTTCTTTTCTAGTTTTCTTTCAAAACTTAGATATAAAATTTCCTATATAAATATACTTTTGCACATTAAGTTTTTTTCCTCAAAATCAAGATAAAAAAACAATTTTCTTCAACAGGCAAAGAAGCTGTATTAAGAGTCCCTCTAAATGAGCAAAACATAAAAACTTAAGAAATCTGAAAAAAAGTTGAACAAAAATTATTATTAAAATATGATGATTAGCCCTATTTTAAATACCGAGGTGTTTATATATATTTATCATAAACGCGTTCAAATTGACAAAAGAATCTAAACCTACGCTTCAATTTAACAACTTATTTATATAGATCTGAAATGCATAAATTAATGAAAATCATCTGTTATTTGTTATTTCTAATTTAAACGAAATGAAGGAGAATAAAACGATTAATTCCTACCAACAATTTTTATTAAAATCATTTTCCATATTTTCAATTATAGTTATAACAAAAGTGTATTAAGGAGATAATTGATAAATAAATAAAATTCCTTAAACTATATTATACAAATATGTATATATTTTTATTTAGGGAGCCAATTTCAATTAAATTCATTCTTAAGCAGCAAAAACAAATTTAATATATATATATTGAAATCTTTTATGAAGTTCTTCTATTAAGTATTTTGATTAAGAAAAATATGCAAACAATATGAGACAATTAAAATAAATTGTGACAGTGAATTTCTTAGAAATTTCGTACTACGATGAACATTATTTTATATTGTGTATATAACGCACAAAATATTCTGATTTTATGCTATTTTTTTTTTCATGCTGCTTACACAGAATCAATGAATTAAATTTACAATGCCAATAAGTTCTAGATTTTTTGCGCAACAATTCTTTCGTATTTTCTTCTTTTTTTTTTTGCCCTTAATATTAATTTTTCCGATGCTGGGAAATTTATTTATATATGTATGTATATTGAAAAAAATAAATTTTCCATATTTGACAAGTTTAGAAGTAGAAGTAGAAGAAAATAAAGTTGAAAATTAAAATTTATAAAAGAATTTTAATTTTTCTCGCATATTTTTGTGATATAGCCAAAAGAAAATCTATATATGTTTGGATGTTTATATGTGGGTATGTACATTGTATATGTATGTATAAAATACAAGAAGAAAAAAATTTCTTTTTTAATAGTGGAATATCTATAGTATAGTAGAATGAACAATTTTTTTTTTATTCTAAATATAATATGAGTTGAGTATTTCTTTGTTGACTGAATTTTTTTTTTTTTTTTCCAAAACTTTTGATCCTCCCTTTAAAAGTTTTTGAGTTTTGATTCTATTAACATTTTTTTAGCAAATTATTCTGAGAAAATTATATAACTTTTAAACTTTGAAGTTGTTTATTATTACGTTTTTTTTATGAAATGAAATAAAGATATGTACCTACACAATCCTACATATTAAAAAAAAAAAGAGAAAAATATACATATTTATGGGTTAGGTATGTATAATATTTGTTAGGTAGGTAATCATTTTTGACGGATAATATAAATAACGGCTAGATAAATTATGACAAACACACTTTTAATCAATACTGTTTGTTATTGAAGTTTAACTTGTTTAGCGAGGTATTGTAAAAAATTTCGTACAAAAAAGGGGAAAAAAAGAAGACAGAATATAATATGTCCTATGTAACGAAAAGTCAAAGTAGGGGTAATAACCACAGAATGTAGTATCATATGTTAAAAAGTAAAAACAAATATAAAAGCAAGGAAATATAAGACGTTATTGCATGTAGCATGCAGCATGTAGCATGTATTTACGAAAATAAAATAGCGATACTACACACACAAAAACTAACGATGGGTGGAAACCAAAAAACGAAAAAAAAACTACAATATATAGAATTATAAAATTGTACAATAACAGAATTAAAGATCAACTGATTTTGTTGTTAATATTTATTTAGTTTATTTCCTTTTCGAATTAGTGAAATTTTCTCATATGTAACATAAACGCTGTTTGTCTGTTTGTGTATTCCGAATAGGCTCCTAAACCGCTCAGCCGATCGTTTTCAAACTAATACCATTTCTTTGTCTCAGATCGAGGGTCGTTATAGGGTATTTTAAAATTTGATTGGCCTCCTACCTAGCGACCTCCCCTCATGGCCCACTTCAAAAATTCGCCCGATGTCATTCAAATTTGGTATGTAAAAAGAGGAACTGATTACACACAAATTTCGTAACAAAAAATTTATTTCCGATTTCATTCAAATTTGGTACGTAAAAAGAGGAAATGATTACACACAAATTTCGTAACAAATGCCTTGAGCTCAGCTAATACCGCAAAGCAATTTAGAGCTACTGTAAAAACCGATTTTCTGCGTTATTTCTTAATTAATTTAAATAAGAATTATAAAAAACGCAAGATATAAAAAAATTATTTCATAATTAATTAGAAAACTGAATTTTTTTTTTTTTTGCTCTTGAAACAATTATTGACTACGTCACAAAATAATTTTTTTGTTTCTTTTTCACAGCGTTTCTTTTGCATCGAAATTTGGTTTTGCTGCACTTTTCTGTCGCAATCATATTATAAAAAAACAAAAGCAGTCGTTTGCAGTTGATTTTTTTTGATTTCAGATAAAATTAGCTGTGAACAGGTTTCCGGAACATTCCTTTAAAAATTGCTTTGTGACATTAGCTGTGCTCAAGGCAAAAGAATTTCAGTCAAATTTGGTAAATAAAAAGAGGAAACGATTAAACACGTAAATTTCGTAATAAAAAATTGATTGATCCTACCCAGCGACTTCTAAAGATCGTCCGATTTTATTCAAATTTGGTACGTAAAAAAGAATAAATGATTACACACAAATTTCGTAAGAAAAAATTTAGCCCCCTCTTCCACTTATAAAAGTAAATCAGTCAGAGTCCATAGCAAAATAAATATTTGCAAGTATATAAAGAAGTTAAACTTCTTTCGTGAGCTTATGAGGCTCACTTATATTTTTTTTTCATATATAAATAAATACATAGTAGATAAATAATTCTTTTGTGTGTGAATAAAACATTTTATGAACAAGACATTAAGACAGTACGATTATGTATGAGCTACAATGAGAGCAAATATAAAAGCATTTGAGAATAGCACTTTGTTTGTCCGTGATGTTTATGTTGTTGGAGCTAAGATAAAGCTTTACCACTCTTGAAGTCTGAATTTGCTGTCACAAAAAAATAGATTAATTTCTCAATCAAGCGCCAAACAAAAAATTTAGCTTTTATAACAGCTCATATCGATAATCTACAACCTTTATCATAGCACTTCAAAATAAACAGCATGCAACTAAAACATATGCGTACCCCAAGAATATAAATATCGAAGAATCTCTAAAAAAAAATAAATTTCGAATTTTTTTATTGCAGAAATAAAAATTAAACCTGACAATCTCTATCTAATGGAAATTTATATTGAAAATGATAAATCCTTTTTATACAACCATTTTATTAGAATAAAATATTTAAAAAACACCTTTGTAAAATATTATCGTTTGATTTTTGACATAAAGATTTTAATGATTTCGTGCGTCATTTTATAGTTATTGTTGACAATTTTTAAAGAACTTTACATACAAGAACAATAATTATTATATTAATTTCACATTATTTTTGTCGACAATTTTACTTTAATAGCCCTAACCTCATCTATAAAATGTTATAACTACATTAAAAGTAATCCATTAATATTTCAATTGCATTGTTTGATAACATAAGATAAAAAATTCTGAATTTTCCAAAATAACATCTTTTAATATAATTTAAGATACCTAAATGTTTTACGTATCCAGTGATTGTTTTATTTTTGGATATTATTCGTTTATCGTGATAAAATTGCTTATAATAAAAACTGTAGGTACATAAAAACTTATAATTGGTCATTAAAATATAATAAAAAATATTCAATTTTAAATTAATTTCGTTTTGTAGTTTAAATTTTTTATTTTTATATAAAATTTTTTCGACTTTCAATTAAATTTGTTAAGATTCTACATTATATAGAAAATATCCGGAATATATAACTCCAACGATGAGAGTTAAAGATATCGCCACAACTTTTGGTATATCATCTGCAACTCAGTGTGTTGTTTTTTTTATTATTTCTAAAATTTTAACTATTATTTAAATTTCATTTGTGTTATGCATTGTAGATGGATCTTATGTATCTTCTTCACATTATACTACATACATAATAGTGTACCTTTTATACGATACATTATATAACTTCAAGCATATTAAAATACGTGCAACTTCAAATTTCGATCGCTTAAATTTGCCAAAAAATGCTCTCCGATTACGGGTTTTAAAAAAAAATTCAAATAAAATTTATTGAAACTTAAAATTTAAGTATATTTTGACGAAAATTAGTACCAGGTGGGTCCTGGATGGGTCCAAAGATTCAGGCTGGGAACTGAGAACGAATTTCATTGAAAATTGGTAAAGGAAACCAACAAAAAAAATTAGCCTTTGATTCGTACTGGGGGAATGAAAGGAAATTTTGATTTAAATTGTTATATAGATGAAGATCGAGTATTAAAAAATGTATCCGAAAGTATTTTAAATCGCAAAAAGGGCCGCATGCTTCAGTTATGGTCTGTATACTGTTCTATATTTTCTAATTCTTACATCAACATATTTGCTCTCTGGTTTGTAGCTTCATCAGGACCTTCACTTTTAAGAATTAAGGATAAATTTTAAAACACCAGAATTATCAAAGAATAATAAATCTATAGACATAAACAAAATCGAAATATGAGCTGTTATTTTTGAAAGTGGTATAAGTCCACTTTTAAAAAAAAATGAGTTAATGGTAATTTTAGTAAGATATAGCCTTCTCTCCATATTAACATGAAAAAATGATACATGAAAAAATTGACTTATACCACTTTAAAAAAAAACAGTTCATATATGATTTTCAGACCATTTATTGCTTTATACTTTTGTGAGCCGTCCTAACGCTCATATTTGATCTCTAAAGTTGATACAGATCATTTTTTTCTCTTTTTTTTGTAATCAGTCCAGGGTTGGACTGGCTATAAAAATTAAACCGGGAAGTTTTGGACTACCGGCCCATTTCTCTATATAAAAAAATACATTGCTTATCCGCTTCTTTATATAAAAAAATGCAATGCTTATTTAGAATATAGGCCCAAATAAATACGCATTTCTATAAACACTTATAGGTTTCCTAATTTTTTTAATTCAATACTATGTAAAAAAAAGTATAGAAACTGAACGAAAAATTCTAAGAATTATTGTTAATTAAATTGGAATATTGGGAAAGAATTAAATTAAGTATTTGTAAGTCATGAACCCATCCGTCTATTTTCACTCTAATGGAAAGGAGAATATATCTTTAGCTGATTCCCGGACAGTTGCCCAAATGACATTTGCCAATCTGACATTTGCCGACGGACATTTTCCAATCTGGCATTTGACCATTTTTTTAATTTAACAAAACTTATACTCAGCTAAAAAAAAATTTACCTATAAAGTTGGAAATAAATTTGTTTCAATTTGGAAAAGGTGTGAAAAGGAACGGGAACTCAAATATCGGATTGGCCAATGTCAGATTGTCAAATGTTCGTGGGCAAATGTTAGATTGTCAAATGTCAGATTGTCAAATGTCAGATTGTCAAATGTCAGATTGTCAAATGTCATTTGGGCAACCGTCTGCCCCCCCCCCCTTTAGCTGTTTTAACGATCAATTCAAGGTTCAATAACTCCTTAACAAATTTCTAAATTTTCTGATATCATAAATGTTGCTTTAATTTTAATTAAAGTTTCTGGGAACACAACTAACAGTATTCAAATACAAACTTATGAAATCTTTTTAAATTGATTTCCAATATGGTTTTTGAGCTTTAAATTTTAATAACACTTTTTGAATAAATAATATATATTAGATTTTCTTCCAAACATGACGAAAAATTTTGGAATTGAAAACAGTATTTAAATTATTTAAATCTAAGTCAAATGAGTTGCTGGCCACAGAAATCTCATACATTTCATAAATTTTAGCACAAAAGATGACTAGTGAGTTGGAATCTCATCGAATCAATTAACAAATATTTTTTTTACCCTGTTTTCTTTTTTAATTAATATATTTTTTTAATATAACTTTCCTGTTTACAGCATTTTATACTTCGATTGGTTCCCAAAATCATTTCCAATCAAAATATATTTAAATCAGATTCCATTGTATCTTTAAAATAATTAGTAATAAAAAGATTTAATTTATCGGCCCAAATATTACCGGCCCACCGGGAAATGTCCCGGTGTCCCGGTTGGCCAGTCCAACCCTGAATCAGTCCAACCGTTTTAGAGGAAATAACTTATGTAACATCGTATGTTGTACACTCAACATTTACACTTTATTATACTAAAGAATTATACCAATGGGAAAACACTTTTTTTGAAAGTTTTCTCATTATTTTTTCGTTTTATGTTAGCCAAAAAATATATAATAAAGTTTAGTCTAATTTTTATTGATATTCACTCCCACACAATTTTATGGTGTTTTTTCTAATAAAAGAAGCTTTAACTAATATCAATTTTTACAAAGTTTTTTTTATATATTGATCAATTTTGTTATTGTCTTTATGAGTTTTTAACATAAAATTTTTTTTTGTTTTCTTGCAATTTTAATGACGGCTATGTGAGAAGTAAATAAATTCAACAAAAAGTTATGTTTTATTGAAAAAAATAAAAATAAAAACTTTGATGAAGAAAAACTTTTATATCCTTTTTTTATAATATACGCACATATCTTAAATGGGATGGCCAGACTTTATAGAACCAAAAACTCTAAATTTAAAATTTCGAGAACCGCAATAAGCAAAAAATATTTCAATTACATAATTATTAATTTTCACGTTCTTTATTTTTATTTATTTGTGCTTTTATTTTGATTTAAATATTCAGAAAATAAATAAATGTATATAGAAATATGTGGTTTAAATTTTGGCTGCAAATTATTTAAAATTTGACTTATCTACAACTTGTTTAAATGTTCATATCGTCCCCTCAGATCAGAACTATTCTAAGTCCAAAATTTAAAATTTTACAGGAGAGCTATTTTAAGATTAAAAACTGTTTCTTTGTTTAAGAAAGTGATGTATGCCAAAAAGTTTATTCTACAATTATTTCATTTTTCAATCATTTTGAGAGGGGCAATGGGTGAAATACCTTGTTTCAGATCTAATTAAATTTCAAATAAGTGGAAATACAATGATTTTTCCGGTAAAAAAAAAATATGTTGGGCATATAGGATTATTTTGTACTTACCTATGTTTTGAACACGAAAAATAATTTAAACAAAAACGTGTTTTTGCACACACATCAGAAACCGTACTGACTAGCTAATAAGTAAATAAAACCGTTTTTGAAAAAAATGGACTTAGAATAGTTCTGATCTGAGGGGACGATATGTTCGATGGGAAGAGTTATGTCAGTCAATAAATTTGGTGGGGGCACAATTATTGAGCATTTAGTGCTTAATTTGTGACTATTAGTGCCACAAAAACTAGAATTTGTGCTCGCTTGGTTTTTGAGAAACTTTGATTTTCGAATTTCGAACATGGGTCAAAGTGGTATCTCTGGCCGGATTCGAATTTCCAAAAAAAATTAAGACGCTATTATTTAGTGCTTAATTTGTGCCTATTTGTGCTACAAAAACTAGAATTTGTGCTCTTCAAAATTATGTGAAAACAATTTTTTTTTAGATTAGGCCAAAATTCCAAAATTTGAACCAAATTTTTTTTTTGTCGAATTTAGAAAAAGCGAAAATGCCACCATTTAGTGCTTAAATTGTGCTTGCGTTTACTGTACTGTGCTCAATAATTGTGACATCAATTAACAAGAATTGTCCGGCTGAAGAGCCTCCACCAATAAATTTAATTGTGTAAATAAAACATAAAACCATAAATGTTGAAGGTATATCTAAAATACTCAATGTTTGCACACTTTATAAGTGTCAGCAAAGCTATTTCCTATATTTATTTATAAACAAAAAGTAAACGACAATTAATAAAATAATATTTGATTCTATAGAGCTATAGAGCTACATTGCAGACAGCATGCGAAACTGTTCGGCTGCCACTGAATATATTTTTATTATTATAATTATTATTATTATTTATAGGAAAAATGAAAAATATTTATTATATATATGTAATTGAAAAGCGGGAAAAACTTTACTGTGCGTAAATAAAAAAAAATTCCTCAAACTAATTTTTTTGTTTTTTAAATAAAAATAAATGTGTGGTAAATATTATTATGCCAGATTTTTAAAATATCATTAAATTATTGAAATGTTAACTTATTTATGTACATATTTATTTATTGTTTAAGTCTGTAGAGGTATTAAATTATATATTTTTAAATTTTATTAAAAAAAAAAAAAAACTTTTTTTCTGTTGAAACTGAAAATCCAAAAAGCGAAACGAAATTTAATTTCCTTATTTTAGTGGTTAATAAAAACAATTTTCTTTTTGTCGTTTTCCATTATAAAAGAAGGGAAAAAAAGGTTTAAAAGCTGATTTAAGAATGAAACGAAAAGTGAAAAAAATATAATAATCTTGCACTTATTACTCTTATTAGGTATTTTATTTGATTTCCGTTTAATAATATAATTTATTTAACGGCTTAGTTCTTTGAATTTATTTCTAAATTTATATTTTCCTAAATTTAAAAGCTTTACGAATTTTATTCAAATATTTGTTTTAATTTTTTTATTATTAAGTTCGTGTAATACCTACTAAAACACCGACAAAAATATTAAGTAGGGATAAAAATTATGTATGAAACAGTGAAAATACTAATATGAAAAATTTAAAGATTTGAAAATTATTAAATTCCTTTTTAAGAAAATACTGGTTACATACAGCTATATCATTATAAAGGCTTGGAAACTGAGGATATCCATGTTATCAAAAATTCCCAAGGGTCAAAATAAAAGTCTCTTGAACAATTGCAAAATTTGTCTTATGTAATGTGCTTTTGTCCGTGCTTCTATCACCAGCATACTCAAATTTTCTTCAATATCTATATTATTATTATCCTGAAATTATAGACTAATAAAAAGACAGTTTCGGACAGAGCGTATGATAATATTCTTAAATATGTATAATGAAATCTATCTCTGATTCTCTGTCTGTTTTTAATACTTCTAACTGCTTTCAAACGCAACAGAGAAGCATTTGGGTAAAAGAAAATTCAAGTTCAAATCTCAGCCAAATCGGATAATTCTGTGTAAAGTTATGAGTTAGATTTTGCTTGATCAAAAATAGGAAGAATTTCGTTCTTTATACTAAGGCGGCTCCCGTTGGAGTTTTTCAAAACTATATTGGTTGTGTATTCGTTTTAATTTTACCAACCTAATTGGTCAAATACAATTCAGTATTGGATAATATTGTTTTAAATAAGTAAGCTTTTCTACCCCCGTGATCGTATTCAATAAAGGCCATAAGCTTATAACTAGTTTTTAATATGGACATTGTACAATGTACAACACATACACATTCAAAAGAGAAAAAAAATTACAACATAGAGGATTATGATTTAAAATAATCCCAATTTTTCTGTTTATTTGCAATAAATTATATTTTGATTAAATATTAATATTAGAAACCACATAATTTAATTTATAAATTATTAATAAGGTCTATAAATAAATAAGCTTTAACCAATAATTTTTTATTTAATGTAAAAAAAAAAAAAATTTTAGGCAATATCCCTGTAAAAAAAACATCGAAAAAAGAAAATGATAAAACAAAGAAAAGGGATAAAATTTTATAACTTTTTAAATTTTCTTTGTTACTTTTATATGGAAAATATTAAGCATTTATATACCATTTAAATTTGACAGTAGACCCAAATATTTTATAATGGTTGTTAAGTACTTAATGTAAAATTAAAAAAAAAACAAATATTAAATAATTTGGCAAAAACATATAAATAAAGTTTAGCAACTAAGTAACTGCATACAAAAAGATATTGAAAGAACACAACGTAAATATTCTAATTATTGGTAAATGTATAACTATCTGCAAAGATCGATTTATCTTGAAACGGTTCCTAGGAAATCAAAAATCTATATCACAAAATCGTTGTAGCTTACAAGATTATTAAAAAGAAAACAAACAATTCGATATCTTGATTCTAAATTTTTACAGTATGTATACATAATGAAGCATAGGGGTTAAAAAAACTATTTAATGCATGGCTGAGTACTAGTTGGGTATGTAAGTAGTTGGTCTTTGAATAATTAAAAATTTTCAAACTTAAAATAGACATCATTTTAAAACTTTTTTATTAGTTCACTTTGTTGTTCGGTACAAATTTTGTAATCAATTTTTCAGGCACTTCTAGATGAAATAGAGGCTTGAAAATTGGAGCATAGGTCAGAAATGGATGACAATGCAACATAATGTAAAAATTTTTGTGGTTCCACTGATTCCGAAATCACGCCACTGTACCGATTTGGCTGAAATTTTGAACTTAAGTAGCATTGGGATCCGAGGTGGTTATAGAATATTAGGCCCCGAAGGGGGGGCTACCTTAGAAGCCGGTTTTGGAATTTATACGTATATTCCGATAAAATGTTATAGTGTTGGATCGAAATACCTGGATTAAAGACTGGATATCGCAGGGCCCCCATCTGAGGTCCCAGGACTCCGGGAGGGGGCTAAAAAGCAAATTTAGAAATTTAGGATTTCAAAGCTTTAGCATACGTAAGTAAAATAGATATAAAAATTTTATGTTTTTATGACTAAATTCGATTTAAATAAGATTAAAAAGGAAAAAATAAATAAATAAATAAAAAAAAAATTTTAAAAACAACGTTCAGGTAAATCGGTATGAGGTTATCAATTATTATCTGATTATATTTTTTACTTTTTGGTTATTTTATTCCGTTATAAAAACGTTGTTTTTAAATTTTTTTTTATTTATTCATTTATTAACACAAATATTTTTTTAGGTTAAAATATTCCTAACAATGGATTAGGTATCATAAACTTAGTTTAAGCAAGAGATATGATATGATATTAAGAAGAATACATTTTGAAAAATAAAGGATTTTTAAAATAGAGGATTTTAGGAATAGTAAATTTTTTATTACTAGATTAGGAAATTTTTATCATACTTTGAAAAAATGATTTTTAAAAACAGAATCTTTTATTACGATACATCTAAAATTGTTACGAAGACCAAACAGTTTATATATTTGATCTATCAACAATATGGGATTATAATAATTTTTTTTCATAAACGTCAAATTTATCTTCTAGTTGTTGGAGTCAAACTTGTTTTATTAACTAGAATTTTTTTATTTGAATCCAGACTAGTCGTTCTGGAAAAAATTAGTTCATTGTTCATTCAAGTAAATGTAAGTGTATACTTATATCATAAATCATTTTTTAAATCAAGGTTTTTTTTCTTATTAAAGAATTTTTTATGAAATATAATATAATCATTATTTTCATATTTAAGGCGTTTTTTTTTTTTTTTCAAAAAATAAAAAATAAAATTAAAATTATTCTTCTTGATATCCTCTGTGTATATCTAACCCGCACCTCTCATTGTACATATTTATGTTTTTTTTTTTTAAATAATCTACAAAATATTATATTGATTTATTAACGTATTATTTTGTATATAGTTACATTATGTATATTATGTATATGTAGGTACATTATGTATGTATAAATTAGTAAATAAGTCCATTGTAGTCTATAAAGTACATAATAAATATTATTACATTTTATGAAAATGCAATTAAGTACTTGTAATAAGTTTGATGAATGTCACAATATTTGCATGTTCTGTATGTGTCCACAGTCGATTAAAAACATTTATTTCTCACATAAAAAATATCATACTGTTATTAACTAATTATTTTTATATATATTAGACAATCAGCTGATGAAATGGAAACATTCTATAAATTCAAATACAGAGTGTCAAAAATAGAAACTATTTAAAATAAAAAATAATTAAATTGGAGAGCACATATATTGGACGAAAATAGAAAATTTATTTTAAAAATGTAAATCAGATTTAATTTTTTAAGATTAACATACATATAATTTGGGGATTTATAGCAGAATTAATTTTTAAAAAATTAAACAATTTTCATATAAAATCGATCTCGTTATTATAAAAAAATATTACGCGAATCCTGTTCTCAAATTTTATTTTAATTAAATTCAATGGAAATACAGTCCCACCCAATTTCTTAAAATTCTGCAAAGTGAAAATTTCAATTATCATATTTGAAATCACAAGGAATTCATTATCGAAAAAAAAATTTTTCTGTGGCAGAAAAAGATATTATGTACATTTATTTTTTTAAGTCCTTCTAATAATTTATGAGCGTCTTGTTAGATATTTTTAACAATATTTATTTTTATTTACTTTTGAAAACAATTTAACTCATTTGTTTTACAATTACAAAAGTTTTTAATTAAAAGAAAATGTTTGAAATAAGTAGTTGATGTGAAAAATAAATTAGAAATAAAATTTTAAATGCAATCAAAACTTCAATCCTTTAATTATAATGAGTAAAGAAATAGTTTTAAAGTTCACGCATTAACATTTATTCAGTATAATTAACAAATAATTTTAATAACAAAATGCAAGTTTCGCCCACACGAAGTTTCATTTTTAATAATAGTTTAGTTTAATTTAATTTACCAAAACTATTAACTTTATGTACATCGTACATTTATTTTAGATTGTAATGGTTTCGAAACTTTTCTTTTGTATATATATTAAACAACTATAAAGTTCAATTATACGTGAAAAAATATTTAGATCTTATGAAATAATAAAAAAAAATTGAATGAAATAACTTTTTTGAAATAACTTATGATGTCTGTTTGTAACTATGTGTACCACACTGAAAGGAACAGATTTCTGCCGCAGCTAAAATTTCTATATATCTTTTGCTATGTCAAACGGAATAGAAGAATCACTATAGCAAGATTATCCATTCCCATTTGTATTATAACATTTTCGATATGAAAATTTCAGAAACTTATTATTATATATATTTAATTAATTATTTCTTCACTAATTGCCTCCGTTCCGCCCCATCTTGGGCCTTTGTTTTCCAATTTCTTATTTGCAAAACTCGTGCACCATTTTTATATTGTTTAACCACCGTGTTATCTTGTTCTATACCTCTAGCACTGATAGTATAGAATGCACTGATAAACAATCTGTATCGACTTTTATTCACTATGGCAACATACCCTACCCATCTAAAACGTTGCGTGTTTTTAAAACATAACATACGATATGTGACTGATTAAATTCTCTAATATGTTCTTGGTATTATTCAACTTCATATATTCTTTTTGCAGAAAATATCTATCTATAACGCAGTACCTTATGCCTTCGACAAATTATAATCGAAAAACATGTTCAAGGGCACAAAAACATGTTTTTAAATCGACCGAACAGCTTACACAAAACAGATAAACAGCTGTTTTTTTTTTTTTTTTTTCAAATTACAAATTCAATACAAATTCAAATTACAAAATAATAACATACTTTTTTTTTTCATTTGCTTTCTATGGGAAAACTACTTCAAAAACGTGAAAGGAACATGTTTTTGAACAAAAACATGTTCATCGTTACAGTTTGTCCAAGGCATACGCTTAAAAATGCCCTGTGAATTTTTATCTGATGCTGTCATGGTCCAAACTTCGCAACTATATATAAGAACTGCCGAATAATTGTTTCATAAATAACCAATTTGGCTTGTCTTTTGCTCTGTAAAACTTTTTTGTAGTAAAGTAGCACATTAAATGAGCACATGGGATTCGACCTGTCTTCTAAACAGGCTTCTAAGGCAGCGAATCAAAATTTCTAGTACCCTTTAACCATTCCGAGGTCCCTACGCTAATTAATTTCCAAATTTCAATCAAATCGGTAATTTTGGAGACTACTTTGAGCAAAACAAAAATGTTGTTTGTTAATAGTTATAGATATATAAATATTGATAGAAATAGAAGATGTAGATGAATGAAAGTAACACTACGATGGTACTAATTTTCTGTATTTTTAAATCAATTCAAAATTTCACTTTCTACATTTCTACATAAATGTATCTATATTGTAGAACACAACTGACTACGACGCAACTACATCAATTGGAAATGATTTATTTCCTTTAATCTAGGCAATTTACAAAAATGTAATATCCTTTTTAAAAAATATGTTTCTATATATTTTGGTTTCAAGAATTATTATAAGTAAATCTGTTGGACCCAAGGTTGACATCAGCATATAAAATAAAGTATACCATTATGCTTATGTACATTAAATTGAATTATATACCTAAGTATTTTTTTTTTTAAACATAAAGGTTACGTATTTTTAAAAAATTTTATTGGGCTCAATTATGGGACATTATAATCTGTACTTATTTCCTTATAAATTTTAATTTTTTTTGTCAAGTAATCTAAAATAATTAACCTTCATATATTTTAATAGAAATAATTTCAATCCTTAAATATTAGTTTATCTTCTTCAATATCATATCAACTTTTGTAGGTTGTACTTATACTTTCAGTAAAATGTATCTTTTTTTTTTGTTGATAAAAATGTAAAATTGATTAAATTTTTCCAATAAAATATATGTAATAAGTCAGAAAAGAAAAACCTTAATAAAATAACGATTAACCATATATATGCAGATATAAAAAAAAAACGGAAACCTTATGTCCCACCAAGGGTGAAAGGAAATTACCAAAAGCAAATTAGGTTTCAGTTTATTTCACATGTAGTCTTAAATAAATGTCAATATGTTATACAACATCAATAAAAATTTTAATGTTGATTTTGTTATGGAAATTTTTTTTTATTTAAATATTTTTTTTTTAATGTCCTTATGGAAATTTTCCAAATGTTAAAATCTCTCTTTTTATTTGCGGTATAAATTTATTTAGATATAAACAGTTTCATATAATAGGAATATAAAAATATAATTTCAAACCTACATATTGTTTTCTCATAATTCTATTTTTTAAACTATCAAATGCAAATACATGTGCTGCTGTTGAAAACACTTCTTAAATTATGAAAAAATTAAAAATTATATGATCCGGAAATGCATTTTAGAATAGAGCTATTAAATTGAAGTATAAAAGGCATATAGAAATTCTTTGTTTTGTACACATATGAATCTACACAAAATCAAAAGTAAGGCATCAAATTTGAAATTAATTTAATACATTTTTTATGTATATGTTTCAAAAAAGTATACAAAATTAAATGAAAAATAAATAACAATAAAATAAATTACAATAAAATATGTATAAAGCAATATAATTTAGTGTTTTTAAATGTAATGAAACCAGTTTTTAAGTACAATGGAACACCAATAACATGTCAGTTATTTATTCAATTATTAAAACCTTAAAATAACACAAATAAATTTCAAGTTTTAAAAACAATCATTTCCAAAGGAACATTTTGTTAATTAATTATAATAATTTTTCATGTTAAATTTTATATAAAATAAAAGCTATTATATAGTTGTCACAATAATAGGTTTTTTTGTTTTTTTTCATTTTCCAACAATGAAAAATTTAAGACATATAAGTTGAAAATTCAATTGTAAAAATAAAAATAAAATAATTTCATAATTTTTCTTCTTCTAATTGTCTAAAAATAATTAAATTTTTATTCACTTGTCTTTTTTTTTTCTGTCTGATGAATTTTTAAGAAAATAAGTATATTTTATATTTACGAAAAATAAAAATCAGATTATAAAATAAAATAATTAAATATTTAAAAAAAAAAAATGTGTATAATTATTTTATTAACATTTTTAAAAAGTGTAACTAATACAAATTATTATGTTTCTATAATTGATTTTCCCGCGCCAAACACTTAAAAACAAAAAAATTATTTCTTTTACAATAATCTTTTTTGACGTCAACCCTAATTAATCATATTAAAATGAAAAACTTTTTTTTAGGTCGCCAAAAATATCACTTTGAATTAAATTTTTATTTTTATTTTTTAAACAGAAAATATTTTTCTTATAATTTTTCTTGTTTTCTCAAAAAAGTAGAGAAATGAGTTTGTTTTTTTTAGCTGTTTGAAATATATTAAAAATATTTTCAAAAAAATTATAATGAAAAATGAAAGCATTGACTATTTTATTTTTTTTAGAAAAATGTTAAGTTCAATATTAAAATGTTTTCAGTTAGAAATTTAACCATTATTGTTCAACAAAGTGATTTTTTGCAAGAAATGAATTAGATTTTTATAGAACAATTTGTTGCACGGTGACTCAACCAGTAAACTGATTAAAGACCGTAAAGCCAAAAGATTTAGTCACCCAAAAGAAATAAAAATAAATAGAAATGTTCATTAAATTAAATTTATGGATTGAAATCTGAATTAAATTTTCAATTCGCTAATATGCCGCTCAGAATTAAATTAATAAGTCCGTCGCTCGATATTAACATGCGCACTTTTCTTGATATTGAATTTTTAAATTGATTTTAAAAATTAAATTCAATTGCTTTTTTAACTTCAAAACATTAATTTTTTTTAGTTTTATTTTCTCAAAATGAATATTCATTATTTTACTCGATAAAATTAAAAACAAAATACAAGAACAAAACTTTATTTTAAATTGATTGAATAAATATTTACATTTGAAAAACACAACATCAATATAATAACCCAAATTATGTTATACTTTAAAGAAAGTAATATGAAATGTTTTATTTTTCTTTTCTATTTTCTCTTACCCTCTTTATTTTATATTAATATTATTAATAATTTCTCGAAGAATAAAATGTTTATTAATGTATCTTCATAAAAAAATCCAATTGTTTAAATTAAAAAAAATTCAACGCACCTCCTTGTTTTGTTCTAAATTACATCTCTTTCATGGTCTACAAATCTGTAATTTATTACAGATACTTCTACCGTACCAAGGCAAAAGTGTCTAATTGCAAAATGATAGTTTTGAGTAATCTTTAGTTTTTATGAAAATTAATAAAAACGTTTACTTTTACACAAATTGGGGTAGATCAATGTCAAGAAGCGTTTTAATAATAAGCAAGAAACTGTCGAATTTAATGGCATATAAATTTATTAAAAAATAAAAATATTAATAAGTTTTTATGTATTATTTTCCTTCCAGATCTTGTAAACCAAGGAAAAACTGGTTAAACGATTATAAATTGTATTTAACCTGGTAAGGCAATATTTTACCTAATCAGACCCTACTTACAAAACAATAGGTAGTTTTGCCATTGCAAGTTAAAGAAAATTGTAATCTAAAAAAAAAGTTTATAATATCTTAGATACTTTTGCCACTGCAAAAAATATTTTTTTTATTTTTTGACACAATGATTAAAATTGTTTAAATAGGTTTTTCCAGACACAAATTCAAATAAATAAAAGACAAAAAAAAAATAATTGGAGTTTATAGGGTAGTAATTTTTTTTGCCGTAGCTCAAAATTAATGTTTTGGAAATAAAACAAATTAGATAATTTCGAACTTTTTTACCTTTGTGGAAATTAATAAAAAGACATTATAGACAATTTTGCCATAAGCATACACGCTTAGAAGGCCGTAACAATAAAAATGTAACAATGGCAAAATGTGTGTATGGATACGTAAGCTCCAAAAATCCACAAAAAGGCAAAACTACCTAGGAGCCTTTAGACACTTTTGCCTTGGTACGGTAGACTTACTTTATCTTAAGAATTAAATAAAATTTAAAATTTTTACTATCACTTACATACATGCCAAAAATATTACAAATCGAATTTTTATCGTTATATATGTTTATATATGAAAAATAACAATCTAAATATTTTTCTATTCACATTTTCTTAAAATTTTTTTTTTTAACATAACGAAGATTTTCTTTGCTCCCCATCCACAATATTTAAAAATTACAAATTTGACAAAATTCGTGAGAATGTGAAGAATATATAAAATGTACTTATATATTACTATGTCTTGTATACACCTTACCTACTATATAAAATGTACCTACTATATTAATATGTGTTGTATACACCTTACCTAACTCCTGACTAGATTATTTGTATTAAATTTATTTAATATATATACATAAAAAAAAACAAATTTAAGGAAATGTAAATATTACAATATAATAACAACAAAATTCAATTGCAAAAATTTATTATAGGAAACTCAATAAAAGTTTCAATCATGATAATAACTAGGTAGAGATTTAGATAGATATTCGTAAAAAAATAATATTTTCTTTGCCAAGAAAAGGAAAATAACGAAATTATTTTAGCATTAAATTTTCACAAATAACACGGTAACGATATTATGATCAAATTTTAAATCAATGTTTTTTAAAACGTACCTAAGAAAATATGTAGGGGAGAGGCTTGCAGGTTGCCACCCCATAGTTTTTTTTATCATAACTCGTCAAAAAATGAACGTATTGTACAAAAAGTATATGCGTTAGAAAGAGGAAGTAAAAAGCTACAATCCTGGCCTATAAATCATTTGAAATCTCAAAATATAAAAATTCTATAGCAAATTTTCAGAAGTATCTAAAATCGAACTCTTCAAATTTAGGCTTGCAGGTTGCATGTTGCCAAAATTGCTGAAAATGCTGAAAAACTGAAACTGAAAAATGTCTCATTTAGAAATGTATTCAAATTTATTGAATTTCACTTGCACCCAGTGGCTGTAAACATAAAGAAATGACTGAAAATTGACATAAAAACTAAAATTGCAATATGGTATGGAATCATTCCAAATCCTCATCGCAATCAGAATTCGGTCAAGTTTAAACACTGAAACACATTTCGCGTGAACGGCTCTTCTGCATTTGTGGCACATAATAGAGTTGTGTCTACTTCCATTTTCTTCAAACAAATCATACAGTCATCAGTGCTTTCATCAAGATGGCAACCTGCAAGCCAATAAAGGCTTGCATTCTGACGGAATTTTGTATAATCCATTTAAAAAAATTGCCAATTCATAATATATTTTTAATTCTGTTTGGAATATGTTAATTGAATAAAAAAGCAACACAACCCAAATATTTATATTGATTTGCTAATAAAAAAGTTCACTTTACGAGCACAGGACAAAAACACAATTTTTAATTTTTAAAGTTTTTGAAAATAATAATTCACACTTTGCTCAGTAAACACTGTGTTATTGCGTCTGTCCGCTCCAAAAGTAGATTAAAAGTGACAACTGTTCTTTTGACGTCGATGTCAATTGGAGTTTAGTTTGTGAGACTGCTAGAATGTCAAAATACATCAGTGGTGGCAACCTGCAAGCAGTGGCAATGTGCAAGCCTCTCCCCTATATATTATTTAAAGGTATATATAAATAATGTAATTATGTATCTTGTTATTCGACAGAAATAAATAATGTGCCTAGAATTTAATTTTTGGATGCATATAAAATATTTTATTGAACAAAATTACTTTATAAATAAATATTTTTTTCTACAATAACCATTTGAAACTTTATTTAAAATATATTCTAAATAAATATAATTACTTCTAACCAGAGCTTCGAACCGCAATTTAGTTTGTTCCGGTTTTCGGTTTCGTTCTTAAAATTTTACCGTTTCGGTTTACGTTTCGGTTTTGAAAATTCAAATTTCGTTCCGGTTACGGTTCAATTTTTTTTTCGGTTCAAAACCGGTTTTTCTTCGGTTCAAATTTTTTTTGAGTAGCACTTTTTATGCTTGTCCGTTAATTGCAAAAAGAAATGGAGTTGAAACTTTTGTGTAATAAAAATATTTCCTATATTAAAAATAAATACACACATACATATATGTAACACAAATACAAAATATAAATTTTTAATTCGAATTCAAACATAAAAAAAATATAAATTTTGTATTAAATTTTTTTATTTTTTATCTTGTTTAAGGAACGATAAAGGAACGAAAAAGAACAAAAAAAAACGGAAATGAAATTTCGTTCCGGTTAAGGTTACGGTTTTTTGTATTTAGAATATTTGGGTTCGGTTACGGTTACGGTTTGGTCATAAATTACCGTTTTTTCCGGTTTTCGGTTTTCGTTTCGGTTCCGGTTCGAAGCTCTGCTTCTAACTCTCTGTACGAAATGAAGACACTACTCTCTGTACAATTCATACAATACCAGAAACTATTGGAATAATCAAAAGGATTGTTTTTTGTCTATTGAAGCGTGCTAGTAATCGACCACAGTTGAAAGTTGATAAATAAAAAAAAGCAAATAATAATAGGCCCATTAAAGTGGTCAGTACATTGATATCTTTGAAATTTCAAACTTAATACAATTCTATTGTCAAATCGATTTAATATATAAAAACCTTGATTTCACACTAAATTACTATAGAAAAGTTATAACAAGCACAGAAAAAAATTTTAATTAATAAAATTTATACTTTAATAACTTTTATCTATTTTATAATAAATCTCATTAGTTAGAATGTATAATTAAATACCTCTATTTTTTTGTATTTTGACATTATACTGGTGTTCATACATATAATATTCACTCTATAACGTTATATAACATAATGTATATAGGTTTAGGAAATTTTTGGAAATTTTCTCAAACAATAAATTTACATTTTAAATTAAGCTAAAATATGCTAAGAAAATTAATATTATTATTTTTAATTTTTATTTTTTTTTTTAAATATTCTTTTAGATTAATATTGTTGAATATTTTTCTTTAATATTGTGTTTTCTTTTTTTTGCCTTGTTTTATTTCAGTTTATATTTATTTCCCAAAAAATCTATCTAACACATATAGATTACATTGAAGTCGTCACTTCAAAAGAGATTAAAGTTACTTAAATTCTGGTGGATATTGTATTTTAATTTCTTGATTAAACTTTATGTTTGAAATTAAGGAATGATATTAAAAGGAAATTTTTAGAATTTAAATTTAAGAGAAACTTATCAATTCTTATTTACTTCACAGTTTATATCCTTTTAACAAAAAAAAAATATTTTAAGGGCCATTAGTTTGTAACAGCCGAAGTCATAAAGCTCATCGTCTTTGTAACTCAAGCTCCAGAAATTTTAAAAACTTAATGGATGATATAACCATCCTATAAAAAAAATTACGAAGATCGAATTAAAATTGGCCGTTACGCCATAAAACCCATATGTCAGCATCATGATCAACTGAATTATTAAATAAAAAAAAATTTCATTAAATTGCTCAGAAACTTTTTACATAAACCTTGCATATATATTTTTTTTTTATTGAAATAAATTAATAAAGTACATTAAGGGCTAAGGCCAGTCTAGAGTCCTCAAAAAAGGCCTAACTTTGACAATTTATTCTGGGAGTAAGGAAAAAGGAATTGAATTTCTCTCTTTCAGGCTTTATTAATCATATATTTGAGTGTATAAAATTTTTTTTTTATTGACATTTTGATACAAAATGGCGGCTACTGGGCCAATCTTCGGAATCACCTTTTTCAAGAGGGCCTCTACGGGCGACGGTGATTCTAGGAAGTCGTGCTATCTGAAACAAAATAAAGAACGGGATCTTAATCTACATAAGACTTGCTAGTAAAGTACGTACGTTTTTAGCTTTACATCAATTTTTCGCAAAATGGCGGACTTGTAAAAAAAAGGTTCAATTTTTGACCGAAAAAATGAGCAGTAAATTGTTTATAAAAAAAAAGTTGCAATGATAACAAAAAAATCGTACGTAGTTTACTAGTTAATGTGACTGTGAAGCTACAGTTTAAATTTTAAGTGGATACGTGCGATAGTCTCCGAGTACCATCGTCGCCCGATTTGAAAAATGTAGTTTCGAGAAAAACGTGTTTAAAGTTTTACGTGCTGAAAATTTTGTTATACCTTCAGTCTGCGATGCCTGCGCCGTACATTTCACCTTCCATGGACACGTGCAACTCATCTTCTTCCTTTCTAAAGGGACAAAAGGAAAAAGAGGACAAAAGGAAGCCCGCCGCGGCAGGTAGAAAATGCGCTCGTCGCCCGCTCCGAACGCTTCGACACTACAGCGGATTGGACAGGGAAACATTTTTTTTTTTCACTATTCTACCGATTGAATAATGTTTTTAGGACCCTAAAGTGTACTTTGAGCAAAAAAAAAAAATTTCGAGTTTTTGAAAATCCTAGACTGGCCTTACCCCTTAACACGTTATAATCAAATTGAGAACTGCTTATTCTTTTTATGCGCAAGGATGATAATCAAGCGTTTCCAGAAACTTTACGATTGCTATTCTTGCTTTTAAAAAAGGTGCAATGCTGAAATTCTTTGAAAAATTTTCAATTTTAGTAGTACTAATATAATATTTTTGTGCACTTTATTAGTTGGTTTCAATTCTTTCAATTTATAAAATTCATTCAGATGTTTTTCATTTCATAATTTTTATAGAAAAATTTGTATACAAAAAATGTTTATGAAATAATTTTATTTGAAAATAAAAAATGTTGTGATTGAAAGAAGCCAATAAATTGCATAAAAAAACATAATATTAAAATAGAAAATTCTTACTTCTTTGACTAAAATATCTTAACGCCCTTTTCAAAGTAACATAGCGTATAACGTTAAGTTAATTCCAGTAAGATTAAGGCACCCTCCCATGCTATTCACAAGCAATCTGGGATCATTTATTGGCAAATATGTACTATAATTTGTACAAGGGATCTTGAAAATTTTTGAGGTGAACACTTTTCTATGAAAAAAATAAAAAATTTCAATCAGAAGAAGTGAAATTTTTTCCCGTATAAGCTTTAATTTAAATTATTATTTACACAAACACATTATATAATAAAAACAAGTAAATATAACCATAGATTAAGAATACACAAAGATTTATAGCTTCATACAACATTTTTTTCAGCATTTCTGGTATTTTTATGTGAAGGTTTAGTAAAACTAAATAAAATTCTGTTCATATATTAATAATTATCACGTATTTTATTTTGTTTTACTAACACATTCACATAAAAATACCAAAAATAATGTTGTAACAATCTATGTGTATTCTTAATCTATGATATAACATAATTGTAAAATTTTTTGATAATAAACCAATACTAACTTATGCCTTGTTTCTTTAGAAATGAAGAGCCATATAGAGGTTAAACCTTTGTTTTTTTTTCTTTAAGCCCGGATTTATTTTTAAATGTCGGCAACCTACTTTAAATATAAGATTTCAGCAATATTTAATTTAATATAAATAAGTAAGCACCCAACCTAAAGTATAAAAAATGTATCTCCTATGATTGAATCAACCTATATACTATACATTATCATTATTATTATTATTTTGAAAGATAGTCTTCATTGTGTAAGCTCTTTTTTTAATATTATCATATTGATATCTTTGTATGTTGTATACCTTTTATTGATACGAATATATAAATATTCTTACATTTTATTGGATAATCTTATTTCTTATATGAAGGTCGGCTATTAGGATTAAAATATAGTAATATTTCTTTTGGAATGTTTTCTTTAAAAAAAAATGTACTCTATAAAAAAAAGAAAAAATAATATTTACGGAAAGCTTAATGTAATTTATTGCCAAACTAACTTAACAAAATGGTAGTTTCGTGTCAGGGAAAAACTTTTTTTTAAGACATCTCTAGAAACAATTTATATAATATAAAGTGTAATAGGTACATTTATTTGTATGTCTAATATATTTATTTTTATTTATCTCATTGGAATTCAATGAGTATAGATAGATTGTTTTTAATTGGTTTTTAATAAGTTTTATGCTTTTATATTCTTAACGATAAATTACTGCCAGATAAGATATAAATGTGTACATATATTTAATAATTAACATGCAATATACTTTTTTTTTATGGTTGAAATCCTTAAATTAACATTAAAGTATAATGCCCCTGGATGAAATATAAGAGCGTATACCTACAGAGACTTTTAATTTATCAAAACTTTTCAACAAAAAAAGAAGAAAATTTGTTATTGAGAATAAGAAGAAAATTCTATGAATAAAACTTATAAAAAATTACAACTAATATCATACACTTGAATGAGCTTAATTTGTATACATATAGATTAATCAGTTTATTCGGAAGTGAAAAATAGTTATTTTTTTCTTCTTTCTTTTACTATATAGCATAAATATGTACAAAATTGATTATTCTAGTCTTTAGTTACATATTACAACATGATATGTTCATAAAAATTCAATGATCACGTAATTATATTCTGTATTCATTCAAAATTCATTCCAAATCAATATTTTATTCAAAGATGAATATATTTACATGAATTATAATATGGTTATGGATTATAGACATATATTATGTATATGTAGTACATATACAACTAAATTTGGCTTCTGAATTTATGTGTCTAATTTGAAAAATTCTTTTCTTGACAAAATTAAAAAAAACAATTAAAATGAACATATTTGTGCAATATAATAGACATACTGTAAGAATCATTATTGAGGTTTTTGAAACGGAAATGAAACAGAAACAAAAAAAAAGAAAAGTTATTGTTGAGGTTTGAAGCTAGATTTGTAGCAAATTCGGATAAAATTACAGATAACATAACCAATTTTCGTCGTGTATTTACCCTTAGAAGCTGAATTTTCATGAATTCCTTCTTAATTCGCTGGTGTTCAACACAAAAGAAATCTACTATCAAAATTTTGTGTTCTTAACTTCAGTCTATAAGGACTTTTTCTAATCTATAGTACTCGTATAAATAACATGATTGTATTAATTATTGTAATATTAAAGTATTATATTAAGTTTTCAATTTTAACATTATACACTCTGTATAAAAACATTTTATAGCCAGTTATTAAGATACACAGAAATAATGATTAGTGTGTAGTAATCATTTTAAATATCACATATATGTAAATAAGTAGATATTATTACGGTTTTATATCCTTTAAATCAGATAAAACGGACCATTTCGCAAAATACGTATAATTGAATATAAGAATTTTTGTTTTTTTTTTTTTCGTTTTTGCCCACATCATCTTTATTAAACACATACATGCTGTATGTATAAAATACATATTATAATGTTTACGTATATTAATATATGTATGTATAAAAAGTTAAACCTAATAAAATTTTTGTTATAGAAATAAAAGTTAAATTTTATGATTTTTTGTGCACCAAATAACCTTATATTTAATTCAATATGTGAAATTGGTTCGTATAAGATTTTTATTTGTTTTGATTTTTTGTATTTTTATACATAGTATTTTGACGAAATAAAAGCTCAACTTAACATTTATTCGAATTAGAAAGGAATTCACTTGCAATGGTAATTCGAATTATTTTTTTTGTAAATAATATAGAAAACTTGGTTTCTTGATGGAAAACAATTTATTTTGTCAACTATACTATCCTTAAATTAACCTAATTCATTTTCCCATAATAACTTTATTTAATATACATAAATATATTTAATTTTTATAATAAATTAATTAATATTCTCTTCAATTTCACAACAAGAGTCACATCAAAGAAAAATTATAATCGTATATTTACATACATATATGTATATATATTTTTTTGTCAATATTAAGGAGAAAAAAGAAAAATAATTTTTATGACATCATGGACAAAAATATAATGTTACTATATTTCATTTCCCTATCAATCAATATTGTTTTTAAGATAAGAGAAGAGAAAATGACATTTTTGAAAGTATAAATGTGACTACCATTCGAAAGTCCTGTAACCTTTGATATTATAACTTATAAGAATAAGGTACAAAAAAAATTCTTAAAAATATTAATCTGTAATTTGACACATATTTACTCTATTAAAGTTAATTAACGTTAATTAATGTTTATACATAATACATAATTTATATTGTTTCTGAATTTATGCAAATTTCCAGAGAAAAGAATATATGTGTATAGGAATAAAATTAAAGTGAATATTTAATTATTTAATAATAATTGATGAATTTTGTTTAAAGGTTTATTATATTATAGAATTAATTGAATATTAATCTTATTATAGCAATAACATTATAGGATTAATATTTCAAAAAAAAAATTAAGTTTCTCAGAATAAATAAATATAAAATTAACACTGAACTCCTATTAGTGAGTTGATGACTCAAACATGATTAGCTTTTCTTTATACCAAGGAAAAATAGATCATACTTTATAATCTCTGTGTTTATAAATGACTATAGTATAGTAGGCTACATGACATAACCGCGAATATCATAACCGCGAAACTTTTTTGTCATAACCGCGAAATAAAAAATAAAAGTGTCATAACCGCGAAAAATGTCTTATATATTTTTTTGTCATAACCGCGAAAAAACATGGCAAAAAATTGAAAAAATTTCGTTTCGCGGTTATAACAAAAATTTTTGTTATAACCGCGAAATGATAAAAATTGATTTTTTGTGTTTCGCGCCGCAAATCCCACTGACCAACCGCCCGCCCGCCGCCCTGCTTCCCCCCCTCCGTGTGCTTAACTCACAACATTTTTTTTCGAGGTCTTATTTCAGTTTTCAAATTGATCGAATTTTTGTCATTTCGCGGTTATAACAAAAATTTTTGTTATAACCGCGAAACACAAAAACCCGATTTTTATCATTTCGCGGTTATAACAAAAATTATAACCGCGAAAAACTTAACATTTTTTTTGTCATAACCGCGAATTCGGGACAAAAATAAAATTAGTTTCGCGGTTATAACAAAAATTTTTCTTATAACCGCGAAACTCATACAAATTCTAGTTTCGCGGTTATGACAAAAATTTTTCGCGGTTATGACATTCGCGGTTATGTCAGTTCACCGTATAGTATATAGTAGGTATTATTCGAAATAAAATTTTCAGAAATTCAATTTTCAATATTTTTAGACATTTTTTTTTTTTTTCTTGGAAAAATTGTTATAAAATTTGTAACTTTTTTAAACTTTACTTAATCGCATTCCAATTTTTTGTAAAAAAAATAATTTTTCATTATATAATTTTCCAAGAAAAAATACTAAGAACTATTAATTACTTTGGTCTATAGGTATTTTATTTACAATTCAACATTAATTAGAAAAGTTTGAGCAAAAAATAGATTAGCATAGCATAGCGAATTCATGCTCCTATATATACATAGTTCTATAAATTAGAGATATAGGTATACTAGGAAGTTTATATGGCTAAATGAATCCGGGAGGTGTGCCAAATAAAATAAATGAATTGAATTTCTAATCTCAAAAACTCGATTAAAAACTTTTTCGTTTGCATACCCAACGTTTTTCTGTAGAAGGTATCTCCAGTCCCAACTTCTTGACATGACATCTAAATTAGAAGATGATTTAATGCTTTTGATCGAATTAAAATGACGAAATAGAAAACAATTTGCAAAATATGTGTATAAAATTTGGTAAATGAAATAACATTAAAATATTTGATGAGTTTTCAGTGAGCTGTGTAAATTCTATGTAAAGTATACATTTAAGAAAATATAATTAAGAAAATACAAAATATAATTAAATTTGAATGATAAAAATAAAATTTAATATAGTACATCATTTTATAAAGTATATCATTTAACGAAAACCTTTGGGCAATTCTTTGAAATTTGATGTACAATTTATTCGCAGAAATTATGTAATTGTAATGACAGAATGGTCAAACTGTCAAAAATTATAAATTAGTTGGCAAACAAATTTTTTAAAAAATGAGAATTTCTTTTAAATTTTTCGGTTAGTAAATTCTATCTTTTTGGCCCGTTTTCCATAAAAAATTAAAAAACGAATTATATGTTTTTTCTTTTTTTCTGTCTGTCGCGCACTAAAATTCTTGTAAATATTAAACCACTCAAAAGATTTCGATCAAATTGGGTTAAGTTATGGTTTCCTAGGAATATAATATAACGGCCGTAATATAGCGGTGGATGAGGTAGAAAAAACATTGGCTATATAATTTATATAAAATGGTTTCCTAGAAAGCGTTGGTGATGAACGCAACGTAATATAGCGGTGCCGTTATTTAATGACGGCCGTAAAATTACGTTGATAAGATTCATACAACGTTTTTTTACGGTGACGGTGGGTTTTAAAAAAAAAATTAATTCAAAAAATTCAAATTTAAATTGGAAAAGTAAATATGACGAAATTTTTAAGTTATTACAAAAGTATATTACGGCCGCTATATTACGGCAACGCTTTTTAGGAAACCGTATATGATTGCCGTTTTAACGGCCGTTATATTACGTCCAATATTCAACGTAATATTACGGCCGCTATTTGACGGCACCGTTTTCTAGGAAACCATAGCTTAATTTCGAAAAATTTATATAATTTAAATTTTATTTTTTTCTCAAAGAATCGATGGATGAGGGCTGAAAATAAAATTGGTGAGTAAATGTTGATTGAAGGAACTTAAAAAAAATATGTAGCTTTTCATGAAAAAATTGGTGCATGAGAAGAAAGCGATCGTAGAAATAGTAAAAAAAAAAAAAAATTCGGATAATATTTTAAATTATTTATGAGGTACTGTTCTATATATATTTTTTTTATGTTGCAATAATTTTCTAGTCTCCTATAAATTTGTCTTGGAATTAAATTTTTGCCAACAATTTTGGAACATTTTTCTGTTCACCAAAAAATTACAAATTTGAAAATCCCTAAATTTTAACGATGTACACATATTTTTGAGAAATAACTTGTTATTTTTGCTTTTTTTTTTTTTTAATATTTTGTTTCTTTTTCATTTTTATTTTCATTTTTTTTTAAGTTTTTTTTGAAGCCCCCGGGAAATATATGTAGGTATATGAAAAAGAACAAATTAAAAAAATATTTAACTAAAAAATATTTTGCTTCCCTGTTGTAAAAAAAAAAAAAAAAAACAAAAAATGTTTTATATTGAAAAAATACAAATGCCTAATTTTCAAATTAAACATATACCTACATAATACCATAGATTAAGAATACAGAAAGATGGGAAGTTTCATACAACATTTTTTCAGTCTTTTTTGGTATTTTATTGTGAAGGTGTTAGTAAAACTAAATAAAATTCTTTTCATACATTGATAATTATCACGTATTTTATTTAGTTTTACTAACACATTGACTTAAAAATACCAAAAATAATGTTGTATGAAGCTTCCCATCTTTCTGTATTCTTAATCTATGATAATACTAATTGAAAAGTTAAGGTTATTTTAGAATTTTTTTTTTCAATGTAAAGTATTCAAGTTCGACTGAAGGAAATTTTTGTATTTGCAAAGAATAACATATTTGGAGAAAACATTTTTAAAATTTTGGTTCTTTTTAATATTTGCTAAAATAAAATGATGTGAGAAATTAAGACATCTACCCAGATGCAACAGAAACTACTCAAAATCATAAGAGACGAATTAAGCCCCCAGAAATTATTTTTCACGGTTCTCACGATATAAAAAATTGACTAAATTTTATTTACACGAATGTTTTTAATTTAACATGCAGAGACGAGACTATCTGAAATTATACCCTAGGCAAGGACGAAAATTTACGCCCTTTTAGAGAAAATTATATTTACATCCAGAATTTAATCTGTTGTTTGCACTAAAAATAATAAATACATGAGTTTTTAATAATGGTTTTATTAAAAATTACAAATAAGATATTAAACTAGATTTATAAGAAATTAAGTTTTCTTGATTTCAGGAATACTTAAAACCGTTATGCTGACCATGTATGTACCTTTATATTTTTTCTTTCGTTTTTGGTTTCCACGGTGTCAACGTAGTTTTTGGCCCGTTTTTCATCAAAAATCAAAGTCAATTTCTATCATGAATTGATGCCAAAATATGCGTAGTGTCGTTCTGAAACGTAAAATTTTCCGAATGAGGACGCCGAAGATAGAAACTCCCAACTGGGCAAGGGTCGAAATTATTTTTTGTCAAAAATGTACATAATTTTAAATTATTTTAAAAGTTTTAATGGATATTTTCTTAAAAATTAGTATTTATTTATTTCTTCTACCATGATTTAAGAATTCAAGGCCCATTTATCTATTAAAAAATTAACATAATGCTTCCCAGATAATGTTCTCCTAGCCCTCGTACCGGGCGACTAACATATCTGTTTCAATTTACAAAATAATTTTAAAAATTGTACAAAAACCTAACTTAAAATATGTATATTTTTTAAATATAAAGTTACGACCAACAGCAGTTAAATTGTAAAATTGATTATTATATTATGAAATAAAAATAAAAACATAAAACTTAAATTTTTATAAATAAGTAAATAACAATTTTTCACGAAAAATAACAATAAATAAAATTATTTTTCTAAAAAGGAATTTTAATCTTACTTAAATTTTTGGAGAGAATCCTTTTTTTTTTTATAAAAACACTTTTATCAGATTAAAACGATAAAGTAGAAGAAGTGTTTTGATATAAAGAGACATTATATTATGTTAAAAAGTTTTGTTTGTTTATGTTCATACGTATGTTCGTGCTCGTCCATTCACAACACTGAACTAAAAACAAGAGCTTGTATGACTTGTAGTAGTAATATAGATATTGATATTATAATAGCTTTGAGGAGACGACAAAATTGTAAACATTTTATACAACAGTATGACATGGATTTATAAAATCGTTTCAATTTAATTTATTTATTTAGTTTTTTATGTAAGCAGATTAGATAGGTTTAAATAAGGAAATGTTGCACCTAATAGAAAATTAATTATAAAAACAAAACACTTACGATTTATAATTGACTTAAATTAAACTAATTGAATTTAGAAAGAAAACAAACAATAATCAATTCATAAAATAATAAGTCATAAATTTCGAAAAATAAAAATAGAAATTTGAAAAACCTACACCTAATATGTATACATTATCAGACGATATTCAGGTGTTTCGTCACCCACGTTTAAATGATATGATGAGTTGTGCGTGTGACACTATTCTCGTGTACTTTAAAATTTGAATCCAATTGCAACATTTATATCGAATTTACGTATGTATATCAAATTTGTCTCAATTACCGCTTTTTTATATGTTTGTCAAAAGTTTTCTAACCATCTGACCATATCATTCGTGTACCGGGGAACATTTATAGAGTGCCTTTTATCAAAATTTTACTTATCAACATTAGTTCATCTAAAGTAAATACGGGCCTAGACAATTGGATTCAAGTTTCAAATTTATTTTTCCTATTGATTTTAAAATAATATTATAATTATTATTCTTATTAATCTTATTAAAGTTGTGTATAGCAGTGGTTCTTAACCTTTTTATTCCCACGGACCACCCATTTTCCGAAAATATTTTCGAGGCCCCCCTATTTTAATAATAATTAATATTTGTTAAAATACCTTTTATATATTAAAAAAAAACTTTTAATAATAATATTTAAACTTATAATTAAAAATTTATTTATTTACAATTAAAATAAAAATTTAAAAGTAATAAATAAATTAGATAAATAAAATATTCAAAATAATTCAATGAGATTTGCTTTGCTGAATATATTCAACTAATTTGTAAATTCTAGATTCTTTTGTTTGTAATGCTATCCGTTCTATATTGCTGAGAAGCGAAGGGCAGAAAATTTATATTGCTGCAGAAAATAGGATAGGATATTCTCCACGAATATATACGCAAATAACACATTTTTAGTTTAGAAAATAGATTTCCGATTTTAATCATGTATTAATTCTAGTAATGTGTCTTATTCAAATGATAATAAATTAGTATTTTAATATTGTTGTACGGATGTTGAATTCAGAGTTTTGTAATGTATAAAATTTTTTTCTAAGTAGCCCAAACAATTTGAAGAAACAAGAAAACATATATTTTTCTACGATACATTTAACATAATTCGGCGGCCCCCTGGTAAATTTCCTACAAACCCTCAGGGGTCCGCGGACCACTTGTTAAGAATCACAGGTGTATAGTATGTAATTAAATACATTTTGTTAACATTATTCTTAAAATTTATGTATCACGTACAATATATTTTCTTTAGAAATGGGCGCCAAATTTTAAGAAAGAATTATGTACAAAATCTCATATTTTATGTACACTCCGATGCACTTGTTCGATATTCTTACTACCAATTTTATATTTTTCTCATTCAGAAAAACCTTTTATACAATTTTATTATTTTAATTAAAACAACAAAATTTTAAGAACAAACAAATATTTTAAAATTTTAAAATTTAAATTTTCTCAACTTTTTTCTTACGCGTCAATGATGCAATTTTAGAAGCAATTAAATGTAGATAATTTTAGCATTTGAAAAGTAAAGGGTAAAGCTCTAAAAGAGCTACAAAAGAAAAACTGTAATTAAAAATTTCTAATAAAAATTCATTAAAGATTTCTTTCTAAAAGATTATGAAGATATGAGATTTTATTTCAAGATATTTTTTTAGAAAAACTGAAAATCTTTGTTGCTAAGACAAATTCATTTTTAGCATCACTAGTTTTAAGGAAACAAATTATTTTTAAAAAAAAAAATTAAAAAATTATTTTTAAATGATATTATGTAGAAAATATCGTAGTAATTATAATTATATAGGTACATTATATTACCAAAGAATCTTATTTTACAAATGGGCGCCAAGTTATAAGAAAATAAAACTAAATCATATATTTTATATTCAGATATAAATATATACATATATATATATATATATATTAGTTAATAAAAAGGCGCCTTATTTTTATTGACAATTTGATGCGTTTTAAATAAAATATGTATACCTATATTATATTTTTTTCGCATTTAAAAAGTTAAAAAATAATAAAATTTTTTATAATAAAAACAAATTTATATCTTAGTTACACGCAATCATACTGAATAATAATAAACCTTTTTGTCCGAAGGGAGAAAAAAAAATAGAACTTTTATTTTATTTTTTATTTCATTTTTTTTTTAAACTTATTAACTCTGAAACTATAATAATTTTATGTCACTATAAATCCTTATTATATATTTAGGTTTTATTATTATCATCAGGAAAAATAAATAAATGAAAAAAAAAAAAGGTTGAAAAGTTTCTCCTTTAAAAAGGATCATATATTATTTATTTTATTTATTTTTTTACTTTTTTACTTTTTTTTTATTTTCAATTCTGAGATAAAGTTTCATAGCAATGCATATAATTTGTTCATTTTTAATTCATAAAACAAAACGAAAAAAAATATGTTTACCATTTTTATCATATAGAGTTATGATAATAGTTATGTATGAATTATTTAATATTACTAATTATATATTCCGCACACAGTGTAATTGTTGTATTCAATATACATATTACATATTATATATTTATATATATTTTTATTAGATATACACAATATAAATAATATTAAATCTACATAAAATATAGAAATTATGTATATATTATTTATTTAATAAAGTACATTGTACAATTTTTTTTTATATATATTTATATGATATACACATAAAATTAATTTAAACTTTTGTAATAATAAATTAAATTATATAAATTTTATTATATCATCAAACTATATATGTACCTTGCTAGTAGAGGTACAACACCAGCGGCATTGACAATTTAAGAATAATGTAATTAGAAAACAGAATTATATATATTTAGCTAATTTACTTTATTTTTCATTTTAAAGGAAAATTTCTTAATTTATATTTTTTTTAAATAAATTTTCTTAAAAACCCACAGAATATGTCTAAATAAAATATTTACCTAGAGAATCTTTTAATATAAATTTACTTATTCTTGTATATTTTTAACTTATAATTCTTATTTTTTATATACATATGTTTTTTTTTTTAGGTTCTTGGAAAATTTGTTTTATGAATAACAGAAAAAAAAAAATTTATTTTTTAATTTTTTTAATTTTTTTTTTTTTTTTTTTTTCAAAAAATATGAATATCCGAAAATGCTCTTCAAAAAATATGTCACCACCTTGTTTCTTCAATGAATTTCCTTGCACTAGATATTTCACATTGTAGAAATTGACTTTCTGGTATTTGCTAATAAAAAAAAAAAAAAAAGTATTCCAGAATTTTTTTTTTTTTTGGGTTATGTACGGATAATTTTTTGGTTCAAATTTTCCTCTAAATATTAAGTTGAGTTACTTTTTTGTTTTTTTTGTTTGGTTTATTTTATTTTATTTTTGTTTTGTTTTGTTGGTTAAATATACTCTCCTGGGCCTGGGGATATTTTAAGATGGAGCAGACTCCACAGGTTGTTATAAATATTTATTATACTTATATTTTTTTATTTATTTATTTTTGTAATATTATTTTGTTGGGGATACAACAACAATATTATTGAATGTAAATAAATATAACTTGAAAAATCATTTTGAGAGAATTTTATAGTATCTACAAAATTTATTTTAACAATATAAAAAAAAGTTTATTACTTGAGTGGAACAAAATGAAATTAAGAAATTAAAAAAAATAATTTAATTTAGAATAAATATTGTTTTAAAATTAAAGTTTCGCATTTTTAACATTCAACTTATTTTACAATTATAGTAATATTTTTTTTTAGTATAGTAAAGCATGGTGCATATTTGTATGAGAAGTTATCTATTTTAATGTATATACTTAATTTGTATATATTTCTTATTTCTAACAATCTCCAGCGTATAATCAAATACATAGCAAGCTTATTTGTAAAACATTTCAAGAACTAAAAGTTTTTAAAAATGTTCCTAACTTCAATATTAGAAAAGTTAGAAATTTTCTTTTCTCTATTTGAATAAGATTACAAAAAAAATCTTTAAAATTTTTAAGCTCAAAATAGCTTAATTTGGTGTTTGAGATCGTATCGAAACCAAAAATGGCAATCATTATACAGTTCACCATATCTGAAATCCTTAATTAAATATATTGCCTCCAGTGTTCAGGCAGATCGCAGAAGTGACCAAATGCCATTTTAATGATATTAATATTTGGATCGAAAGCTATAAATCCCTTTATTTTATTACTTAAGTAGCAAAAACCACCAATACCGCAAAAGAAATCATATCTTAGGCCAGAGATTCCCAACCTGGGGTCCATGGACCCCTTGGGGGTACGTTAACCAATTCTGAGAGGTACGTGGAATTGTTCGTATTGAAAAAAATATATGTATATCCTTTTTACGGCTTACACATAATTTCAAAATCTAATTTTCTTTCCAAAATTTTGTGAATTGTGTATAATTGTGTGTATTTTAAATAATATTAAAACTCATAACGAAATTTTCAAAAAAAATGTTGATGGTATCATTCCTCCAACTTTTAATGTCGATAATTGGATTCGAAACGCCTTCACAATTTCATTAGACAAGATTGTTGACACTGATAATGATAACGCAAAAGATGAACCCATTGACTTGAGAAATAACATGAAAACTCGCAGTGATTTTGAAACAATGATGCTGCATCAATGTTGGTGCTAACAAAGCGAGGCGTATCTAACCACAACGTGCGTTAAAATTTTTTATTCCGTTTGTTATAACCTGTATGCACTCTTTTATAGGGGTACGTAAAGATTCAAATCATTATCAAGGGGTACAAATATTTCAAAAGGTTGGGAACCATTGTCTTAGGCTATCTTATTTTTATTAACTAATCAATTTTTTTTTCAGTTTTAAATATGATGATAAATTTCAAATGTTAATTATTCTCAATATCCAGAAAGTTCACAAAACGTACGCCTAACCGATAGGTATATGAAATTTGTTACAACCAAGAATTACAATATGATATTCGTTATTAAAAAAAAAGGATATATTGTACACTGTTGTATAATTGTTGCTTTTCAACAATCATTGAGGGGAAATTCTGTAAGCGATATTTGTATAGAATTCCCCGCAGACATGCTCCTTGAATTCATATTATACTAAATCCCTATGTGTGTGCAATGTTTACTCAAAAACTTATATAGGTTTCTCTGTTAAAAAATAAAAAAAAAATATATAAGTTCCATGTTTCTTTAAAAAAAAAATGTAAAATGTATATAAAATTTTTTTTTAATTTTCCCAGATGAAGTAATAATGAAAATGTTCTTTTTTTTTAATTTGTTTGTTAATTTTTACTGCTTTTTAACTGCTTCAATATGTTAGAGGTACATTTATAAATTTTTGTTAAACATCCAAGGAATATACATAATAAAAAATCTAAATTAATGAGAGTATATGTGTCAATTTGAATAATAAAAAGCTCTTAATGATATTTTATAAATAAAATTTTATGAAATGAAAATAGAATTATATGTACAGTTTTAAAAAGGACACCTGTGGATATAGAGAACTTTTCGCTATTAAAAAGGATAATGAGTTAATTTTTCTCGTGTTTTTTTATATAATAATTTACATTTTTATAGAATATACAATATAAAACATATGTACCTATGTACATTAAGTGTCTGTGCATATGTTTTTGTTTTTATGTTAAAAAAACCGGATAGAGTCATAATACTGTATAACGAAATTCTGTGTAGACAAAATACTGTATTGAAAAAATACTGTATGGACAAAATACTAGTGAACAAAATATTTAATCCAATCAGAGATAATATAAAAGTAGGAAGTACCCACAATATGGATACCAACATGTTCAATTCAACATCAAACAATTTGTTGAACAGGTTATGAAAAACACATATAAAAGAACACATTTGATAAATAAATATGATCATTTTGGTTTTGATGATAATACATGATATATAGTAAACTGCATTATTTTCATAAAGTTGTATATATGTATTGAACATGTTGGTAAACGTACTTTAATACATCCAAAGCAAAAATATAAAATACAATTTTTAGTATCCAATGTGACATTTCATATTTTATATCATCTTTGATACAATAATGAAAAAAAACAAACACATTTCTAATTGTTTGCACATCAAAGTAATAAAATTGGATAATACTGCTGGATTAACCTTAAAATAAGAGAAAAAAAATACTGTATTTTACAAAATTTCGGATAATGATTTTGAGTTCTTTGATGCAGTATTTTGGATACAGTATTTCGCCCATACAGTATTTTATCGGTTCAGTATTTTGTCCGTCCATCCAGTTTCATAAAATTCCAGGGTTCATAAAATTTTCGTTTGCAGTACTATGGCCCCATTCCTAAAAAAAAAAATATTTAATAAGTGTTAAAGGATATATTGAATTAATTACATTTTATGATTATACCTACTTAATATTAATAATTGAGAACATTTTTGTAAAATTCATAAATGAATTTTTTTTTTACGCTAAATTATTATGTATTGAGTATTGTATATATATATTATAAGCATTTCGTTAGGAAGGAAAATTTACATCTGATATGATGTTCATGTTTTTTTTACGTCATTAATAATAATGATTAAAAACCCGTTTGAATGAAAACATATTTTTGTTAATAAATTTATATTTATTAAAGCATTCATTGTTTGTGTGAAAAAAACAAAAAAATAGATTTTGAGAAAATTAATTTAAAAAAAAATTAGACTTAAGCCAATATTAAAATTGAAAGATACAATCAATTCGAAATCACATAAATAAGTTGAATATATTGTTTCCACACAAAAAAACCGGATCGTGTCATAATATTGTATGTAAAACGAAATTCTGTATAGGCAAAATACTCTACTGAAAGGAGGAGGCATATAGTAATACATCAAAAAAAATAGATTTTTTTTTTATCAAAAAAAAGTAATTTTTAATTTATGTGCAGTAAAATGATTAAAGCATTCTTTTTAGATTCATTTAACTACTGAATTTTCATCATTGCTGTCTGATTGAAATGTAGATAAATTCAATTTTAAGCAAGTTTAAAAACACGTGAACTCCAAAATAGAGCCTTTAGCTTCCTGATGATATCAAACAACAATTAGTTCCCAAGATTAACAAATTGAATACTATTGGACAGACAAAAATAAAGTTTAAATGCAAATTTAACAAAAGTCTCTTACTTCTTTTGGGGAATAAAATGTAGCTGATTTTTTTAAATCAAGATATGATGCAAACACCAGGTAACATACGAATTTATAATAAATTATTAAAGTTTTTGGTTTTTTTGTTTTCAGCAGAATTAGTTTAAATCTCTGGTAATGCGAAATCAACTATAAAATTAAAGTGAAATATTGCGCGATAAATTCTGAGGAAGAAAAGTCATTTGATATTAAGGAGCCATTAAAAGAATCTTTTGGATAAAAACAAAATATCAAATAACAAACAGTAAGACCGTTGTTCTTTAAGATCCAGATGTTCAAGTTTTGATCACATTTTAATCAATTAAAGTTATCACGATCGATTTTTCAGAGCTTACTAATCTAATTCACCTTATTATTTTTACTCTAAAATACTTATTAAATAAACCTTAAATTTCATTATTTTTGAAAGAAAAATTTAATTCCAACTTTTATCTTGTTTCGCATTTAAATTAATAGTAATCCCAATTAAGCGAAAAAATACTCGTTAATACGTTAAATACGTCATTAGAATAATTTTTAATTTTCTAAATAATTTAAATTAATATTTGATTTTGTGTTAAAATTTATATAATTATAAAACTCACCTTTATTATTAAAAATTTTCCGGCAAAACCGCATATTGCGATAAAATTTTAATTTAATTCTTTTTAATTCAATAATTATGTAAATCAATTCATTAAAATCTGATAAAAATAAAACAGAAAAAAAAACACACAATAATCTAATAAAGTTTTCCGGAATAAAAGATATATAATTTAATGTTAAATAAATAAATATTATTATGATAATAATGAATAAATCCTTTTATAAGCTGAGTTAAATTTTTCGTTTTTTTTTTAAACCTTCATAATAAATAATTTTGTAATGCTTTGATTATAAATATTTTCCAAGATGTGGAAACATAAATCGTTTATCCTTATCATAAAAATAAAAAAAAACATTATATTCAATTAATAATTTAAATATTTTGTTAAAATAAAAACCTTTTTTTCACTAAAAGCCCACTCCATAATACATTTTGCGCGCTTTTTATTAAAGTAACTATACGAGAATATTTAACAAAATAAATATTTATGTATAAGTTAACGATAAAAAAAAAGATATAGACTAAAAGCCTATTGAAAAGATTTATTACGTCTACATAATATTTTGTGCACAGACCTAGAGAATTGTTTTCGGATAATGAGTTGTTCTTATATAGTTAATACACTGATAATTATCATTTTATAGAAAGTATTTTATTTTGTCTTACTAACATTGAAAATACAAAAAAGAGCTGAAAAATCGTTGTTTGATAATTATAATATCAATTTACTAAAGCATTATAAAGAAATTATGGTTGGACGTACACCAAGAATGCATAACTTTTGCGTAATCTAATTCAAACTCGCAAGATGGAACAATTACTGCGAAAATACTCACTATTTGCCTCATGTCATATCTGGCGACCTGTCTTTAAAGTATAAAAACGAAACAAAAAAATTTTTCTTACGAGATATCTCACAACTCCATATATTTTAATATTTCATGTTTTCATTTAATAAAAAATAAAGAATAAGTTATTTATTTTAGCAAAACTCCATTTATCGTTTTGTCAAAAGTATTTCAAACATTAAAATTGGTTTCAAATATTTTTTTTGCAAACTCAAAAAAAAAATTTCGTTTTTTGGGAAACAAAATTATAGAAACTTAATGTAACAAATATTGATACAAAATAATAGCTCTCAGTCAATATGGAAAATATTTTAATTAATATTTTTTTATAATAAGAATATACCAACAAAATCAACTAATTGATTTGTATATAAAACCCAATTGATTATTATAATAAAATATATCGCAACAGAAATAATTGAACTGACAACTGAATGGTTAAAATTTACTACAGAATTTTTTTATAACCTTATTGTAATTCATTCAACTAAGAGAAAATGATTATTTTTTTTATTACATTGTAGTCACAATCACTTAATAATATCAACGTTTCAACTTCTTTAGCATAAGATGTTCATGTTCACTTAAATGTTTTCTATAACAAATCTACCTATCCTAAATTTTTTATTCGAAATATTATGGCGCGTTAGAAAGCTATCTGTACGTATAAAATATATTTTGTTCAACATTTTTTCATTTTATATAAGTTTTATATTTTTGTTCTTACACTTGACAATAATTTTGTTCTTAAAGCCTGCATTTTAAAGTTCAAAAATTGTCTCCTCTTTGCCTATCAGCTAACATTACCACTATTATTAATAAATTTTTTACGACGCTCCAAAAAAAAAGCTGAAAATGTAAACTTTTGGAAAAGAATTTTTTTCTAAAAAATCTTATGAAAAATATAGAATACCTCATAAGTCCGTTTTAAATATTTCGATTTAAAATACTTTTAATAAAAGATCGCTCTCCGATTTCTCTACCAATTTTATAATCGAAATTTTAAGCTCCAGTTCAAATATTTTGTCACAAATATTTTTAGATTCGTTCAATCATCTATATTCTATCATATAGGTACCAGTTTTCAAGGAAATCCATTTTTAGCCTCCAATTCAAATCCTTGGACACAGTGCAGAAAAGGCTTATCTGTTTTTAAATTTTTGAAGTTAAACGGGTTTAAAAATGAATTTTGAAAATAGAGGGATGTACATTAGTCCGCATTTTGTTTACCTATCATATAAGCCATATAAGAACCAGATGTTTAAGTATTGGTGTGCAAAAAAAAACTCTAGAGGTCTCGGATAGATCACAGCTGTCCTCCCAACTTTTTTATTTTAAAAGGTAAATTTTCAGAATTGCGGTAAAATGTCATTTTGTAAAACATTTTTATGTAATAACTACCCCACCTAACAATATTAATATTTTGCAGAACTCAATCGAAATGCAAATATTTAAAGTATAAACTACATAGATTTTTATATAGGTACACAATAGATATAAGATACTATAATTTCACCAAACAAAATTAAGTTTTTGCTTTGCCGCTAAAAAAAAAATTTAAATTCTTTAGCTTTTCAGTATTTGAGGATATTAAATTGACAGTAAATTTTATCTTCAATAGTTTAAAAAAAAAAAAAAAATAGTGTATTATAGATTTAAAATACTTTATTGCGTTCTGAATTTTTAATTTAAAAATAATTTATCACATCATCATCAAATATTCAAATTTATTAAAAAATTTAAAATATACAGAATAGTTAGTTTCCAAAAGTCCTAAATGTTATATTCAATCAATAAAAAATCGATGACTATCATTAAATAGAGACTTATTAACCTGCTCTTACAATCAAATACAATTTAGGTACGGTATCTTCATAGAACCTAAATTTTACACAGCGTATCGTAACTTAAATTCTAATTATTTTCAAACGTATCTGAACTCCAAAAATTTATTGCTTAATATTATTTTATACATTATACTATTATTTTTAACTAACAGTTCCTCTAGTTGAAATTGAGGACCGTACCCTGTGTGCTCCTCCGTGATTAAATAAACAACTTAATCGTTGAGAAATAGGAAAAATAGAGGCTGGAAGAAATATATGCACAAAAATGCACTCGAACATGAATTTGACTATTGTGAGTTCAAAAATTGTTTATGAATTTTAAATCTGAATTAGAAACATCTTTTAACACCTATATTATTACGTTATTGGTATTTTATCAACATGAATATCTTTTTATGTTTAGGTTTATAGATTTATTAGTTTAATTAAGTTCTTTTATTTTTCGATTTTGATATATACCAATTTGTTAAAAATGTTGTTTTAAATATTTAATTATTTTTTTTATAACATCAAATTTTTTAAATTTTTTGGTATGTTGATGAACTATTCTAATCTGTTCATCATAATGTTATTGCTGTGTCGTCCTGTTGTTGAATTTTGAATCCTAAAATAATTTCTGTTTCTCAAGTTACAGGGTTGTATTTCATTTATAAATTTTAGACTACTTGTTAGGTATTTGCTGATGACGTCATACGGTCACATTCCAATATGAGTTTCATTCCTCTAGTACCTTGCAGTCTTTCCATATTGTTGCATGTGTGCTCATTGCTAATATGATTCCACAATAGTCAAACTGGTGCATCATCAATGTATTGTACTATATGTGTTAACCAGTGCTATTTTTGATAATTTTTTCTTGATTCTCCAAATCATTATTATTTTTGATGCTATTTTAGCGCTTGTTCGATTTATGTGTTGTTTAAATATTAATTTATTATCAATTACAACTCCTATAAGTATTTAATTTCATTTACGCTTTGGATGTTCTCTTCGTACAATTTAAAATCTAAATAATAATCAATATTTATAATCGTTGTTTTAGTTTTCGATAAATTTTAATCCTTTTGAAATCATCATTGAATTTCTTCCTACAATCATCTTTATCATTTCTGTATCGTCTGCAATCTGTATCGTCTGCAAACAACAATATTTTGCAGCCTTTAATTGCTGGTGTAATATCATTTATGAATATAATAATAAATAATAAAGTACTGTTCCTTGTGGACGTGATACTTCTTCATTGTCATAAATTTCTTCGGATGCTTTTATTTTTATAATTTGCGTTCTATTATTTGGGAAATTTTCAAACTATTGATGTTCGTTACCTCTAATTCCGTATATTTTCTCCTTCCAATCGGACAAGATCTCATAGAAACTATGCGCTTTAAGGATTTAAGAAATTACAATCACCCTTTCACAACGTAAAAACTATTCGGATGTACCTGCGCGGCTTCATGGATTACAACTCGGCCAGGGTACAGAAAGGTGTTTTTTAGCTCTTTGCCGGAACTGCCTAGGTTGCAACCTCTAGAAATAATATATACAAATATTACATATTACTTGAGTAACTTCACATTTCTGCTGGATTAACGGCTGATTATGGAATTAATAATAAAAATGATTTTAGGTTTAACATTTAAAAATCGATTGCGATTATAAAATGTTATTATTTTTTGACAACACGAATTTTGTATTGTCATAAATATTTTGTTACGACGATATTTTTTAAGCAAATACAAATATTTTTTTATATCCTCGCAGCAAGTAAATATTTTGAAATGAAATCGTTTTATTCATACCAAAATTAAAAAAAGCAGCAATAATATTAAATCCAAAATGTTTTTTAAAAGCTTTTTTAGAAAATAAAATTTTGAATAAGTTTTACTTTTAAATATTTTATTGCTACAAATTCATTTTAAATACCGTCTAATATAATGTGTACACACAAATTTTGGTTGCAAGACATAAATAAAAATAAAACATTAAATATTTATAATGTTCCCATAATATTATTTAACTTCCAAGTACATACGGGATGCTGTAATGAATGTTATACAATTTACGTTATGCTTTTTTTTTTACTGCTTTTACAATTGATGTACCCTTTTTAGTAATACGAATTATTTTTTTTTGTTTTGATAATATTTTTAATTGTCTTAATTTTTATGTTTGTTTAACCTTAATAAACTTAGTGTTCAAGTTTTAAGAAATTGTTAGCAAAATGCACAAAAATAAAATTAAAAATTTATATTTTGAGTGTGAAATTAAAAGTATTTAATTATAAGCGATTTACGTTTTTTTTTACCGAGAATTGGATTAGTGGTTTTATTTAGAGATCATTAAAAATGCATAAAAAATGTTTGTAAGCAAAAATGTCAGAAAAAAAACCAAAAAGGTATCGGTATCAAATTGAGTTGGGTGTCAAGAATATTTGAACAATTATGAATCAACTTAAGGCCCTAAAAGCGTTACTTGATCAAATTTATACCGATTGGAAACGCTAAATATTTTCATACAATTGACTAAATTTATTTTGCTTGATGTCTCAAAAACTATATAGGGTTGAGACAAATGTAGATCTTATGCTTATTTTATTAGTACATACTTTCGAATAAAAATCCAAAAATGAAGAAAATCGAACATGATTTACCATCATTTAGTCTCGATTATGTTCACTGGTTTTTTTATATTTGTTAAATTTGATAATCAATTAGATTTTTTTTATTTCAAACAAAAATTTTTCTCCGAGGCGTTCTGCAAACGAATGATAACTTAAAATATTCAAAACAAATGATAATTTATAAAGTAATTAAGAAGGTTTCACTACATTAGTATACAAGCTGAAGTCATTTTATAAATGCAATTTTGTATTTAGCGCTTAAATTCTAAAATTTATTTTTTTTTAGATTTTTGTTTCAACCTTCAGTTATATGTGTTATACCATTCCGATGCGCTAAAGATGCTGACATGTATTCTTTTATTTCAGTTAAATAACAATAAAAAATTTTTGAGTCACTACATATACTTAAAATTTTTCCTTAATAGTGCTTTAATCAAATGCCTTCTTATGTATTTTGTATAGACAATAGGAAGATCTAAGAGAAACTATATGCTACAAAAATATAAAAAGTGTAAATTTCACAAAAAAACAAAAAAATCCTGAATAATTGGTTAAATTTATACCCAAATCAAAATCTATCAATTCTCCAATATTCCAATTGATTTAAAAATCATACATTGCTCAATTAAGCAATCATGTAATTTTTATTGCTCAAGAGCATTTTAATACTCTTACCCTTTTTATTTCGCATAACTTTATTTTTGAACCCTTTTCGAATCCAGCAGCATCAAAAAAAACTTAAAATAATTTTATTTTTTTATTGTCTTTTTTTTTTGTAAATATTATTTTATACATAATGGGTTTACATACTATATTTATATCCGTTTTATTATAAAATTTTAAAATTTGAAATATCTACTTAATACATACCCAAAAATTCCTTGAATTCATGTCTTTTTTGAAATTTACAAAGTCCGCACATTTTATTTTATTATATATTTTTTATTTTATTTTTAAATATTTAAATAAATTCTTAATGCTTGTGATGATTATGATTCTTCAAATGTGAACAGTGAAGTAATATTTAAAGTCAATAATTCCTATTCCTTTTCAAGTATCCTCAAAGTTTTTTTTTCCTTATCAATTTTATAAAATAAAAATATATATATATGTGTATATAAATTTATATAGTTGTACTTTTATTTAGAGATGTACAAATGAAAAAAGCCTTATTTATTCAGGACACAATTTTTTTTTTTAATAGACTATTTTAACAACACTCAAGAGCCAAGAAGTTTATTAAATCTTTGGGAAAAATCAGAGAAGGATTTATTTTTATAAGGACCTTTTTTTGTCTTCTCGAAACATATTATTTCCTTAAAACAAAACAAAAAAAAACTTACAAGTATTTATCTTTTTTATAAAGAAAATGTATTTGATATTTGACTAGCTTTCATTTGGGTTAAAATTAGTTTCTTTTCGTATAAAAGAAAATATTTACAGGGAATTAAACTAATTATTACAAACATTAAACAGAAATTTTATTAATAGTAATTTATTTTAGTAAGCATTTTAATGTTTCTTTTTAAAAGTGTCTTCTTTATGATTTTAATTAAATAAAAAAAAAAAAATGTGAATGTGAATAGGCAATATAATATGAAGCGTTAAAGACGTAACCAATCAGTGAGTCAATGATGAGCGTAAATATTATAATATTCTAATTTTTAATTTTAATTTTATATTAAATCATAATTGTAACGAATAAATGTCTTTAACTTGTCCCGGTAAATATTGTTTTTCCACTTAAATAACGCAATCCACTACGTATATACCACTCAGACAAGAATCCAATTCAACGTAACCAAACTACCCAAATAAAATCTTTTTTTTTTCTGTCAGTGGTAAAAAACTTTATTTTTAAAAAGTTTTTTCACGAATTTCATAGAACTCTTTTTAATTTTCTTACATCCAACATTTTTTTAAAATCATTGGAATGTTGAAATCAGCCCCTAATGTAGGGTACGAGAAATATATTGGTTTTGCTCAATTTAATTAATTAATTTAATTACTATATTCGTTTTGCTCAATTTATTAATTAATTTTACTAAGTTAAAGTACAGTTGATTTAAAAATTATTGGAAATTGATTTGTCAAGTAAAATAAGTCTCCTTGTAAAATTTGAAGTAAATTAGATAGGAGACAGTGCAGTGGTCCGAAACTCATGTTAAAATTTTGACCGGCGCCCCAGAGAAGAAAGCAAAAACAGAAAAAAGTTAGAATAAATAAGTCCAACTCTGTAAAAATATATCATTTACCACTATTCATTTTTTATATTTAATTTGATTGTAGTACTTATGTGTATTATATATAAATATACAAATATTCAATCATACATATGTATTATAAATATATATTGTAGTTAAAAATTAAATATACAGGATATGTCCTTTAAGAAAATCTTTTAATAACGTAGAAGGACATTTTTATTATCATTATTTTTTTTTTCCCTTTATTGACCATAAAAGTATAAAATAATAATTTGTTCATTAATATTCCTTGAGAGAGAATATATATATATTATATATATTTTAAAATTACATACATCGAACTTATATACAACACATCCCATTTTGCTCTTAGTTAGAAAAAATATTTATATAATATATAATACTCTTATAAATTTATAATATTTTTTTAAAAGATCCATAAATATGTAATGTACTGTCACATAGATATCGTCTGCTGAGAAATGAAACAACGTATAATGAAAAGTAGTTTCGAGTAATTTGAGTTTAAAGATTTGTAAATTAAAAAAAATGTATGGAAAAATATCAAGTAACATAAAATTTTCCTCTAAAAAACACATTTTAATCAACATTAAGAATATTGCAAAGTAGTTGTACTTATAAAATCGAGTACGAGAAATCGAATGGTGCTATTATCTAATAATGATGTATAAATATCATACGTTGTGTCATTTCTCAGCAGACGATATTATCTATAATATATAATAAATATTTATTTTTAGTTTATATGTATGTAATATTTTGCAAAATATATACATAAATACTTAAGCCTTTTTAACAAAAATATTTTTTTATTTTAATTTTTAAAATCGTAATCAACAATGATATTCAATCTTTTTTTTTATTTAATCGTCTTATGGCTTTAGAAATATTTTCTTGAAACAAATATGATTGATAATGTTCGAAAATATTCAAACTATAAAAGAGCAAACAGTTAATTTAGCATAAAAATCAAAAACTCGGCTTCAGTACATCTTCAGGATAATTAACTCTGTAATTATTTTCGTATAGCTTATAGTTCCTAATTTTATGTTAATATTTTAATTAAATAATTAAATTTTATATATTGTGATATAATTATTATTTTCTAATTATATCTACCATACCAATATAGTTTCACGTCACGTGCACATATCGTATTAAACATAAATTTTATAATTTAATATTCTGTCCATATGTTTTATTTTTCATTTTATAACTTTACATATACGGTAATAATTAGTACACTTAAACATAAATATTTATACGGATCAGATTTAAATTTCTATCCAATTTTAAAGAATAATATGGGAATTTCAGGAATGCATATTTAGTTAGCAAGAAAATTTGAAAATCTTCACAATATAACAAACAAGAGATATAAGTATAAGTAATGTCCTTCTGTACTCGAGGGATAGGTTTTTTTGCTCTACTTATCAGTTTGTTCTTAAACTTTACTTATTTTTCACGTTTTTGTTTATATGATCGATAATCCCCAAACCACCAGCTCATTAACATCACTCAATCACCGTCGTAATGTAGGTTCACTTTCAATTTTTTATAAATACCTTGTTGGAACGGATACGTGTTCACTGGAAGTAAAGGCCCTACTTCCTCCACTTCAAGTATTTTCACGCCAAACACGTACCGCTTCAACGTCACACCCATATTTCGTCAAAATTCCCAGATGCGATAGAACGAGCTTCGGAGATTCGTTTTCAATTCGCACCTCGAGAATGTGGAATGCTCTCCCTTCAAAACTGTTCCCGACAGCTGGCGGACGCTTGATTTACGACTTGCGCCGCTTTAAGAAGAGTGTAAATGATTACCTACTAACTGTCCCACTTTTTAATCCCGTCTAAAGTTCCTGTCCCCATTACCAAATCCATACTTCTTTAAGTATAAAAGGTATCCCACCTAGTGATTTGGTAACTTTAATAAAAAAAAAAAAAAAAAAAATATACATCATTATTTCCCTTATCCTTTAAGGATTTTAATAAACGTACCTAACGTGTAATTTTATTTTTAATACTAATGGTAAAATATATAATATTTATATATGTTTCTGGCAGTTTTAATATACATTATGTATGTCGTAAATAAAGATTAAAAAAATAAAATATGGTTTTTGTTTATTTCAAAAGTTACAAAGATGATGAGAAGAATGATCTTAAAAATTGCACGCACATACAAAATCTAACTCAAGAAAATTCATTTCAAGAACATATTATTGAGTTTTTACACCATTGTTCATCAAAACTGAAAAAACCAACTGTGTGTTTTCACTTTCTATCTGTTCGTCCGTCCGTCTATCGCGCACTTAAATGCCAACTATTAACTAATAAACTTTTTTACCAATTTCAATGTTTTAATATGCGGAATCTCATCCACTATCAGCCAAGCCAAAGAGTGAGATTATCTGAATCCGGACAAAGTGTAAATTATTTCTGTATAAAATGTATAAATATTATTTCTAATTTTTTTAAATTTTTTATTGGATTTTGATGAAAATTAATTTGTGGAAAGATGACGTAAATAAAATTAAACTAAAAAAATAAAAAGACGTATACTTTGTCCAATCATTCGGACTAGTGCTGAAATTGGATGTCCGTGAAAATTGGTATATGAATAAAAGAGCGATCGTAAATATATAAAGAAAAAAATTTTCGAAAAATGTTTTGAATTGAAATGTTGAACTATGAATCCCAGTTATTTATGAGGAACTTTTTTGTGTTTTTTCATATCTGCTTTTGATCGTCAAACATTGGAATTTATTTATCATAAAATTTATTGGCAATCAAAAATTTTTAGAAACATTATAAATGTCCTATAACAAAAATTGTCGTAATAATAGTGTATGCGAATAAAAAGCATAATAATATATGTTTTGTTTCAGGGGTAGGTATCTTTGTAAACAATTTACTTTTTTATAATAAAAAATTGTGAACAAAATATCTGAAATACATGTCTGAATTGATTTGCTTTTTTATTTGTATTTGCATACCTATTAACGTAGTTAACGTAGTTGCACAAAATAATATTAAATTATTGAATTTGTCAATCATATTAGCGAGTGAAACATTTCAAACCATTTTTTTATTTTATTATTTAATGCAAAACCTGTTCAAAATTAGATTGTGTAGGTATAGTTCAAAAAAACGAAAAAACATCATTACTCTAAAAAAAAATCAAAGAGCAACTGGAAGCTATAGTTGTTATAATAATAAACTACATAATATTATTGCTAAAGTTGTTGCTAAAGAAAATACGAAACAGGATATTCTTGAACAATGTTTAAATTGGATGCCTTTTTATTATTGCAGGGTAAAATTATTGAACTATACTACTTTATATATTTACATCATTAAGTTTTGATTTAATTTGCTGAAGAGATGTTTTTTTATTAACCGGATTTAGCTACGCAGAGCGTTTTTAGAATTTATATGCTAAATTAATCATTCTAATTTCAATATTATATGATAGGTAGGTATATTATTATTAATAAAAATAATAATAAAAATTAATACCTACCTACTTTAGTTCATTCAATATTTTCATTTTAGTTGAAAGCTTGAAATATGAATTATCTTTTCAATATATTTGCCACTATTTATTACATAATTCTGTCATCTGGAACTGACATTACCTCACCACTATCCAGTAATTTTTTTTAATATAATATTTAGTTATATATACTTTTAAATAATTTATATTTATTATATTGTTAGCATAAAAATTTATTCACACGTACAATGGACGTGTGCGTGCAACAAAAACTATATTATTGTTGAACAAATCATATATACAGTCCTCTTTTATAATACAAAATATATGTGTATGTAAGTATATATACTAAATTATAGTTGATTTTTATTATTTAATATGGTTATTCTCAAAACATAAATTTCATAAAAAAGTTTTTTTTTTATTTCATTATCTACTTTAAGTATTAAAATGCTATTATGTTCACTTTGAAAATAATAAAATAGTATAAAATGTAGGTATTATTGTAGTTTTATTTTCCAGCAGCAGCTCCAACAAACAAAATGTATAGGGAAATTTCCTATTTTTTTTTTTTTTCTTTCAAATGTACACATCAGATTTTCTCTTTTATATATATATATATAGTCTAACTATATATATATATATATAGTTAGACGACCAACATAATATTTATGATACAAAATTTAATGTGTGGAAATCTATGGTTTTTATTCTGTTATGTGTTTATTTAAAAATATAAATTTTAATTTAATTATATATATGTATATCTCTGTATATACAATTATATTCATATTTATTTAGAAAGACAGTAGCAAAAGTAAGTCACCAAAATTTTTGGTTTTTAAATGGTTAGATATGGTAAAAACAAAAAATGTTATTTTTTCTGTATATATATAAATTATATCCAACAAATTAAAAGATTTTATTCATAGTACATATATACTATAAATTTAAACTTATGATAAATTTAATTCAATGAAAAATTATATAAACTGTAGACAAACTTAACAAATTTTTAAAGAGTATATTATTTATTTGGTATTTGGTAATATGATTTAACTTACATTTTATCTAAGAGAAAACCCGTTTACTTATAACTGACAAAGCTTCGGCTCATTTGATTTACATTTTGTTTTATTACTTTTATTAATCTACTTGCTAAGAAATTATATTTAGATTATTCTTATTTCGGATTTTTTTTGAGTCAAACCAGCCCCAGGCGGCCTCGGAATAAAGAAATACTCTAAAACCTTCCCGTAAAAATATCAACATAGTTTTCAAGCTTACAAATCGACATAGTTTTATATTATCGATTTGATAAGTTTCGATCTGTGATTTTTCATCACATTTTAACGAAAGTTTTAAAACCAGCATTCCTCATGTGGTTCACTGAATCAGCATCTGTGAGATATTCATACAGATGTTTGTTTTGCCCTGAAACTAATTGATTTAAAGAAAAAATTAATCAATTTTCAAACAATTTTCTATGGCAGCCACTGAATTGTTATTTATTATGGATCAATAGTACAAAAAGTTATTTCTAGCCACTGAATGAAACAGTTAACTTTATTAAAATATGATTTTTCAAAAAAATTAAAAAAAAAACTATTTGAGATATTTAATTTTTTAACTTTTTGAAAAACTCAATTAGAGAATTTTGTTTTTTCTTAATTTAAGTCACTTTCATTAATTATTTTTCCTAATTTTGAAACAAGAAAATATGGTAATAAAACAAAAATATTGGTAAAAAAATGGTGTCGATCTGCAAGGAAATTTTAAGAAAATTCGTGTTGGGGATGCATCCAGCCAAAATTAAAAAGAAAAGAATTTTTGAAATCATTGGTCCGGTAAAATGTATGTTTTTAGTCTGTTTTTCGGAGAATTCGAGCTTGGGAAAAAGCTCATGTTTTCAAGATTTCAATAATCACAATCCCTTCCATTTTTTACCTAAGCTAACTTAATTTTACTCATTATCTTGATGAAAACGTTATTGTAGACTATAAAAGGGTTATCTTTCATACAAAATCGATGTTCACGATTAAGGTAAAACCGGGATTTTGTCTAATATTTTTTCTCTTTTGAGCAGCCAAAAAAAAACCTAGACCTTAGTGGAATTTTACGAATTTAAAAAAATCTTTCACCCTTCTGAGTTTAAATTGTAATAATTTCCTCAAAAAATTATAATTATGGGGCTGTTCACATATTACGTAACGCTTTCTTTGCCATTTTTTAACCCCCCCCCCCATAGTAACAGATCGTAACAATTTCCGAAGACCCCCCCCCCCTCAGAAGAATAACGTAACAAAAGTTAAACACTTTTTAAATTACTTTTTGAACAATTTTTTTATTCGAATAAACAAACCAAAATTCATTATAGGTAACTTAAGTTTTTTTTTGCGTGCATTAATATTATATTTAGTGTAATTTTTTTTATAAAAAGTAGGAAATTTGGTTACATAACATTTTTATAAACCCCCCCCGCCGTAACAAATTTTCAAACCCCCCCCCCCCCCTAGGTCGTTACGTAATTTGTGAACAGCCCCTTTTAAAAATTCGCTACGTTAAGGACCAGAGATTATTTAATAATCTTTATAAGTAACTTGATTCGTCATTTTGTTTCCTAATAGTTTTTAATCCTTGATTCTGATAATGTTGTTTTCCAAAAAAACCCATAGTAAACCAATAAACCTGTCGATTGTACATTATAACAATATGTAATTTTTCATATAGCCTTTCAAAGAATGACATCTTTTTGCGTGAACTAGAGTGATCATTTTTAATACAATTGTGATGGTGTTCTTTAAACGATATTTAATATAATTATTTTGTTAAGCCTTATTTGCAATTGGCTAACTAAAAGAATACTTGAAATTATAGAAAATAAGAGCTCGTTTTTAACAACAGCGTACTGAAAAATTCTTTAATTAAAAAAAAAAACAATAATAGGAGCATTGAAACCGTTCTTATATATATACCTTGTTGATTATCAAAGCAATATTTACGTGTACTTATATAGTGAATACAAAATTAAGCTGAACAACATTTTTTAAGGTCTATTGAGACCTATTCAGGTTCGGCTAGATTTATTACCTGAAATCCATAAAAGAGTTAAATAGATTTTATTTGTGCGATTGAAGTTCTACGAAATTTTCCTATAACGTTAATTTTTAAAAACGTTTCACATTAATTTTTTTTTATCTAATCAGGTTATGTCAAACAAGACAGAACTTTATCTAAATGCATGCTTAATGCTTTTAATTTCACCGTAACCAGTATGAGATAATTTTCACCCACATTGATGCGCAGCAGAAAAATATTACTTGTTCGACAATTGAATTAAAAAATATTACATGAATATTATGTGTTATGATGGTTCTAGAAATTAATATTTTTTAAATATTAAAAATGTGTAGGTTTTTAAATCCTTTGTCAGTCTATCAGTGTTAATAGCATTATTCTGATTTTACTAAAATCCAATATTTTGTAGAAAAAATAGCAGAAAAGCTTTTAAGCATCAAATTTTACACGCACAAAAAAATTAAAAGCCTTTCAAGATTTTCTGTGCTAACATTATTTACATTCAAATGGCATTACTGGTAAATTTCTGTGAATATTTTTGGATAAATATTTTTTTTTATTCTGACAGAAAAGTTGTATTACTTTAAATGAGAGCTATGTATATAAAACCATTGATTAAGAATACACAGCTATAAATCTTTGTATTCTTAATCAATGATAAAATTTAAATAAAAATTGTTGAGTAAATTTAAGTAAACACTTAATAAAATTGAGGAATAATCATTATCAAAAATTAATATTTTTAGCATATGCTTTATTTAAACTTAATAAAATATAAATTACAACAAACTCTTGAATATGAACAATTAAAATCTGTTCATAGAGTATAATGTGCGGTACATAAATCTATGAGTGATAATAATGTACATGTAAATAAGTACACATATTTTAGAAATTTTACATTAATATAATATATACTTATATATAGAATTAAATACATAATTTTATAAATATACATGATATCGATAATATATACTATGTATAGAAAAATATCATTCGCGCAATACTTAACCTTTTTTAAATAATCCCTATAAAAGCAAAGTGAATGAATTTGATAAAATCATTCTAAGGAAAATTTTTAAGGGATAAAGTAGTAATATCACGTGCCTGGTATATATTTTATAATTTGTATAGTTTTTTTTTTGTGAATTTGATATACGAATTTAGAATTTTTTTTTTTTAGTTTTCAAAAATTTTAAATTGAAAATGACATCCAATTTGGTTGTACTTCCTGTAACAATATTATTATTATTTTGTAGTCTAACCAATGCATTTCCAACAAAGGTAAATATTATTTTTGACAATATATTATAAGTTAAGTGAATAGTGTACTACAGCTACATACAGCTTACCAGTATCGTTCAATCCGATATAAATTATCCGAATTAATATTTTTTGAATTAATTTTATTTAATAATTATAGACTTAGTCTATAATTAAGAAATAAAAGAAAATTAAAAGAATAAATAAAGTTTTTCGTAATAAAATTAACATTTTTAAAAAAAAACTTTTTTTATTTTATTTTTTTATTTTAACATTTTATAAACAAAAATAGTGCGGCGATATTAAAAAAACTTCTGAGAAAATTATAAAACTTACTGTTAAAAAAAACAATTCTGACGAAATAAATGATGGTAAAACAACTCATCACCTTGTTCTTCGACTTTTCATATAATGGTTCCCAAAAAAAGTTCAGTTCTAATTACGAGAAAGTCAATTTATATATGTATATATCTCTTACAAATTTAATCGATAGATTGATCGTAATTATAATTCTGATTATGATCTAAAAATTTGTTGATAATATAAAATAAATTAATTATTTAAAAAAAACTTAATATAATATGTAATATAAATAAATTTCAACTGAATCTGAATTAGCTTTTTCTACAACTTCATCGGAAGTTGACGTTACTATTGATTGATCATTAGAGAAGCTCATGCTAGTTTCATTGATTGACCAAATTTAATAAATAAATAATAAATCAAAATAGACGGATTGTCTATAAATTTCTGAACAGGATCTAAATCTTCTTGATAACCCTTAGGTTTACGTGTATTTCTTCGAAAATTCTTTGCTATAAACTTCAAATGGTTAAAGATTGCATCTTTTATCTAAACACTATAATAAAAATCAATTATACATATAATTATCAATTTATGTAGCAATCTAAATAATTAAAAAATAAATTAAATATTTACAAATCTATTAATTAATCCAGAGATATATCTACCCAACATAAATTTTTTTTATGAAATTAGTATCTTGCCAATTTAGTATGAAATTTTAAAAACTCATCTCGTGAAAAACTGTAGGGTGTTTATTATGAGTTTGAGAATAGGAAAATCCTCAAAAAATTTTTTAATTCAATGAATATGCAATATGGAAAAAAGTATGATTTTTCCATTCGATGATTTTTATAATATTTTTTTTTTTTAAATAACTTACGAACTCTAAGTCTATACGGCTTAAAACTTTCGATATAACTTTTAATTCGGAAATTTTTTTTTACTGTTTATTTTATAAAGTTAACTCGATACCCAACTTTCTAAAAATCTTCAACTAAACCGGTAATTTATTAAGTTCTTAAATCCAGATATAATTTAATTAAATCAATTTCAATTCCGGTTCAATATCAATTGAGAACTTCTTCCTTATTTGACGTTTTAATATAATGTTTAAAGTGTTAAAAAAAGCCCTGTAGGACACGGAGAAAATTTAGTATTTTAAGTATTTTAAATAAAAGTCCACCGGCCATTTAATGGGCCTATAATAATGTTTTTATGGAAATGCTTTAAATTTATTCAACATATATATATATATAATATTTCCAAAATTATGAATATATAATTGGGAATGTATATTTATCCTATTTCGATTGAAATTAATAATTTTTTTTTAACTCTTCACAAAATAATAATCGAGAAAGAAATCAAGAAAAAGAAAAATCCATTTTAACTTGTATGTTAAAGCAAAAAAAAATAAAAATAAAAAAAATAAAAATAAAGGAAAATGCTTTTAAGTGTAATTCAATAGATTTGTTATAATTTTTCCAAAAAAAAAAAAACAAAATATTTCTTTTTGTTATGTAGTTTACATAAAATATAAATATGTATACGTATTATAAATACGTACATTTATATCTAAAATAAAATAAAACGCAAGTTAAATAAAAAAAATAAGTATATATATATTATATTATATTTATAATAAAAACTTTTTAGTTAGACAAAAAAAGGACCTTAAACATAAACAGTATGTCGTACTATACAACAAGTCTCTTCTTTCAAACATTATTTTACCCATTCTGTTATTCGAAGGAAACTGTTGGTGCACAAAATATCTTGGTTTTTATTCAAAAAAAAAATAAATAAAAATTGTGAAAAAAATATTATTCCCAGAATATTTATATTTACAATAATAAAATGAAATATTAAAGTAAAAAAAACATAAACTTCCATTAAAATGATTCAAAGGCTTTTACTTTTAGCAATAAAAATTTTCCAATAAAAAAAAATAAATCAAAAAAAAAATTAAAATCTTCAGACTTGATTATTAATATAAAAATCGAAGAAAATCTCTGTTGAATACAAAAAACAAATCTTTTAAAAAATCTTATCAAAAGAATATTATTTACATTGAAAGTAATTTTTTCTACGGGGACCTACATAGTCACTCTACATAGTAGATTCATACATCATACTTGACTCAACTCTATTTTATACTAATTGGGTACACTAAGTCGATTACGAATACCTAGATAAATACTTCCGAATTATAGAAGGAAAAGCACACGGATCACTTTGTGCAGGCACTTAGGTATCAACCAAGATAGCACCACCCAAAAATTGGCGTGATCTTCCGAAATATACAGTGCTGCAATAATTAATATCGATTTCCAGTCTAAACTGAAAGCCTTTCAATTTAAAATTAAAATCAATCCTGACAATATTATTGATTTAATATATTCCTGAGATCAGACAATATATTGAACAAAATCTAATATACGAAATCTAATATACTGTTGTACTTAAAAGCAAATTGTGTATGGCTTTCAGATTTGTTTATTTTTTTTAGATGTTATAGTTTTGAATAATTTTCTTAGGTAAAAAATTATATTAGAATGAAATAGAATCGTTTAGTTTTCATTCAACGATTTTATCTTGTCATAACGATAAAACTAAGATAAATTTTTTATATCTTTCATTTGGTTATACCACTAAGTTATTAAAACATCTTCTAATGCATTTGAAGAATGATAGAATAATAATTGAAATAACGTATATATAGCATATAGAAGTAGATACTTAAAACTTAAGGACGTGTAATACATTGTCCCTAGAAATCTTCAATATCTAAGGTATTCTGTGTGTTATATATTATATATTACAGGTTCAAATGTGTGTACATTTTCAGATTAATTCTTCTCTAAGTTTTTCAAGCAAACAAAACAGCATACAAACATGCATTATAAACTTATAATTAGAAGAAGAAAAGTAAACACTCAGTATGAGAAATGAAAGAATATGTACATAATAATATAATGTATGTACTATAATAAGTATAAAAAACCATTATAAAAAAGAAGAAAAATTCATAAAAATTTTATCATTCATGTAAGAAAACTTTGTGCAATACATAATTCATGATGAATTTTCAAAAATTTATTTATATAATATATATGCGCTTTTTTTTTTTTTTAATACAGTAAGATAATTAATTATGAAATAAAATTATGGATTTTTTAATAAACAAGTTAAAGGAATTAAAATGAAAACGAATATTTGTACTAAATTTAATTTTATTGCTAAGGAAATTATTTATACCATTAAGGGAAAAGAGATTATATATTTAAAAATATATAGAAAAGAAATAGTTGTTTTTCGCATTTATATGTAACTCATCATAACAAGACTCAAAGTCTAGTAGTCACATTAGATACTCAACGAAACACAACCATTTCAAATATTTAATCTATATTTTATTTCTGAACTAGACTAGCTTTAATAGCAACACAAATGTCATTGAAAATCATTCTCTGTACAGATAAAAATGTAGAACAGTACCTGAGAAATGGAGCACGGAACCAGTTTTCAGCATATCGATTTAGGATACTTTACTTTTAAAATATCTTGGTCACGATCAAGGCTTACAATATTTTCAGGTTCTCTCAATACAGTATGAAACAATCGGAGTCTAACCATTTTTTAAGTTCCTCTAATCCAAATCAACATCTATTTGAAATGAAAATTATTAAGACCCTTAGCTAATTGAGAGTTTCTAACTCCCAAACTCGAAATTTTAGAATATCATCCTTTAGTGAAGTAAGCGAGATTGGTCATATTTTGGCATTCAAAGAATTAAAATCGATTGTTGCATTAGTTACAAACATCTTAGTGGAGGACGAAGAAACGAATGGAGCTTAGTAGCTTAATTTTTTATATAACATTTTAACTCGAATGTTTGTGTGCTTTAATATTATAAGTTCTATTTAAAAAAAAATCGGATTTTTCCACAACCTGATATAAAAAAACATTCTTTCGATTTTCAAGTGCAATCTTAATCTTAACGTCTATTCAAGAACAAAATTTTGATTTAATGGTATTTCAATTAAATTATAATAATTTTTTTTTTAAATCTAACAATCTATAGAATACTATATTCTATATATACAGATTTGTACGTGTACATAATAAAATTTTAATATAAAATAATATAATGCTAACATTATTTTATATCTGTGAGAAATTATTTAATCCTAAATAATAATTTTTTTTTTAACAATAAAAAATGTATGATAAAGAAAACACCTGAATCTAGTTAAGCATAAAATTATTTAATCAACCATTAAATATTTGACTTTCTATAATTATTAATGATGTGAAAGATTAATTTTTTTTTTATATTTTTATTATTATATTTTCAGGAAAATCATATACCAGAATCTCTTTCAGGTAAATTTATTTAAAAATTATAATAAATTTATTGTGTACAGTCTTTGCTTATAAAAAAAATGCTCAGGGAAAGCTAAATAAAATGTTTATTTTTGTGAAATTTATGTCCCTTCAAGGCTTTTTTCAAATCAAGTGTCAAAATAATGTTATTTTAATTTCTTGTGATGAAAGAACAATTAAAGATTTTAATTCTTGATAAAATATAATTTTCATAATCACGTTGAAGAAAAATTTTAAAGAAGTACTTGACGTTATTTACAATATTGTAGGAGAATTTGACTGATGCGAACAAAAAAAATTAAAGCACGAAATAAATTTGTTTATTTTTCTACCTTGTTCATTTAAACAGTGTTTAGTTTTTAATTTTCGCCTTCGTCTTACCGTAAAGGAAGATTCATATATTCGTATATTCGTATATAAAAAATGGTATATATATGGTAACTCCCTCTATATGATTCTTCCTCGACGGTTTTGCTTATTGTGTTTTTAGTAAAACGGTATGCATTTTTTTTTGAAGCTGCGATAAACGAAAAAAGGTAAAAAAAAGGTATTGGTATAGGGTATAGGACACAGTGGTGATATCAGAAATTACAACCTGTACTCTAAAATAAAAGTATAAACATTATATTGAAACGCTCTAAAAATTGAAAGAACAAGTTTTTAAAGTTCAGACTACAGCACAATCGTAGTTAAAAGAATAACCTTATATTCATTCTGCTGAATCTTTTTTCGGCGGGCAGAATCAACAATAAAAAAGTTCAAAATCTTTTATCTCTCAAAATACAAATTTTCGTATATTTGCGTATTTCTGTCATCAACAAAGTCTCTAAAGTAGTTTATTAAAACGTTGTATTTAATTATTTAATTTTACTATAGGCATATTACGATGTGGTACGGATAATTTTAAAAATTTTAACAAGAGGTACGGCCGTACTGCTCCGTATCGCCAAAATATCATCACTGCCTAAACATACATGTTTTTTTAATACAACTGTGATAACGATAAGAGCTGTGGTAAAAGCTAACTTAAATTTTCTTTTCGGTAGTAAACAAATGTTATGTTTGAAGAGAAACTTAACGTTGAAAATCTTTTTTCCATAATTTTTTTTCGATATTATTTTAGTGAACTAAACTTTTATTTTTTTATTTATGTTATTCACTGTTTGAAATTTTGTTCATAATGTAAGATTCATATTTGTACGTTTATATGTAAAAACCTCCGTGTGTCCACATGAATTGATATTCAATGAATTCAATATTAAATGCAAACATTTCTCCGTTAATTTATTTTGATAGATTCTTCAGATTTAATATATTTTCTAACAACAATGTATAGCAGCTTGGATCATTTCAGTCGTGACATTTTGTTAAAGAATTTCAATTACGTGGACAATTCAGAGAAATGGAACGAAAATATGTTTATTAAAAATTATGGAAATAGCAATAATAATAACGATGAATATTATACACGTCAAATAAAAAGTATTGACAGAATAGGTGGAGGAAACTTACTTAAACGAGCACTTGATCCAATTGGAGGAGGAAATTTGCTTAAGCGCAGTCTAGACCCAATAGGCGGAGCAAATTTATTAAAATAAATTTAAATTTTCTTTGTAATATGATTTAATTAAATTATTAATGGTTCTTATTTGAAAATATCTACGCAAGTTGTGTGTTTACTTTCTTTTTACTTCACAATGATAATTTCGTTAAAATTTAAGAACTTTAGTTTCAAATTTTATTACTACTGTTTACTATGGCTTTTACAAATTATTGGATACAAATACTAGACTTCTATTGATTGCATTTCTTCTTTTCATAATTGTTATTAAGAAAATAACAAGTTCATTAAAAATAAAGTTTTCTTGGAATACCTATGTATATTTTAGAATTTTCAATAAATTTCAAAAAACCGATAAAAACAAAATTTTTAATATAAACCCTTTATATAGGAGAACTCGGTTTTTTATTGCTTTGTTGAAACATTCAATTGAATCAGTTATATCACACTAGTACTAAATTAAATTCGAGATATAACGAAAATCGTTTCATATTAATTTTTGCGTTTCAATTTTTTATTTCACAAATAATTTCGACAAACGGCGTTCCCGCCCCCACTCAACGTCATGCACTTCTTAAAATTGGATACAATCAACGCGACCAAATTAATATATAGTTATAAATATGACAATCCAGTAGAACAGTGGTTCTTAACCGGTGGTGCACGCACCCCTTAGGGGTGCGAGCTTGAATATTTCGGGGTGCGAAATTGTAATTTTACAAATTCACGTGTAGCTAGAAAAATAAAAAACTAATCTTAAAAACTCATTTTGGTTAGTAAATGTTTTATTCACAAAACATTTTTTAAATATTTTTGTAAATTATAAACCATAGAAACAAATTCATTTTTGTATTTTTTCTACAATTACAAAAATTCAAATGCGTTTCTATAGTGATTTTTATATTTCCTCGAAATTTTAGTTGATTGTTGCGATTATTCTTAGAAATACAAATACTGTTTCGCACATTACATTGAATAAAGATTTAAAAATAATTGAATTTTAGTGTTGACGATTACAAGTTTGAATTTTTGTGTTGAATATTAAAAGTTAAATATTAATAATAAAACAATTAATACAAGTTAATTTTACAAGTTTAGTTGAATATTTATATTATAATTATTAGAATATAATTTGGTACATTAAAGTCAAATTCAAAAGGTAAGCTAAAATATAGCAATAATAGATAGAAGTTTAATATTTTTTTAGTGTTTTATTAAAAAATTTAATTTAGTATAAAAAATATGTTTTGCATAATGTTTGTTTTTTAATTTATATAACTCAATAATTTCTGGTAAGGGGTGCGAGAATATTGTTTGAAAATTTTAGGGGTGCCGGTAGCTAAAAAGGTTAAAAACCACTGCAGTAGAAGATTAAAACATTTTAATTGCTTATCTCAATTGTTAAGTCTCAAGTTATATATATTTGAATATAATTTTTTTTCAAATAAAAACTAAGTATTCATTCTCAACATAATAAGTCAAAGTTAAAGTTCAGACTGAATCAAAAATTCTGAGCCATGAAATATAAACCGAATTATTATATTTTACTGAACAAATATTGATTTCTTTTAATTTTTCATGCAAACACACATAAGGATTTGGATTTGGAACATTACACAGAGGGTAGGATTTTCTTGTATACATTCTTTAAATGAAATAGGTACCACAAATAATTAACATTGAAAAATAATGTTTTTATACATAAACAGACGAATTAAGGATTATTTTTTGAATTGCGTAAACATAATATGTATTATACTGCATAGTACACATTACATAATGATTAATGATATAATAAAATATTAAATAATAAATAATTAACTTTGTATATTTAAAATGAGAAATTTAGCAAGATTATTTTCAAAGTTGTTCTCAATTCATGTTATTAAATATTCGAGAATTTAAAAAATAAGATTTCACAACTTTGACAAGAGAAATCATTTTTAAACCTAATCTTATCAATAATTTTATAGCTTTTAATGTTGAAACTTTAAGAATGCAATAAATCATAAAAACATGGAAATTATGTACAAATACATAGCTACATAATGCTTAGAGATTAATACTAAAGATTATTCCCTTTATTTTTAATTATTTTAGCAAGAGAATGGCATATTTATTAGATGACGACGACCCAAAATATTTAGATGCTGGTCGATTTTATTCAATGAATAATTTTTATGATCGATATTTCACTCCGGAAGATGGGGATAAATTTTTGAAATATATCGTTGCTCCTGAAAAACCTGAAAGAAAATTGCAAGGTAGAAAACGCAATTTTGATGAAATTGATAGAGCTGGTTTTACGAATTACAAAAGAAATTTTGATGAAATTGATCGAGCTGGTTTCGCTAATTACAAAAGAAATTTTGATGAAATCGATTCTGCTGGATTCAACAAAAGAAATTAAACTAAAACTTCCATTTCCCTTAAGGAGTCAACCAATTTCGAGGATCTTTTCACATAGAAAAATTTTTAATTTTAAATAATTAAGAAAAAATTATAAATGTAATTATATAATAATGAATGCTTAATAAAATCGTATGATTTTTAAGTATTATTTAAAAGTTTTCTCAATTATTTAATTTATTTCAAGATTATATTAAGATGGTTTTGAATGCAACAAAGCTTCGTGAACAAAATTCGTGAAATAATATACATATTTATAATAATTATAGACTTGTTGTGCTCATGATGTTGTCTTGTGCAATGATCAAACTTTGGTAAAAAAAAGTGTTTTTCGACTTAGGACTAATGTGCCAAATAAATGGGATCTAAGAGCTCATTTTAAGATTTCTTTCGTTATTTTTTCCAATTACAAGGTATTTCTCGAACTCTTTTTTTTCGTAGACATTATATATGTCCAAAAACGCCAGAAACTATTGAAAATCTGGAACTTTGTGTAATTTGAATTTTGCTGTCAGAAAAAATCTAATATTGTTTCTTCGATATCATCCAAGAAATGAGTTAAAAGTTTTGCGTACAAAATTGTAAACCATTCTGATTCAGAATAGATTTTAGTTTTTATAATCTCAATAGTATTTCTATTAGATAACAAAAAAAATACCAGTAAAAGTTGTAATACCAAAAAAATTCCCAACAAATTTTGTTTCTAATCCCCGATTATTGTTTTCAACAATAAAAAAAAACTTTTATCCAAAATCGTGATTTTGACCGTTTGCTAATTAAAATCTCCAAAGTGCTGATAACTATCATCCACAATTTTAATACACAGTACCAATACAAGTTTATATTTAATTCAAATAATACTTCTTAATTCTTGTTACTTATCACTTTCTCGAGTTATCCTTTATACTCTACTCAAATGTATGTAGTACATAAACCTACGTAAAATAACACCCGTTTTCAAAGAATTATTATTCTAATTAAAAAAAAAGTTAAATGTAATTGTTAAAATTTATTATTTAAAAAAAATTATTAAAGTAAAATAAAATATAATTTTAAACATGAATTAGTATTAATTAAATCCAAATAATATTTTAGAAAAGGAATGAACGTGACGCCATAATCAATTGTAAAAATTGTACATAACATAATGTACCTAGACCTACATATAAAAATCTGAATTTGAAATGATTGGTGATTTAAACTCATAAATTCCATGTTTTTATTTGGCAGTTTCAGATGATTTCAAAATTACATCTAAAATATCGAAATTTAATGAATATTTTTCTTTATTGTAGCGTCGGGAATGCTGAATCCAATCATTCTTTAAAGTTTGCCAATTCTTTTTATGATCCGACAACAATTCTTCTTTCGAAAAAGGTGGATAATCCAAATTCTAAAAAATATTTTCAAATTTTATTTAATTTTTTATTACTAATATCAACAATTTTACTGACAACTTACGTAATCTAGATCAATAATATTTTTATAGTCTTTTTCTTCTTTTTCTTTGGGTGGTGTCCTTGTTAGCTCACTACTTTTTGATATAGGAAGTTCTGTAATATCAATAATTTTTTTATCCTCAACCTCTTTAAGAAAATCTGAAGAAAACTGATTTCTGGGTTTAATATCTGATTCAGTTCTGAAAATTTTTAAATTCCATATTAAATATTGAATCAAAGGCATTGAAATAAATGTGTTTTATAATAAATGTGACCATACGTCCCGTTTTAGCCCAGATCGTCCCGTTTTCCTGTACTTATCCCGTCGTCCCGGTCGGTACACTAAAAAGTCCCGATTTTACGATTTTATTAGAATGTTCTGTTCTAAAATGAAAATATTTTGAACATACAGTTTGTAAAGAAATTGTTTTGAAAATCAAAAATGATTAGAAAATCTATATTAAATCAAAAAGCATGTATATAAAGAGGAATCAGTCCCATACAAAAAAAAGAATTAAAATAGTGAAACAAAAAATCCATATCACAACCCCATGACCTTTTTTTTTTTTTTTGAGAATTCCACTCTCACAAAATCTTTTAAAACTTTAAAAATTGTATAGAACTGTTGTTATTTTGAAAAATTTAAAAGCTTTTGTGAGAGAGGAATTCTCAAAAAATTCAAAAAAAAAAAGCTCATGGGGTTGTGATATGGATTTTTTGTTTCACTATTTTAATTCTTTTTTTTTGTATGAGACTGATTCCTCTTTATATACATGCTTTTTGATTAAATGTTAATAAAATATTAATCTAATTGTCTGTGTCTAATAAAATATTTTTTTATACAAATATCGAATTTAACTGAAACTAAGCAATTTAAAGCAATTTAAATAAAACTTAAGTAATTTTAAGTGAAATTGTTAATTTAAAAAACAGAATTTTGATTTTAGTTGCATTTGGAAAGCAGTCCATTTATTAATTATTTTGCGGTCCAGCTCCATCTGTGTTGTTAATTCGTAAGTTTACATAGACTGCGATTTTCAAATTGAATTTTTCTCCAAAAATTTCTACAAAAAAATTTGTTGATTTTGCACTGCATTTTTTTTTGAACTCTTTACTTTTTTTTTAACTCTTTACTAAAAATAAACCTTGAATACTTTTTAGTAAAATGACGATAAATAATAATATTTAATAATTTAACACAGTACAATGCCTAGAATAATGCCGAAAAAAATGTGTAAGTATATTGCTAAACTTAATACTGTAAGGATACTGAAGCTAGTAACTTTACTTTCTCGACTATTTTTTATGAACGAAAAGTTTCCTTTATTTTGTAATCATAGGTTTTTTTTGTTATGACCTTTCAAATCTCTTACTGTCATATATTTTTAAAATTTTTAAGTACCCTGAGCCTTATGAACATTTTAATCATTTTACTTTTGTTATTCCTTATAATTTTATTTTAATAATAGATTCATATATTTACTTTACGGTATATTGCAATTTAGGAGAATTTTGTATCCATGCTCTGCAAATAGGATATAGAGGTGATGACTCCTTGTATTTAGCCAAATCAAGACTTCGATCAAATAATTTCATCACATAACTTTCGTACCGTTTTTCTTTAACTACGTTGTTTTCTTCTGTTTCTTTTAGTTTCTTTGGTGGCCTACCCTTAGTAGGTAGAATTGGATGAATCTCTGTGTCAGATTTTTTTTCATCATTTTCATTATCGGATTCATCAGACGAAACAGCAGCAACTAAAGCAGCTTGCAATCGTCCTCGAGCCAATTGTACTTCATTGCCTTAAATAATAATAAAACAAAAGTAAAAATACGATTTGATAATAGGACTATACCACTACCTAGGTACCGAACTATCAAAATTAAAAATATAATATTTAGATACCTACCTATCTAAGTATATTAATTTTCAGAAAGCAGGTTGCTACCCAAGTAAAATTACCAAAACTCAAAACCTGATTAAGGAATTAATAAATTACAAAAAAAATATCATCATCAAGGAATCATCCTCAAGGATCAAGGAATTAATAAATTACAAAAAAAAAATCTCTTTTATCTGGGCATGGATGTGCAGGGGCTTGAATTCAAAAGTGAAGGTAGTAGATATATGGGATCTCTGAGGACAGGAATCAGTAGAGGCTCTCCAAATCGAACATATGGCATATCAGTTCTAGTTCTAGGTACTCTACTAGTTCTATTGATTTTGATTAAAGTTAGAAACAAAAAAATGTCTGCACTCGACTGAGTAACGACTCTCTGACTCTGACTGAACTGAGGTATCTTTTTTTCTTAGCTCGTTAGTAATTACACATTACACTAATTTGTATTAGAAATAGCAACAGTAAGTAAGCTGTAAGCAGTTTAAATTATTTTGTGTTTTAAAAATAAAATAAGTAGGTACCTACCACTACGTTTCTTTCCCATCGCAATGAAATGGTAAAAAAAATATATAAATTAATTTTTTTTATTTAATTTTTGAATTTATTTTAGAAAAAATTTGTTTTTAATTTTCGTCTTTCTTGTTTATTTGTTTTTTGTTTACTTATTTCAAAATTTCAAATAAAACCCACAGCTTATCCGTGAAGTCTGCTGGTAATAATAACAGCACAGTTTGTTTCACAAATCACAGCCACCAATTTGGCAATAAAAAAAAAACTGGCAATACGTATAAAGACGCCTTAAGGAAGCCTTTTGAAAAAGTTGTACACAGCCAAAGGGGTTTACTTTTTTACTTACTTTTGAGGGTAAAAAACAATTTCTCAGTATTTCTGTTTGTTATTATTTTTTTTGACAGTAATTAGTGCAACCACAACAAAATAATTAATTCAACACAAAAACAAGGATAACCTTTGTTAAATAAATCCTATGTATATTATTTCAACCAATAATACAAAGAATAAATCTATCTTTTATCAATTTCATTTATGTCATTCTACCTTTTTTATTCGGTTTTATATGGTTGACACTCAATACCTCTGATGCCTAGTCTTATAAATGTATGCTTTGATTTAAAGCTTTGTGGAAACGCCATCTTTATTTTTCTGCCTTTCACTTGTCAATTTTGCGCACATTCCCAGTCTTTACTTTTTATTTCGTCGTTGAAGTCGCGTATTTTTTTAATCTAATTTTTATTGAAAAAAATAAAATAAAAAAATAGAAATTCTTTGTTAATAAAGAAAAAATATTTACTAAATTAAAAAACAAATTTTGTTTTTCAATTATTTTTTTAATTTAAAAAAAAAGAAAATAATTAATTTATAAAAGGATATTAAATTTTACATAACTAAAGAATAAAAAAAAAAAGATTTGTGTGAGTTTCTTTGAACAAAAAAAAAAAAATAAATTTCAAGGAGAAATTTTTTTCCTATAAAAAAAATTGAATTGTTGGACATTTCTCGATTTTATAAGAAAGAAATACCAATACACATATAGAAAATACAAAAATATGAAAGAAAAAAATTTATTTTAAATAAATTGTGAATTTTTTTTTTTTTTTTTTAAATATAATTAAAATACTTAAATCAAAATAAATTCTTAATTTATTATCAAATTTCCAAAAATTGTTAAAAAAAATTTAATAAAAATAGCAAAACGGAACAGAGTTTTTGCACGGTGAAGAACAACAGAAGGGGATTTTTTTTATTGACGACGAACAGTGTGGAAAAAAACTTTTTTAAATTAGAAAAAAAAAAAGTGAAAAGTCGCAATCAAACGAAACACAAACACAATTTTTCACCACACATATAGTCAAATTGTGCTTTTTTTTTTTTTTTAATTAATCGAAAGTCATTATATATGAATTTGGGATTGGGACCCCTCAACTATATAATATAAATTTTTGATGAAAGCTTTGCAAAAGTTGCTTTTTATTTTACAGGTTTTTATAATTTTGCAAAATTTTAAAATTTTTTGGAAACAATCCTAGGTTATAAAAAATTTATCAATTGAAAAAAAAAACTGGAAATAAGTTTTTTTTTTTAATTAATTTGTTTTTCTTTCGAAATCAAATGCCTTGTTGCCACTGCTTTTAATGATGTTGATTATTTTTTCAAAAAAATAAAATTAAAACAAATGAAATTAGGTTGTAACCATGAACGAAAAAAATTTATTAAAAAAGTAGGTATAAGGCATAACGTAACTTGAAACCTATGAAGATGTTTTGGTATCTTTATCTAGTAATCGGCATCGGCAATGAGTCAGATATCCTAGGTAGGTACACCTATTTGAAAGTTAAAGGCACTTAATTAGTGACCTAGATTGCTAGAAACTAGATTACATTTTATTCAAAAAAAATGTAGGATTTCAGTTCCAAAAATTCTTACCTACAACTTCAATTTAATTTTGTAGGTATTTAGATATCTCAGTACCTATCTACCTAATCTCAAATTAAAGTAGACTTTCCTCATAGTTCATCAAACCTACTAAAAACTAATTCAGAGTTAGGTAATCTACTTACAAATTATTCTATTTTTTTTAACTAAGGTTTTCAATTTTATTTTCATGCTACCTACCGCGTACCGTCCTACCTATCTAAAAGTACCTACCTAAAAATCCATTCAAGTCTAGTTTTATACCTATCTAAAAAAGAAATATTAAAGCGTATATTTGATATAGATTTGAAAGTAAAATCGTATCTTACTAAGGAACTTATTAGAATAATAAAATAAAACCTTGTAAAATTACTTAAACTCACAATTTCAGTTTACTAATATTGAATTCTAATACTTATAGGTACTTAATTAAGTTAATTATTAATTATTTATATTTGAAATATAGTATTTATGTTAGGTACCTTCTGTACCTACCTGACGCCACAATTAAAATATTTTCTTTGCATCTAAATTTAAAATTTATTTTTTTTTAGAATGAATATTAAATTTTTTTCCTATTCAGCTAAGATTTGAAGGGTATATTCACATTTGAATTTCATAGACAAAAATAAAGTTGTGGAATATAATGTCTCCAAATAGTGTTCAAATTGTACACGTTACAGGTAATGTGTTTTAAATTAAATAAAAATAAAAAAGAAATTATCCATTTTTGAATTGATGTAACAGCAGAAAATACATAAAAACAATCGCCAGTCTAGTAATTATGATTATTAGTTGGTTACCTACCTAGGTATTTTTTTTAGTACGAATTGTGATAATTCCGAGGATAATTCATTTCTCTGTTTTGATGAGTCTGCAGTAAGGAGTTAGGTATCTAAATTACCTACCTACATATGTCGTTTTCATATTTAAAGTTTTTAATGTGTTATCGTTAAAGAAAATTATACAAAAATTAATTTGAAAGTTTTTTTTTATTATTTTATAACATGCGGTTCTAGTTTTTTTTTAATTATGTAATTTTGTTTGCAAGTGAACGAAATAAGTTTTTTATAAATGTATGTTTGTATATATGAAGGAACGACATTTATAAAATATTGTTAAGTCTGTAAGTAGGTACCTATTTTTTTTTTTTTTTTTAGAGATTTTGAATGATCCATTATAGTTTCAGTTTTTTATGAGCTAAACATACAACGGTTAAGAAAATAAAATCTGATCAAGTTTTCGATTGCAGTACTTACCTTTAAATAAGAAAACATATATTGCAAATTTTTTCACCCCTAAATTTTCCATAAGACCTAAAATAAGCTAAACTAATTTAACTGAAAAATAAACTTAAGATTACTCAACTGATAAATATTTTTTTTTATCCATTTTTAATCACCTAGTCACACAAATAAGAAATATAGGTACCTAAGTATTTGGCAAAATTTGGAATGTTATTTTTTTATTTATTTACTTTGTTATTAAAAAAAAATATATATATAAGTAGGTACCTGCATAAATAAGTACCTCCTTACTTAAATAATTGTTTTATTTGACAAAAAAAGTTCAAAAAACAAATTGGATAAGTATATAAACTTACCTATAGTTATTAGTTTAGATAACCTGTCTATCTATCTTAATTGATTTTCTTTTAGTACTTTTTTATTGGGTTTCTTAAAGTACAATGCAAATTTATTTAAGAACTTCGATTTTCATTTCTCAAAATGATAATTAACATAATATCTTGACATTTACCTAATATTAGATCCTAACAACCATGTTCATTCACTCATTACTTATTGTTTTTTAAGAATTTTAAATTTTTTTCAAATTCATTTAGAATTTAGAATAAAACAATGTTGCCTTATAATAATTACAAAAAAAATTATATATTTCATTAGAATTATAATTTTAGCTTTAGATATAGGTAGATATGTATCTATTTAATTCAAATTTTTGAATATTATTAATACTTTAAGTAGGTAGGTACCTCCTGGTCTACTTATACCCGACTTAAACTCATTGAAAAATCGACTTATCAATATATTTTTTATCAAACAAGCTTTCAAAAACATTACTTTAAAATACTAAATAAATAGTATTACTTACCTAATGTAAGTACTTAGGTACTTAGGTAATTATTTAATGACGGTGTAAAATTTGAGGTTAAAGAAATTATCATTGAAACATCTATTTGGATTATTTAATCATAATAAAAAAAATCCACATATACTTATAATCAATTTATATTTATGTTACAAAAATTTTAATTTATTATCGATGCAGAGAGAATTTGAAAAAGATTCGTCCGCCATCCGATATAAAAATATCTATCTATAAGTACTTATATAAAATAATATCTAACGACAAATAATTTATCAATTTCAAAGTTTATCATATTCGAGGTACATTAGATTTATCCCTGCATTTATCTTATAATCTATTGATAATGAAGTTAACATGCCTCATGTTATTTACAAGCATAACAGGTGGTTAATAGCAATATGCGAGGCAATTTGTTATTTTCAAAAATCCTAATACATATTTTTCATCGAAAGTTCAGTATTTGGTAAAAAATTAGTATCTTGTCTAGCTAGATCAATGATTCCCCAATAAAAATAAATTATAAGGTTTAACTAAGTTACATTAATTTGTTAAATAATCTCTTTGAATAACTAAAAATAAAAAGAAAGAAATATTTCTTTTTTAAATAAATTCTTGAAAAATTTAAAATAACATAATTTCTGGTTACAGTTATAAATACCTATTTGGTTCATTATAGGGTTCTTACACCTGGATCTTTAAACTAACCTTTGCAAGAACTAACCTAGAAACTGTTTTTTTTTTTCATACAAAAGGCCTTTTTTGCAGACAAAAAAACTAGTTCGCCGAAAAAATTAAAAATGAACTGGAACTTGCTATATAAAATTATTGTCCGGAAAATAAATACATACTTCTTTTCATATTCCACTTCATCAGGGCTGTGAGACTACATTTATTAAAAAATAGCTCATTTTTCTAGTAAATTTTACTCACCTTAGAGTTTTTGTTATATGGTTGACAACACTTTTGTTGTGAAAGTGGCAAAAAAAAGGAACCAGAAAAATATCCCACTTTATGTCAAGCAAACGGCATTCGTAAATCCGGATAATTAGTTTGAATGCGAACAAGGTATTAGAAATTAACCTTTCAATTTAAGTGCGTGCAGCCTTTTATAAAAAAAATCTCTGAAAAAAATTATCATAATCATCATCGTTTGTGGTGCTCACAATTACAACAAGATTCAATCTCTATAAAGAAGAAGTAACACCTGTGCATTGGCAAAATTTTAAAACTACTTATATCAAGAACAAAGAAAACAAAATTTTTTTTTTTTTTTTTTAAGATGAACCCAAACACCTGGCGAATTATTAAGACCATATAAAAATATAATTATTAATACTAATTTGTCAATTTCTGTCAAAAAAAAAATAAAAATAATAATAAGGAAAAAAGAACTAAACTTAATTTTTGCTTTATTTTTTTTTTAAATCACTACAATAATTTTCAGTTCTGATCAAAAACACGTAGAATGGTTGCATAAAATAATATAAAAAAAAATAAATTTATAAATTTTTTATTTGTATGTAGAGAAAACAAAAAAAAAAAAAAAAGATTTTAATACGAAAAATAAAAATTTTTATACGAAAAAAAAATTAATTTTTTTTTTGCTTATATTGATTACGTGCAACAAACACACTGAAAAAAAATAATATGAAAAACTGGTTTTTTTTTTTTTTTATTCCATAAATACGTAAATTCGTATATTTTTTTTAAATTTATTTTTTATTTTATTTTTTTTCTATTTTTCGTATAAGATTTTCTTGAAATTAAATATTAGATTTTCTATTGACAACAAAACAAAAAAAAAATATTAATTAATTTATTCATTTAAAACAAATAAAAAACAAAAATTTTTTATTGGATTAAAAAAAATTATTAAAAAAAAAAAATAAATAAATAAAAAATATTTTTGATGGTAAAAAAAAAATTCATAAAAATAGGTATTTTTTCTTTTAAATTTTTAACCTAAATTAAAAAATAAAAGCAATAAATATTTTTGTTTTTAAAAAATCTTTTTTTTTTGTTAAATTACGACGTTCTTTCAAAAAGTAAAGGTATTATTTTATTTTTTTTTTTTTAAATATTTTCGTTATCTTTTTTAATTTTAGAAATCATAAAAAAAAAAATCTAATCCGAATTGAAAGTTAGGTAAATATTTTTTTTTTTATTATTTTCAAGAAATAAATTAATAAAATTCCGTGAAAATAAAAAATAATTATTTCAAATTTCATTGCCTTTTTTTTTTTTTGTAATTCAAACTCTCCTCTGTTCGGTGACGTAAATTTTGAATTTTTTTTTTTCGTGATTGCAAATTCTCGTGGGTGAAATTTTCCTTTTTTTTTTTGAATTTTTATTTCTTTAAAAAAAAAAATTTAGCACAAATAGAAGTAGGTATCAATTTGAAATTAAAAAAAATAAAATAAAATCTATATTAAAAAAAATTTTTTTTTCTTCTTTTTTTAGTGATCATCATCATAATAAAATTAGGTGACTTAGTGGTCTTTAATTAGGTGACTTAATTAAGTTGAATGTCTGAGAGAATTTTAGTTGTGAGAAAGAAAAAAAAAATAAATACCTACATCTGTGTCTCTGCTGCATACTTTTCTCTAAGAAAAATATAATTGTTTTTTAATTTTTTTTATTATAAAATTTTGTTTTTAATACATACCTACATATATAATATGTTTGTAGGTAAGTAAGTATATTATGTTAAAAATGTACATACTTTATATGGTAATTCTTTTTTTTTTTGTAAAACTAAATATTAATTTTTGGTTTGATATTCGTCAATTGAATTCTGTAGCTGGGAACACAAAAAAATAACTACCTACCTACTTAATTGCAAAAAAAAAAAAAAAAAATTGTCATCAGGATTGATATTTTTTTGATGTTAGCATACCATTTTTTAATTTCTAAGTATTTATGCAAAATCTGGTAGGTACCTACATTTTATTTGTACCTCAACCTTTCTTTCAGTCTTTCTCTCATAACTGGTGAAAGTTATATGATCACATCCCGAATTCGCATTTTCTATAATCTCTCGTTTGTGTTCATTATTTAATTTATAACTATGATTCTTTCAATTATCGAAATGTGGCGTCATATGTATTAAATTTAAGTCATAATCAAATATATTTTTGGTAGTTTTTTCTTTATTACTTATTATCCATTCATATCATTGAAATTTTTCACGCTGTTTTTGTGCAGGGACATGTTCGTTTTTGAATCTTTAATGTTTTCTAATTATCAATTTTGTACAAATCACTAAGTAGGTATACCCCTTGCAACCTACAAAAAAATCATTTTAGGGACAAAGTTTATGTAACATTATAATAACAAAACCTTGATATTAATTTTAAGTATAGAAAGCATTACACTAAAAAAAAGCATAGTTATCTAATTATGTTAAATTTCATATCGATTGATAGTAACTCACATAATGTACAATAAGTAGCTATTATATTTCTAGTAAGAAACTTCTAGTAGACATTAAGTATTTTTTGTATTATATTTTATCAATTTAAAGTAAATAGATAATTATACCTAGGAGGCGATAATATAATTATACAATAAAATTAAATTAAAATTATAATAATAAATTACAATTGTCAAAAAAAAAAAAAAGAGAAATAAAAATTTTTCCGGCTCTGAGAATAATTTTATGACTAATCGCGATCGTATCAAAAATATACATAATATATCTTATTTTTTAAATATTTTTGTTTTAAATTTAGTAAATACCACAATATAATTCCTTCTCTTTGCGTTTTTTTTTCTAGTCACTTTAAAAATTGAAAAAATAAAATAATAACGAGTAATATATTTCAATTTTATTTTTAGCATCAAAGGTGCAAAATTGATTTTTTTTTTTTTATGTATGTATAAACATACATTTTTTTTTATTATATTTTCAACATTTATTATTAAAAAAAAAAAAAAAAAAAACAAAAATTATAAAGAAATATAAACTTAATTTAATTTTTCCATAGTCAGTGAGTGAACAAATCAACCGTGGACTTTAAAAGGTATATTTTTGGCAAGGTTAGAAATTATTTAACATTATTGAAATTATTATTGCATTATTGTGTAAAATTAGAAAGAAAAAAAACAAAATACTGTTGCAATAATTAAATTATTAAAACCACTTTTATAATCACCTAAATTGATTGAACTATTTTTTTTTTATTGAAATAAAAATGTTTTTGTTTTAGTATAAAAATCAAGATAAAAATGTTTAAAAGAAATCTAGCTTTGATTTAAGAAAAACAATTGAAATTAAAAGAAAATTTTACAAGTAGGTACTTTATTTATACTACATACCATATACATATTTGGTAGTTTTTTCCCAATTAGAAGTGAATCTTAAATTCGACTAAATTTTAAATGTAATATACGATAAAGACAATAAAATTTTACACGCAGAATACTATTGTGTAGATTGGTTTGCGTTCAAATCACTATCAGTTTTTAACACAAAAGTAGATGACGACACAAATAGCAAATTTATGAAATGCTTTCGGTAAAATCTCAAAGTATGTCAAAGAAAATACATAATAAAGGAATAATAATATTTTCAATTAAATATATAATGTCAATCGTTCAATTAGAATATTCATTTAAAGAAAGATTTCCAGATTTTTAGTTTGTTCCGAAAAAAATATTAGTCGACTTAAGTAGGATTTTTTTTTGTTTACTTTATGATAACAAAAATGAAAATATCAGTATCAAGAATTAAAATTGAATGCCGCCCGGAAGATACACATTTTTTATTTTAGGTGAATTATTTACATTCTTTTTATAAATTTCAATACTGAAATATTTTTAGCTATTATGGCTTCTGTGTATTATGATGATTGTATAATTTGGAAATTGTAATTTTTTTTTCATTACATTGTTGTTTTTTGTATCACCTACACCCACCTACCTATAATATAGTTACGTTTTGTCAATAGCAATAACAAAGCAATAATCACAGATCCACTGAATTAAAAATATAAGTTAAGCCTCGAGTTAAGCTATTGTTGAAATATTGTAGTCAAATTAAAAATTGTGTTTGCAAATATATTAGGTTTTTATCGGTTTTTATTTATTAAAATTGAGTATCTTTTCCTTTTGGACAAAAATTCACTTGTCAGAATAAATTCATATTTTTTAGTAACAAAAAACATTTTTGCAGATAGAAATTTTTGAAACCTTTTGTCACATATGACTCGTAAGTAACTTCCTCATTTTAAATTCTTTTAATAAAAAAAAATGGAATTGTTTTTTTTTTTTGCAAAACATTCTTTAATTCATTTCATTAGAAATAAATGAAATAAAGGATTCACGAAATCCTTTTGTTTTTTATGTTTATACAGAGAACTAGTGTTATCTCGAAATATACTTACTTAGGACTTGAAATCCTGTATGCTGTGGCTGAAATTCAATTCAAGAAATTATAATACATATAGTATAAATAAAACAAATTCCCAAGTAAAGATAATTAGTTTTATCTCATCAACTTTATTAGATAGATCTAGAAAGAGACCGGACTCACAGACAATGTTAACTGACGTTTATCCGGTGGATGAATACCATTGACGCTAATACAATTTCCAATTACAGCTTAAATTCATTTTGATTTAATATCAATACTAAAACAGAATTCGAGATGAAAGCCGTCATCCATATTCCAAATCTAAATCTTTTTTTTTAATATGGAAATTAGTTTATTACAGAAGAGGAAAAAAATAAGTACCTACTTAATTATCTTCTTTTTTTTTCTAATTTAAGCTCATCTAGTAAACTTTGGTTATCAAAAAATTGTTTTAGTCAGAATTTCTACTAAAATTTCCTATCAACACACATGCATAATATTTTAGTTAATTTTTTTTTTAAATTGAATAAAAAAGATACAAAAAAAACATAAGAAACACACAAAAAAAAAACCAAATGTGTTGTATAAAAGCAACAAGGTTGTTTTTTTTTTTTTTGTGTTTGTTAGTTGTGTGGTTGGTTTTCCCCACAAACAACATCTCTGCACAGTCTCTTTTTGTTGTTTTTGTTTTTGTAGTTTTTTTTTATTTTATTGAAATGAAATTCACAATAATATTTTATTATAGAAACAAAAACAACAAAAATTATATTTTAAAGTTGTCTAAAAAGTTAATTTCAACAAAGCTTTAGCTTATTATTATTATTATTTTTTTTTTTTTACTTCATATTTTTGTAAAGTTATTTTTTTATTTAATCTGATTTTTTTTTTTCGTACCTTAGTATTTACAGTGGAAGAAATAGTTATATTACATTTAGTATTTTTCACAATTCGCTAACGACAATAAATAACTTATGTAATTATGTTGTAGGTTGTAGGTATTTTATGTTTTCTTTCATTCACCTGTGTGATATTATTCCAGGTACCTAGCAGTTATTCGGGATTTGACAGAAATATATAAACAATTAAGTTTGCAATTTAAAGTCTATGTGGGATTAAGGGATTAGCAGCTACAACTCATCTACGACTATGCGATCTATTGACATTCTCGTATCTATGCGGGATATATTCTTTTTTGGCTATTTTTTTCGGGTTACAGGAACCATAACTTTAACTTTTTGTAAGGCGTCTACGTAATGCGGGCCATACACGGTCCAACTTGGTAGTACAACATGTTGACAACTTAATTATAAAATGTTTATATTTTTTGCCAACCAACTTCCAACAAGTTGTCAACTTGTCCACACACGATACAACTTGCCATGTTGTCAACATGTTGTACAACCAAGTTGGACCGTGTATGGGCAGCATACAACTTTTTTTTGTTACCTACCCTTCGGCCGTCATGTGTAGTGGTATTGCCATTATCCTACGGCGTGTACGGTTGTGGGTTCGATTCCCACCTCGGACTAGAATTTGTGTCAATTTTTCAATTTCTTCGCTTGAATTAAGTGTTTTTATTGTTTTCTTTTTTATAACTACTGCGGATCTAATCTAAAATCATCTTAAACGTCTTTAACATTCTAAAAGCAGATTAAAATTGTAAAAACCTGTCAATTTGACCTAATTTTTTGAACTTTTAACAAAAATGTTTGAAAATTTCCTTGATCACAGTGACAAAATACAACGAACATCAAATTCTCTTGCCGATTCTATTATAAGAAAACTAAAGTTATATTGAGGAGAAAAATATAAAGTTTAAGAAAACTACAAATTCGATCAAAAATTTGGCAATAATGAGACCAAACACTTTTGCTCTTTATTGTACATGAGAGTTTTTTTTTTAATATTTTTTCATAAAAAATTACGGAGAATTACATTATAATTTTATTTTTAATTTTTTAATATTTTTATAACTTAAATTTTTCTTGTCTTGTTTGTTTTTAAATTCTGAATCTTTTTGAAAATATTATAAGCAGTAAACATTTTCCGGGTTTTAATAAACTGTTTGAAACCGATTTAAGATTATAAAACTTACCTCTCAACATAATATAAGTAGGTATAAAATATTAAAATTGATTGAAGAAAAAATAAAAAATGGTGTATTTTTTTGTTTAAAAGAGTATTTTTATTATATATACTTATTATTTTGAACTTGCAATATAAATATCTGTGGATGGGAATTTGTTATATGATAAAAAATTAAAAATACAAATAAGTATAATTTACTTTGTTGCCAGGTCGTCGTAAAAAAAATTAATTTATCGAAATGAAAGAAAAGTCTTATTTTTTGTTAATAATTTTTTTTTTGTTTAATTGAACTATTCACCTCGGATTTTAATCAGAGTTCATGGTTTTTGGGATGGTTGAAATTTGCAAAATTTTAAATTTAATAAATTTGTAGGTACATTAAAATGATATTTTTTATTATAAAGTTTTAGGAATTGCAATGTTTTTTTTATTTTTTATTTTTTTTATTAAAGTTACCAAATTACTAGGTGGGATATCTTTTATACTTAAAGAAGTATGGATTTGGTAATGAGGACAGGAAGCTTAGACGGTATTAAAAAGTGGGACAGTTAGTAGGTAATCATGTACACTTTTCTTAAAGCGGCGCAAGTCGTAAGTCAAACTTCCGCCAGCTATCGGGAACAATTTTGATGGGAGAGCATTTCACATTCTCGACGTGCGAACTGAACACGAATCTCCGAAGCTCGTTCCATCACATCTGGGAATTTTGACGAAATATGGGTGTGACGTTGAAGCGGTACGTGTTTGGCATGAAAATACTTGAAGTGGAGGAAGTAGGGCCTTTACTTCCAGGGAGCACGTATCCGTTCCAACATTGGTATTTATAAAAAATTGAAAGTGAACCTACATTGCGACGGTGATTGATTGATGTTAAAGAACTGGTGGTTTGGTGATTATCGATCAATCTAATAGCCCTTCTCTGGACTTTGTCCAGGTACTCAAGATGGGTTTTAGGGTCACCAGCCCATATATGCGAATTGTATTCTAATTTCGGTCGATTGTAGGATTTTTAAATATTTAAGAGATCAGAGGGGGGAAAGTATTGTTTACATCTTTTTAGTAAACCAAGACATTTCGCTGCGTTTTTGCAGTTTCGAAAATATGGACTATCCAACTTACATTGGAAGTTATTTTCGAGCCTAATATGTCTATGCTTCCAGATTTGTCAATACTTTCGCCTTGAAAAGAACATTGAGGATCAAAAATTGACAGCTTTCTAGAAATTATACAGCATTGGGTTTTGGATGCATTAAATTCATCTCTGTTGAGAAGACCCCATTGTGAAATTTTGGAAAGGTCGTGATTTATGCTACTTTGTAGAAAATTGCGTTTCGTAGTAACAGCATTTGAAGATGCTGATTTCCTATTAATAACAAAAAGTTACTGTCATCGGCGAAACTGTGGATGGGGTTGAGTGTTGATTGTAGAAGATCATTAATGAAAATTAAAAAGAGGGTTGAGGAGAAGAGAACACACCTTGTAGAAGTATTGATATTTTATTTTTGACGCAAGGATTAGTTCACATAAACTGATGTTAGTTTTTATACTTGTTTTGATTAAGGAATTGACAAGGGAATTGATTTCGTTTTAAATAATACTTAAGACTATGTACTTGTATTTATATTCAGAACCTACCTCAAAATATTAAATTTCATTCGAATTTCACCTAAATATAAATTCTAATTTTAACAAGTCTATTTGCTTCTTTTTTTTAAATTAGGTGTTGTGTTTGTGGCGTTCGCGTCGCGTCGTTTTCGAGATTTTAATCTGAATTGTATTTTTGCCAAGTTTCTCGCGACCTTAGATATTCTAAATTTTTTTTTCCATATATCGAGACAATTCTAATATTTATTGTCGATGTAATTGTTTTAAAAACAGCCTTTATTTTAATAATTTTGAATTCATAATTTATTTAGAAAAAAAAATTTAATTATAATTAAAAAAGCATTGAAAAAGAAAAAGCACAAATAAAAGCGGTAAATTTTCGGAACCAACATACTTAGTTTCTAATATTTCTCTCTTCTAGTTGGTTCTAACATTTAAAAATACTTAGGCATTACCATACCAGTGGTGGCATGTTGTCGAAGATGTATCGAACATTGAAGCGAGTGGATTTTTTGGCAACATGTTAAGATTTTCTCGCTTCGATACTTTCGAAAATCATTTTCTGAAATGATTTTTGACGTTAAAAAAAAAAAAGCAAAAAGTAAATAATAATAAATAATTTTTCATACCTAATTATTTTAATTTACATTTATTAAAATTAATTTTTTAATTTTTATAAATAAAAATTTTTACATACCTTTAGATTAATTTTTTTTTATTAAATATTAAAATAAGCTTTTTTTTAATTATTTTATTTTAAAATAATTAAAAAAAAAAATATTTTTGTTTATTCAAATAAATAAATAATTTTAAATAAAAAAATTTCTTTTTTACATATATTTTTTTTATTCGATTCCGTATCACTTGAAAATTTTTTTGTGATACCGTAGCGAGAAAACGTAGAAGCGATTTTGTCATAACATACTGCCATTCGATCGAATGTCGAATATCGAATTTTTCGAAATCTTAACATCCCACCACAGACGGTCCAGACAAGGCTATTAAAAAAACATTTTTTTTTTACTTTTCTAATCAAATAATTTATTATTTATATATAAATAAGTATACTTATATAAATATATACATATTTATAACAAGTATTTCTTTTAATTTTTAAGACATGGGTTCACTTTTTTTTTCATAAGTACTATACGTAACATTCTAAGCGGAATTTATAATTCACAATATTTAATTATTGATTAGGTATATAAATGTAATAAGGTAAATTTTTCATAAATAAGTATGTATATTTATTAATTTTATGGTAAATACCTATATACTTACTATATTTAATGGAATTTAGCTTTGATTTTTTACATACTTTCTCATTCTTGTTATTTGAAAGTGAATTTAATTAAAAAAAAAAGAAATAATTAAAAAGACTTTTTTATGCGACATGGAATGGTTCTGTTCATAACATTGTAAAAACGATTCTGATTTAAAATTTCAAAATAAACTAACAATGTTATACTAAATAATATTTTTTAATAATTTATTACTAATAATTAAATCAAAATCACAGTTTTCTAATCATAATTCACTACTTACTTATAATAAGTAAGTAGTTGCAGTTTTTTTTTCATATCAAATTGACCAAACATCACCAAGGTTAACACCGAGAGTAAAATATTGTGTATTATCTATAAATTTAAATTGAGAATTAAATAATATTTTGAAATAATTATTAAAAAAAAGAAAATTTAAGTAATTTTTAATCGGTAGTGCGATAACGATAAGAATTTTTTTGTATTTAATTATTATACCTATACCTTCATATTTTTTTTTGTTTAGCTTTATTATTCAGCACTTTAATAATTCAGATTACTTAATTTATTGATTCAATTCAACGTCGCGTCGGTCGAAAATTATTTAAAGCGCAGTCGGAATTGATATTTTCGAAAAATAAGTAATTTCTATAAGTAATATACAAGTAGTTACTATCATATTTGTTTTTTTTTTTATCAGTTTGTGACTTGGTTTCAATAAGAAATTTGTTTTAAAATTAAGCTCAATTTTTTTTTTTTTCAACTGAATTTAAACAAAATTTGAATACAATCCTTATTTATAAGTATGTATCCACTTATTTATACTAAGCATATGTGACAAGTAAAACTGTCATTCATATGAAAAATAAATAAGTTTAGCAATATTATTCAAGATATGATATAAATATAGGCATATTATTTTAGTAAGCTAATAATTATTATTTAAAAAAAAAAAAATATTGTAATTCACTTTGATTCGACCTTAAGCTGTTACTTAATTACATTTTTTAAATTATTTACTTAAAAATAAAATAAAAATGTAAAACTATCACTGAAATTTTGTTCTGTATAAACAAGATTGAACAGCTGTTTAAAAAATAGCTCACCACAACAACAAAAATTATATTGAATGATGTGTTGCTAACTGTTGTCACTAGAATTTTTAGTGTATATATTTATATAAGTTACCTACCTAGTCTCTCTGCAATTTTTATCTTATTATTGAAAAAAAAAAAAGTTATTTTGATAAAAAGATATAGGTATAAAAGAAAAATAAATTATAATAAAATCAGATAATTTTTAGAAAAACTGAAGGAAATATTTTATTTTTTTGTGTTTTTAAATCAGCTTTATCAGCTTTAACGATTTTTTTTAACTCTTTAAGTACTTTTGATTAAAAAATTAACCTAATATGTTTGTTTTTTTTATGTAAAATTTACATTTTTTAAGTATTTTCACTTCACGTGATAATTTTTAATTAAAGAAACTTTTTTATAATAACAAAGTTAAATAAATAAAAAATCAGATATATACTTAATTTTGTGCTTCAATTATAAAATTTTTATAAAATAATAAAAATGTGTATGTTTTTTTTTTCTCTGAACGAATAACAAAAAAAAAAAAAAACATATATAAAATATATAAAAGCTTTTCAAAAGAAATATAAACTACTTTATTATAATGAATTAAATTGATTAAATATTATTATTAAGAGAATATTTAGTTATATCAGTATATTTTCATTATAAATTACTTGAGGTTATTTCTTTAATTTTCATTTAGTCTCTTTTTAGATTAATTTTATTGTCAATAGAATGTACTAAGTATTACAAGTGAAGTTGAATAAGATAACGAAACTTTTCTTTGCATTTATTTTCTGAAGAATAGAAGAATTTTGATACCGTCTGAATCAATGAATCAAATTTCTGTTGAATCGGGCTTGGTACTACGATATGAGTAGAATGCAAAGCTTAATAATGTACGAATATTGCTCACACAAATATGGTTTTAAATATATCGTTTGAGTTTTTTTTTTTTTTTATAAAAGTCGGTAGATTTTGCTTTTTAAAAAAGTTTGATATTTTAATAATAATAAGTATGTTCGCATTTACAAAGAAAATTTCATATATTTTCCGGAAAAATCATTGCCGTTCACATTATACAATTTGATGGGCAATTGGAATTAATTTGTTTTAAAAAAAAAAATTGAGAGAGAGAGTAATTTTATTTTTGGAAATTTTGAATTTTTGTCACTTTTTTATTAATTTTATTTCTTTTTTTTTCATTTTGACTTGAATTTTACAAAAAAATTGTTCAAAAAGTAAGTAAAAGAAAGTGTAGAAAAGAAACTATTTTTTATGAATGTAGTATACTAATCCTGACAAAGTGGAATATGAAACATTGAATATTTATTTTCCGGAATATTTATTAATACGAAAAATCCAGTTCATTTTCCTGAAAACATAACATTCCATTAATATTCTCCTAATGCGAACGTCATAAAGTCTGAATTACAATAATTTGAAATTAAAAAAATTGAAGATAAGATAATTTGCCTTTGAGGTTGAAAGATTTTTTTCTTTTTTTTTTCGAATCTATTTATTTGATTTTTATTAACAGGAAAATGTATATATAATAATATGAAAACTGGCAACGATGAACAAAAATTATAAAAAAAAATATTTTGTTTGAATTTCGAACCTACTTAACTACATTTTTTTACAATAGGAAATGATTTTATTAGAATTTGCTATTTGAAATACTTATAATGTAAAAATAAAATACAATATAAGTAGAACAAAATTGGACCAAAAAAACTGGAGATTTTAGGGTTAAAATAAATTACCAACTTGTTGATTTTCATTTTCCGTTTAATTTTATTTTTTAAAGTAAAATTTCTTTTCCTATTTATAGTAAGTTTAATAATTAAGTAGGTAATAAATAGGTACTTTAAATTGTTTGTTCTATTTAACATTGCGGTTATCTAATACTATGGCTTAATTTGGTTGAAAGCTTACAAAGCACATACTCGGACTTATACTAAAATCATAGCAAGTTGGCGGCCAAATAAATATTTACCGGTCCCTGATTTAGTCTAATGAAATTATATTGTTAATATCCATTGAAATATTTTACTAAACTAACATTTGATCATGAAAGAGAAAACAGTATTTCAAAACTATCAAAATTATTAATATATACATAATTTGTTCAACCAAACTTTAATTCCATCAAATAAATGACGACAATTACTCGGACAATAAACAAAAACTTTCCACTTATTCTACACTTACGTACTAGTAATTTTTATTGTTCCTGGTTTTTTTTTAAGTGAGTCATTTTGAATATCATGAAGGGGTTCCATTATATTTAACGGGTCTAAAATAATCATTAATATACTTTATTTTTTGTGATGAATCATGTAATTACAAAATCGTGAACAAATATGCAGCATAATTATATCTACATAGATGATAGGTATATAAATAGATAGAATAGGTTTATAGTTACAGATTGATCGAATTAATAAATCGAAAAATAGAATTATCTTGAACGGATATATATAAACAGGATGTCCGTCTCGAAACAAATTTCAATAAAAAAATTATATACTTACCACCTATTAGGTATATACTGAAAATACTTAAATAAGAGACGTTTACAAAGTTGAATAATTGTTAGGAAGCGTTTTCTTTGCAGAGGCTTTATTTCTTTCAAATCATAATATAACTAAAATTTAACTAGCGCTAGTAAATGGAACCATTGGGAGAGTTTTTGGAAATGAAAAATGTCTATAGTGTTTATTGTATATTTTGTGTTGTGTTCAGCTAAACTGTAATTACTGGTAGACGCAAATTATTTTTTCCCGTTTTAATCTTTTATTTATTCGTCAACCACAACTTTTATTAATTTAATTTATGTCCTCATTAGAAATATTATCTACTTAATTCTTGGTAATTAGATTCTCTAGAAAAAATTTTGTGTTTTTAGTTTATTAAAGCCGGGTTGTCAGAAAGAAGAGAAACAGAATTTTGTTCATTTGCAACAGAAACAGAATCAAGTAATTTTAACTTCTTTCTTTAGCTCATTTTGATTGGGGGTGCGATATTTCAAATGCACACCTATGTAGTGTGTAAAGGTATATTGTTTATGTCTCTGTCTCAATTATTGCACCAATTTTAAATAAAAAATTAAACCGTTTATCAATATCTCATAAGCGTGATTAATATGAGTTGAATGTTAATTCAACAGGTCTTTCAACATGTTAAAAGCTTCGCTATAGATATATCAACTGAGTGGAAATAGTTACCTTCCAACGTAATTCGTTCTACTCAACTTACCTGTAAGCTTGTATGCACTCTCACAAAATATTAAAATGATTTGATCTCGGATTTGATGTTTTTCAACCAGGTTGAAGGACTTGTTGAAAAACACTGTCAACAACTGTACAGTTGAGTAAATTCTAAGTTGACCAACACAAGTTGAAACATTCAACTTGTCTGTATCATGCATTAAGATAATTTCAAAAAACAATTTTTTTTTTCCTTTAACATAATTAAAATAAAAATATATACAATCAAAATGACAGATATTAATGACATATTAATTTTCTTTTAAAAAAGCATAATTTAAGTTCATTTCGATCGAATGAAAAAGTCAATGATCCGAAAACTGTTTTTTTTTTTAATTTTTTTTCTTGTTTTTGTCAATTTTATAATATTATACAACCTTATGCCTATTATATTTCTAAATAGAATCAAATAAAATTAGTAATAAAAAAAATAAATTAATGCTGATTATGATAAAATATAAATCTACGCAGTTTTTTTCTTTTCTATTCGGCTAAGCTAAATTAATGGAAAAATGATATCTTGTTGAAAATTATAATAAGTATACCTACCTACTAATAAAATCTAACTTCAAAAATGACGTAACTGAAAAAAAAAGGATATGCGCTATCATCGGTCGTTGTTGGTATTATTTCTTTTAAAATGTAAATTTTTGACATTTATCTTAAAGTAAAGTACAATAAAAATATTTATCAGATTAGGTTTTTATTTGTAACTACATATATTTATGAAATAATTGCAATCAATATTCGAAGTACTTATAAAAAAATTAATTATTTAAAATTAATTAAAAAATTTGAAGTAGTGTTAGTAAGTAGTTTAAATTTTATTTAAAAAAAATATATTTATAGAGGGAAAGCTGTTGAAACATATGTTTATTTTATTTTATAAGAAATTAAGAAAATTTCTTTCCAAGATTGACAAATCATTTATAAAAATAATAATAAAATTATATTTTGGCAAATTAAAATTAAAAAATAATAATAAATAATCCCTCTAATTGAATTTAAACGAAATAAAAAATGACATTTAAACTTTTCTCAACAAAGTAAAGACTAAATAAAAATATTATGATTTTTTTTTTCGAATAAAAATCTACACCAATATATACAAATTTAACTTTTTTTTAAACTCAATTTAAATTCACTGTAAGAGACATTCAAGATTTTTAAAAATTCCATTCATAACCTGCAAATATAAAATGTTCAAGCCTTCATTAAAATGCATCAGTATTTAACAAATATTTTTAAGTGTAAACAGAGGTGTAAACTTTAAACTTAGACCAAGGGGTTTATAATAATTTTTCGAACAAAACCAGTAGGAGTGCATAATTCAAGGGAAAATAATTGTTCCTTGTATAATAATAAACGTGATACAGTGTAAGAAAAAAAAATTTGATAATTTAATTTGGTTGTATTTCTATCTCGATTTCTATTTAATTCCTTCCTAAAACCAAAGTTGCAATATGTACGTACATACATTTATTTAAGTACTTATTTCTGGATAAGTATAAGGATTTTTTTAAGTCGCAACATTAATTTCAAAAATATTATAATAATAGGCTACAACGGATATATGCACTTATGTTTTATACTCGGTTTTATATTACTATTAAAATAATTATTCTAATAGTATACTTATTTGCTTGAAACAAATATTAACTAGCTTATATACTAACTGCCAAAATTAAACAAAAAAATTATTTCGTAAGCGCACCTATAATATTATTGAAACTACTGCCCTAAATCTATAAAAGTGTAATTTGAGTCGAAGTGGAATTTAAAAGCAAAGAAACTACGTATATTAGATTTTTATTCCTCTGTAAGTACCTACAAAATTCGTTGACGTAACGAAATAAAAAAAAAACACCACCAAAAAGCTTTTTTTTTTATATAATAACTATATAAAATAAATCGCATAGCAAAAGAGGGGTGAGCATTATTTTATGGGTATTTTGTTTTTTTTTTTTTTTTTTTTTATATTCCATTTTCTTAACAAATATTGTTTTAAAAATAAGGTACAAAATCTATATACTTATATTTTGACAGAACGTGGCATAAAAGTTGGAAAAATTAAAAAGAAAAAAAAATTGTGTATTTACTTAAAATTATAAAATAAAAAAACCAACAAACACAAATAAAATATACAAATTTTATATAAAAAATAAAATGTAATACTTTTAATAATAATAATTATTTATTTTTTTATTAGTTTTACATTGTAAAGTTTTTCTTCGTTCCGTAAAAATAATATTACGACACTTATATTTTATTCTTCAATTGGAAAATATATATCATTTGCAATTTCCTTTTATAATTTATTTATTTTTATAGGTAGGTATACAAAAAGTTCGATTATTTTAAGTTAAAAAAAAAATAAAACTACAGACTAAACAATTTTCGATACCTAAACTTAATTTCACTTCAAAAAATAATAAAATAAACTTTGATCCAAAAAAAAAAAAAAATGTTACGAAAGAAAAAGTTTTAGTTTTTTAATTCGAATTCTTGTTCCAATTTAAGTTCTATTATTTTTTACGTTTTTTTTTTTTTTTCGAATGCCTATTTAGGGTCTTCTTCAAAAACATCTAAGTACTTCTCCAACAAAACTAATAATAGTATTTACGAAACTAACGTGCGTCAAAAAAATGACTTTGAGATTAAGGAAAGTTAAATTGGGCTATTAATGCGTAGTATATTATTTTTTGTTCACACCATATTTTTTTGTTTACATTTTTTTTTTTTAGCGATTGTTGTTGATTCAGCTTTTACACCATATTCCTTCTAAGTATAAACTGCTTTTTTTAAACTTTGAATCTAAAAAGTGTTGCTTTCATTAGCATTATAATAATCTGAAAGTTTAGGTTAACGATATTTTTTTTCTTTTCTTTACATTTTTAAATAATTAATTATAATATATAATTTACAACGCGCGAAAATTTTTAAAAAATCATACATAAGTATGTATTTATACATACACTAAAAAAAATTCATTCAGTAAGTTATTTTTTTTTTATTTTATTTTATTTTTTTTTTAATTAACTTAAACAAAAAATAATGTGTTCTGAATATTCTGTTTAATTTATAATTCAGAATAAATAAATCAGCTGGTTTCTAAAATGATTGTGTTAAGATATACAGACCAATTTGTAGCATTTATGTATCAGATAGAGAGATTGACGTATTTCATTTAAAAAAAAAAAAAAAATTCAAGATTTAGCAATAAAACAAATTTATTACAATAATTATTGATTTGTTGAATAAAATTTAAGTGGCTACATTACAGATGTATTAATTTTTGTGTCATCAATAATCTTTTGTAAACCTCTAGTTTAATTATTTTAATTTAATCAACAATATAATTTAACATTATAATGATAAATTAATTTAAATAGCTCCAAAATGTCGCTACATTATTTAAATCCAGATGATGTATGTACAATTGCCATAACTATTTGTGATATGCAAATAATCCCCAGATCAAAATCAAAAATAAAAATAACTCTTTATTAACCTATAGCGAAGAACAAAAATATTTTAAATAATTTTGACCTCCAACTCTAGATCAAAAATTTTTTTTTGTATTGAACTCGCCCAATTTTTCCTATTCAAAAAAAATATATTGATTATAGAAATGTACATAACAAGGCACATAAAGTATTCTAGTCTAGAATTTTTTTTTTTTTTTCAATAGGCACATTATTTTTTTTTTTTTAATCTTATTTTATTTCAAAAAGAAAATAACGACAATTGGCCATTAATTTTCAAGTTTTCAACAAATTATGTAGACGCATGTTATATTCTGTATATAATTAGATGACATTTGAAAAAAAATTATTTATTTATTTTTTCAAACGACCTCCAAATATGGATTTTTGTTGTTAAATTATGTCACAAATTCTTTTTACTTTAAAACTTTAAATGTCACGTTCTGATGAATCAATTCTTTCAATTTTTTTTTTTTTTTAATAAAATTTTTCGAAATAATTTATATGAGTATTTTTATACCAAAAAAAAAAAAAAAAAACAAATAAATAAATAAAATTTATAAATATAAAATTTCTTCATTTAATTTTAAAAATTTAAACAGAGAAATTTTTTGAATGAACAACAGAAAAAAAAAAATTAAAAGAAAATTCAAAATTCTTTGAATATTTTTTCTGGTGTGGTTTGAAATTTATATCTCTTCGCAAAATAATTATATTGTAAAAATATTTTATTTAAATTTGTCTTTTTCATAAAATACATAGGTAAAGTAGAGAGGTATATCTAAGTTTTTTTTTTTCTGTTGTGCTAAAATCTATAAACAGCCCGTAATACCTGTTTTACAATTTATATGAAAGAAAACATAAATGTATACAAACATTTTAAAATTGTTGTTTGTCTTTAATGTATTTGTTGTATAAAAAAAAAACTTAAGTAAATAAGTATTGAAAAAGCTGGAAATTGAGAAAAAAAAAAAAAATATAAATAATCAAAAATATAAAACCCAGATTTACATATATGTGCATATGTCTTTTAAATAATATTTAAAGCCTGATGTTAAGTGTCAAAATACATAAGTATGTATATAACATAGACCCTATAACAAAATTATTGTAGGTACCTACTTAAATTGTAAAATTAAAATACATAATTTGATATGATGATTCGAAAAATATTGAACTATGGCTAACGGCTTCAGTTGATAAATTTTAAAAATATTTTGTTTGAGATTTTATACTGAATCATATTCAATCTGAGTTAAGCTTGGAATAAAGTTATTACCAGTTACATGATCCAAAGACTAATTTTGTTTTTATTTAAAAACAAAAGCAGGTATTGTTACCACGGATTTGTAAAACTCGAGGTAAAACTACAAGGACAATTTAATTTTCCAAGTTCCAATGTCTATCAATATTTAAATTGATTTTAGCCATATAAAATAAACTATAAAGTATGAACATACTTTACACTGTTTAAGTTTTAATTCAGAATTAAATAACCTATCTCTAAAAAATTAATTCAATCAAAGTTTAAGATGAAAAATTCTAGTTCAAAAAATTTTAAAACTGAACTGTGAAAACTATAGAATAGGTCCATGCTTAATCTAAAAATTAATGTAAGTACTAAATGTCTATTACTTATCCTTTAATTTACAGTAATTAAGTGTCAAGCCTTGAACATTTCTAGTGTATCATTAATTATTTGGCTTAATTTGAATTTTGAACATAAACTGATATATTTATTATATGCATATATGTTTATTCCCTTTTTTCGTACTTAACCCTGTACTTAACTATGCAAAAGTTTTTAATAATTCAATGGTTCAAATATATTGACATTCTGTTTAGTTTATTTTTGTGTCTGGCATTAGCAATAATTTAGGAAAGTCAATTTCTGAACGGTTAGTATTACCGGTATAACCATTTAATTTGTAATCAATTATATACTATAATATTTACATATATATATATATGTATATATTATGTTTATACCTGTTATAATGATGTTACATAAACCATTATCAAAATAACTCTTAATTCAACTACCTGCGTGTACAATATCCGAACACTAAGTTAATTTTTGAAAACATTTTTGTTTAGTTTTAAATTTAGATTAGTTTTTTAAAACACCTGTGATGATATTGAATTTAATTGCTTCCAAAATTGTTAAATTTTCAAAAATTTATTATTATAATTAAAGTGTTGTAAAATTTTAATAAAAATGAAAATTTTTTTGTTTTAATTTAAAAAAAAAAGTTAATTTTACAATAAATATGGAAACCTTAGAAAAATAAAGAAACTTTTGCAAAACACAGCTTGATTCTTTTACGTTTTTGTTTTTGGCAAATTACTGAATGCAAATAAGCGCAAATAAGTAATTACTTTTTGCTTAAAAGTAATTTTTTCTCTGCTTAAAATGGATGCTTTAACTCTTAAAAAAATAGTCCTAAGCTCCTAAGTACATAATTGCCGATAATAGCGTAATGTTGTGGTTAACAATTTTTTTTTTGTGTTGATTACCCTATCATTTAATCAACACAGTATTCGGGTAAACCTTTGAAAAATCTTGCCACTTCGAAATTACTTTTAAGTAGTTACATATGTACCTCGATATCTCTTGATATATACTTACGTATGTATGAGAATTTTTAAAATATGCTTACTCTCCCAGTCCGTAGAATATCGCAGAAATTTCGGAATATCCTTGGGAACATATTTTCATATGAACAATGTCAGACTACAGAAATATTCTGAAATTATACATTAATTTCATTTTTATTCCTTCAGTGGGAACTCACTATTAGATGATAAATAAATTGTAAGGAAAAATAATATGTATAATATTGAAAGAAAGGAAACAAAGCTTATTAATATAATATCAATTACCTACTTTTATGTTAATAAAACGAAATGATTAAAAATAAAAAAAAAACTAGACTAATCAATTTTTTTATTTTTAAATACATTATATACTTATATACTTAAAACAATTTATAAATTAATTTTATAAGTTTAAGAAAAATAATTTAATCAATTATTGAATTTTATTTTATTTTTTATTTTCCAACAGTGCTACAATTCTAAATATAGTGCTAAAAAAAAAAATATTTAAAATAAATATTAATATACCTATAATAGTAAAAATAATTAAAATATTTATATATCAATTGTTTCAAAAATAAATAAAAGAAAAAAAAAAATAATAAGTAAAAATAAAAATATCATTTAGAAATTTAAATTTCATATTAAAGCAATCCTATTTATATCTTCAAGAATTTAAATAAATTAAAAAAAAAAAAAATATCAAAATTGCAAATCAAGGAAAATCAGTAAAAAAAAATCTCAAACGTAAAGTTTGAAATTAGAAAATGGCTGCATTGTGTACTGGCAATTATGGTTTATCACAGAATTGCACCGATGATAGTAAGGAATACTTTTTTGTTAAATTAACAGATTCAGCCTATAGGGCTGTTGAAGATTACCAAAAAAATCAAGTAAGTAAAAGATTATTTACAATAGTTAATTTTTAATATAAGTAAGTAAGTAGGTACTCGTTTTTTAAGTTCTTATTGATGAAACCATAAAATTTCAATTTGGGAGACAATATTTATAAAAAAAATAATTTCAATACAGATAAGTATATTCCGAGAATCTGTTCATCGGAATTTAACACTATAAATATATTTGTATATAATTGTATTAGAGTAATGTCATTATAAGTAACTTAATTCTTAACATAAAAAGTAGTTGCAAAAATTTATTTGATCTAACTTCATTAAAATTGTATTTATTAAGTTGATTTTTTTTCTTTTTTAATGGAATTGAAACATCCGTTCTCATGTGGAAGGTGAATAAAAAGCAAACACGTGAACTTTTAATTTATTCTCATTTTATATGAAATTCAGTAGAGGAGAATGATGGAAGAAAAAATTCAAATTCTTTTCAATTCGTTAGCTAAGATTTATAATAGCAATATCCTTTTAAATAAATTGAAGCAACTACTCTGTACGATTATTTGAATTTTTCAAAAATTGAAAATCGAATCAATTACAGTCTTAAGCTCTTAAGGTACTTATACACTAACTATGCAGAAACTACGACTAACGATGAGAGCATTGACAAAACAATGTATATATTAAGCATATAAGTAGATATGATATTCAGAAAGTTATTTTTTCAATATTTTTTTTTTTTTTTTATTTCTTATCAAAATTTAAACAAAAATAATTTTAAACGAAATTTAGGTAAATTACAAATTGCCTATTCTTCAAGCTATTCTTATCATTTGGTTCTTTGTTTGTTTAAGTTTTTGCTATCATTTTCTTTTAAATACTTACTTTTAAAATAATAATAATTTTAAATGTCTCTCTGAAGAGAATCTTCAGTCTGAATCTGAATAACACATTACATATATTATTTTGTTGTTCTTTCAAAACCTGGAAACTGTTTGTTATAATTTTTTTTTTATTCGTTGATCGAAAAAAATAATATACTTACTTAATATTGAATTAAATAAAAAAAAAAAAAAAAAAAACGAGATAATTTAAATAATTTTTAATATCTACTTAAAAACAAGTTTTTTTTTTTTTTTATTTTTATAATTTAAATTCAAAAATAAATGAAGGACATGAATACGACTACAAAGAAACCTTGGTTATAATCACATAATTTTACTTTATATTTTTAATTCCAAATTGAAAATATTATACATACTTATAGTTACTTACTTACTTTACTTTACTCACCGAACAAAAAATAAATAAATATAATACTTAATACCTGAACTTGAGTAATAATAAGAACTATTAAGTAATCTATGCAAATATAATTAAAAATTATTTCGATATACTTATTTCAATTGAACTCTATAAAACTATCACCTACTTATAGTTCGAATAGAAAAATATCTTTCAATTCTATTTTTTACTCACTTCATTGGTCGACCTTTTACTCACAGAAACCTAAAGTCAAGAGGTTGTTATAGAAAAAAATATATAATTAATTAAAAAAAAAACATAAGTACCTATTTATCGAGATATTATTTATTTAAAACATTTCAAACAAATATAAAGGAAATAGGAAAATATAATTATCGATTACTCGTTATTTACTTAAATTTTTTTTTCTTGATAATTTTATTATCGCTCTTCAAGTACCTAATATTTTCGAAATAAAAAAAAAGTTTATTGAACATTTTTTTTTTTTAAATTAAAATTGGTGACTTAAAAGATTAATTATATTATAATTAGGTACCTAAGTAAGTTAAATGACAAAAAGATAAAGTTTGAATAACTTTTCTTTTATAGTAAAGATTCAAATTGAATAAAAAATCTAGGAAAGAAAGAAGATTGCGGTTTTTTTTCTTTTAATATCCTGAACTTGGTAATATTAAAAAATTTTATTTAAGTGAACAAGAAAATAGTTTAGTTCAAGAGGTTCAAGACGAAAAATGAATAATTTTTACTAACCCAAGGCCGCTGAAAGGGGGAGCTCACAACCTTAACATCGCATTGGAACTTCTAGTGGTATCGCTTTGGACCTTTTTTTTAATTCGAAAGAATCTTACGAAAATCCTATTTTCAAATGCTATTTTAACGAAATTCAGTAGTTAATTAAAAAACTTGTTACTAACTATATTCCACCGCTTCTCTTCTACCTATTCTCAGATTTTATCAAAATTATTTTGATATGTGAAGTGAATAATTTGTCCTCAATAAATAAAAATAAGAGATTAAAACCAGAATAAAATTGTTTTTTGCTATAAAAAAATTATTTTTTTTTTTTTGTTAAAAGCTCTCAGAATAAAAATAAAGTTATTTATTTTTGGAGTGATTGCAATTCCTTTACTACCACAAATAAGATTTATTAAAAAAACAAAATATATACTTGCATAGGTAGATACTGATTATTTATAACTAAGTAAGTATAATGTATAAAAAACATAAATTGTCTGCGAATTCACTTTTTAACAGTACGTTGGTACTGAATTTTTTTTTTATTGCGATTTGATGGTAAAAAAAATTTTCCAAGGTTATTTCTTTATATTTTGTCTGTAAAATGTTGAAATAAAAAATTCTAAACATTGAGTATTAATTCTGATATGTATAAGTACCTAAGTATACTTACTTTTTATTAATAATTTTGATTATTACTTTTTAAAGCTTAATCGACAAAACTTTTAGCAATTTCAAATATCTACTTAAGGTGTAAAATATTTGTTTTCAATTTGAAAAACAAGAATTTAAGAAAAAATTGATTGAGAGTAAAATACAAGATTGAGTAATTACTTAAGTTCTTAGGTTTAATAAATTCTTATACACCGACATCATTTCAGTAGGTATAATTATTCAAAAAAAAAACTTTGAAGATCCCAATTTTAAAATAATTCACATCTGTTCACATTTAGTTAATACAGGTTGCTTATGAAATTTATCGGTTTCTATTAGTTAACTTAGGGTGATTTTTTTTGGTTTCCAATAACAATACTTAGAACAAACACTCATACCTCGCTAAAAAAAAGTGTGCAATATTGTTTATTTTTTCTAACATAAAATGTCGCAAAAAGGATCTTTGAATTTAGACAAGGGAGTAAAAGTAATGAACTAAAAAAATTGTGTTTGGAAATTCTTATTTGGGACACTGGTGTTTTTATATATTGTTTGTTATTATATATTTACTAGAACGTAGTAGACAATTATTTTCTTTCTAAGTAAGAAATGGACACGAAATGGTCTATATCTTATATTTCCCATTTTTTTAATTCCCACGAAAAAAAGGAGTTTTGTAAAAAAAACTATTATGACAGAACAACTCTCATTTCAGTAAATCGAATACATAATTCCCTCAAATCCTGCAGGCACACGTGGAAGATTTTTGGTCGCGTTGCCATAGCTTAAGCTGCACAAAGGTTACTTTAGAAGTGGCCTCAATAAGATGGAATACCTAATAATTAAAACCTAATTATATTTCGGTTTTTCCTGTGGTTTTTCCTTATTATTTTTTTAGTTTACTTCTAAATTTTTTTTTGATTAAGTATCGATAAGAAATCCAAAACTTCACCATCATTTAAAAACGCCACAAATATCAAATTTTCTTATCTTTCCATATAAAGCTTTCAATTTATACCGAGTAGGTAAATACGCAAAAAAGAGAAAATTATTTCGAAACCTCGTTCGAAACTAATTTTCTTAAAAGGTATTTTTTTAACAAGGTTTTGAATTAAGAGAGGGGACCTTTGCTATGCTATGTTCTATGCTGTATAATTATATTTAATCAATTTAAAAATCTGTATCAAGACAATTATTCATGCATGCTGGTGACATAACTATGCTCTATGTGGCTGATACAAGTACGCAATTAACAACACTAATGAAACCAAACTGGGAAATTACAAGTAAATGATCTGCCTGCAACAAAATTCAGACCGTCGATCTAAAAATTATGTCGTTTCACTTGTGCTGTGCTTGTTATGGATTAAGCTTATACCGTCTCACATTTAGATTAAAATGAATAAATTGCAGATAAGTATTTACTTCAAAATAAAGCAATAACAAGGGTAGTTGGTTTTAGTCGGTTTTGGTAGATTAAAAAAAGGAAATTAAAATACACATCACAAACATTCCCTCAGTCGAATATGATAATTCGATATTTAAATATTCATATTTAATGTAAAAAATTATTTCATTCTTTCAAATAACATATTGTACGAAAATAGGAATGTAGCTATCAAGATATAGTTAATTTAAGAAGATTCGAGATGACATTGAGAATTTTTCCAGAGTTGCTTGAAAGAAGAAATAAAATCAACTTAAAGACACTGTTGTAAAATATATTCTTACTTAAAACAAAACTATTAATGTCGTAAAAAAAAAATCATTACTGTTCAAATTATTATAAGTATTTAATGTAAATGTTAATGTTAATGTAATGTAGTGATGTAGTATACCTAAGTATATTTGAGTATTTATTTAATGAGTATATTTACAATGAATACTGCACAACCGAACATCATATACTTAAATCCCTTTTATTGTTTCTCTTTTTTGCAAATACCGATACTTAGTAGTTTTGTAATAAGTGCGTTGTAACATAACATTATAATTTTTATACATTTTTTAGAGCTCTTAATACTCGTCTTAATAGCAATCACCCTAAAATGTATTAAGCCTAAGAGAATGATAAATAAATAAAATCATGCTTTAGCCTGGATACTTAAGGACTTTGAAAACTACTTATTCTGAATTTTCATTAAAAAATTTGTTGCACATGAAAAAAGACAACGACCACTATTAAAATATTGTGTCTGGGGAAGCTCTATATGGAAGATAAGACTGCATTAACTAAAATATTTCAATTTTCAATTCAAACTCAAATTGAACTGCCATGAGTAAATCGTTTTTCTAAAAATATATTTGATAATATCAGTAAATTCCAGTCAATAAGTAAGTATGTAAAAAAAAAGTTATGGTGCATTAAGTGATGTTAGGTGCCTAAAAGTCTCACAAATCACAAAACCTTCTTGCGCTGGATGGGGAATCAAAATTTAAAAATATTCAGGAACATGCAACGGGTTTTTAGTGTTAATTTTCAAGAATCTGGAAGGGCGGCCAAAAAATTTCGTCATGACC